>VWZE01019983.1:512211-547892 GCA_013396675.1 Eubucco bourcierii
AGACATATCCATGCTACCTCCTGCTTTGGGAATTTGTCAAGCACAACAAGGGGCAATGGGTTTGAACTGGCAGAGGGGAGATTTAGACTAGATGTTAGGAGGAAGTTCTTTACAGCAAGGGTGGTGAGGCACTTGAACAGGCTGCCCAGGGAGGTCATGGATGCTCCCTCCCTGGAGGTGTTCAAGGCCAGATTGGATGAGGCTTTGAGTAACTTGTGCTAGTGGGAGGTGTCCCTGCCTATGGCAGGGGGTTGGAACTAGACGATCCTTGAGGTCCCTTCCAACCTTACCATTCTATGAATCTATGATTCTATAAGAAGATGGCTTGAGAGTTATAAAGATGCAAATGAAGAAGTGCCTGAGCTGCAGTCACTTCTGAGGAAGACACATGCACGTCAGCATCAGATACAAGCACCTCTAGCAAAAGACAGTCACTGTCATCCCACAAAGGCAGCTGCACAAATGAAGCTATTAACATTGTTAGAACTGAAGCCAAGACCATCACTAACTGCCTCAGTGTTGCTAGTAATGAAAATGGGATCAACTTTCCTCCTACCTCAACTCCTGGGAGGCTCAAGATTTGAAATTCAATTCAATACTTCAATAGCCTGGGCTATACCCAAGCTTTAGTTCTTACTGGAGGGGCAGTGCAGGAGTGTGAAGCTTGTACATTACCAGTCCTAATGCAGCTTTTACAGAAACTGGTTCTTAAACACACGGAGAAAACTGCCTTTTTGACTGGACTGCCCTAGTCAAGTTGTGGGGAAAGGGCATAGCATTCTCCTTTTACTTCAGTCCTGTTTGTGAGAGGTTCTGGCTTCAAACCCTAAGAAGCCTCCTGTCCATTTCTCTAACAATTCTTTTTGCCCTTTTTTTGAGTTAGAACAGAATTAATTCTGTTCAGTGATTTTACTTCTCAGCTCCTTCTCTTCCAAGTAACTGCACTTTCTGAAATTAACAGCATATTTTTGCAGGCAGTGCCTGCTTCTAGTAGTGACAGTGCTTGATGTTTATAGCTACTACTGAGGATCAGGATGCAGACCAAGGTCACTCTCAAATCTTGTGTACTACATTGAGGGTGCAGAAAGTAAGACTGCACCTGTGGGGAGGACTGGACAGGACAGGGCACCCTAAACTGACCAACAAAGTATTCCATTCCATATAAGTGGTACTCAGTATGAAGCTGAGGGATCACGAGGGTCAAGTTCTCTTCTTTAACAGCCACTCTAAGTGATATTCAGTATGAAGCTGAGGGTCAAGCTCTCTTTAACAGCTACTGTCTGAGGAGGACTCTGTGCATCTGGGCTTTAATCCGACTCCATCCTTTCTCTCTTCTCCTTGGGAGAAAATACTTTTACACTCAGTTTTCAGATTAACCTGAGAAAAACCACACAGCCAGTAAAACAAACAAACAAACCCAAACAGAGGCTCCAAACTGAAACGAACTACAGAAAAGAAGGTAACAGTGAGTGTTCCACTGATTTCTTACCCCTCCTTCTCCAGCTGTTATGGTGGTCAGAGCAGGGCAGAAAACATTACTTGCAGAGGGAGAAGACAATTCCATACTGAACCACAGCTATTTCACATGGTTTCCCAGATGGAAAACCATAAAACAGGATGAGGGTTCCCTGCAAAACGAAACAGAGTCTGGAGAAGGGGGAAAACATATGCATGGATTCATACATTAAATGCTAAATCAGTTTGTCTGGTGAAAATGATAAGGAAATACAGAATAAGTTTCCATATCCTTTCCAACCAAAGCTTTACACTGGAAACTGTTGTCTGGACACACTGAGGAGTTGTGTGCCTACATGATTTTATACTGCAGAATTAAACCTCTCTGCTGCCAAATGTGGAACGTGGAGCTCCTATGTGCAGAGCTGATATAACCCACATTCTTGAGCTGATGAGAAATATTACATAAATATTCTTTTGATTTATCATGTAAGGAATTTTTGACAGGATGTGCTGGGCTAATACATTTTTTATAAAGTTGCTGCTTTGGTATAAAGCAGAAATGTGGGGTGAACAGCACCAGCAAGTAGTTATGATTTCCTGTATTGCCACACAGCATGCCAAGATTTAGAGCTGACTTTGTCAATAGCTTTCATTGTCCTGCCTTTATACATTTCCCTTACTCTGTCGTTGGGGGTTTCTTTAATCATTATTTTCAATTTGACATCCTTGGGCCAATTAATTTTTAATTTAGGAGCGTGAAACGAAAATAGCTCCGTGAGTCAGGAATTAAACAAATGAGGAATGAGCATATGGCAAAACTCAAGCCCTTGTAGCTGCTCTTTGAGTGTGCTGTGATTTATAACAGTGAGGAGAGGCAGTAAAGTTTAGAGTACAAAGCTTGCTAAATAATAAATACTCTGCCTCCATGTAATTCTGCTGGCAATAACCCTCAGCAATTTTAATTAACTTCACCTCCCCTTAACTGCAAAGACAGCTGTGGATGTGTATCCTTCCTACCAAAGTAGAGTTCTACAAGTTCTCTTGCCTAGGCTTAATTCCTTTGCTATCAGAACTCAGCGTTGCAACAGATCTACCAGAAGCAAGCAGGATTATGCAAGTCAAGAACCATCCACACAGTGCTAAGCAGTGAAAATCCAGCAACACACTGAGGAAACAGCACTCTGAGACCACTACTGCCCAAGCACCACTGGAGAGCAAGGCAGATCTGCAAAGGTTCATCTCCATCAACACAAAGTTGCATGGAGGAGTGAAGACAGAGCACCAAACCCAACATCTTAATCAGAAAGGAGCACTCTGACCTGGCTGCTTCCAAGCCCATCACATGAGGATGCCCATTCCACCATCCTGGTAGGAAACCAATCATCAGGGTGAGTTTTGGTTGGGAGAGGCTGTCCAGGTCACCTTGTAGACTCAAGGAAATGTATTGCCTTAAAGGCCTTGTAGTTCATTGTGGGATGCAAGTGAGGAGCATTTAGGGATTTTGCAAGACAGATTCTTTAGAGCAAGGACCAGAGGCAGGGACAGTGAGGGGTCAAGATGCTTTGGGAGGAATAAGCAGATGGGAGTGAGGGGAGAATGAGAAAGGTGATAAAAGCAACTGATTGTGTATAAACAGGTTATCAGCCAGTACTGTTCCCTGTCCACAGCCTCTGCCTGATCACTGTAGCCTGTCCTTGCTTCTCATTAAATTCCATTTCTATTTTCCTTGGTCAGGGGATCCCTGCTCTGTGTGCATGGAGGTCAAAATGCTAGCAAACAGGGTGCTGGACCATGAGTTACACAGCCAATTAGTCTGTGATGCCAGCAACTGGAGAAACTGGCCTGATTGTCTGTATGTATGGGTGTGCATATTGCTTTGTAATCACCACCAAACATGGAGCCAGACTGGCTGTTGAGCAGGGCAAGAGTCCTAGGAGCCAGATACTGCAGCAGCCAGAAGTATCTTTTTGATACTTCTGAGATCTTCTGGTACTTCTTTCTGATCTTTCTGAGCCCTTGAGCAACTTGTTCTAGTGGGAGGTGTCCCTGCCTATGGGGTTTGGAACCGGATGAGCTTTGAAGTCCCTTCCAACCTAAACCATTCTGTGATTCTATGACAGCAGGAAGATCAGAGGGTCTCAGACCTAGCTGCTGGAGGGGTCTTCCCCATTTTGCAGCTGAAAAGTGCAAACAGCTCCCACCTGGTTTCCTCAGTGAAGGGTTAACAGAACATCTTGCTGCTGTTGCAAGGGTAGGATATCCAGACAGCAGCAACTGCTAGTTACTAGGTGGGTCACTCTGTCACTTGTCTGCCCTCGTGGAAGCAGACTTAGTCTGCTGTTACCACTGCTTTCTGAAGCCTGGTGTTGTTACTACTGCTTTCTGAAGCCTGGTGTTGTTACTACTCCTTTCTGAAGCCTGGTGTTGACCTAGGTCGTTGGCCTCATCTGCAGTCTCCAAAAGGCATGACTTCAGCAATCAGCGATGGCTTTGCCACTTTGTCCTTAACCACTTAGCTGCTGTCACACAGGGGATTCACTTAAACTATCTTCTCCTGCCCCTCTGTCCCATTAGTCAGCTTCCAGCTCGATTTGTTTTCCCCTCACTGCTGAGGCTTTCTGGCAAAATCACTTAAATGAATTAAAGAGGCACCCAGAGAGCAAATGCCACCAAGAGCCTCTGAACTGTTTGCTGCTGCTTCCTGCCATGCTGACAGCTGAAGAGCAGATCTCCTAGCTCAGCTGTGAGGCACAGATCCCTGCCCACTTCCCAGCACCAGGAAAATTTGTAGAGTTAGCAATAAGCAGAGATAACCTGAAATCTCTCTGCCCAGAGAGTTTTAAACTTGTCCTCCCTTGAAGCTCAAGCCCTTTCCATCCCCAAAACCAACCACTTCTCTAGCAAAATCCGGCAACCAAAGATGCCCCAAAGTGTCTGTATTTCTAGCAAAGGCTTGTTAGAAGGAGCATAAATCTGACCTCATAGTTCTCATTATCTTCTGTTGTCTGGAAGCAGTCTTTTGGGGGGTTTTCCAGTCACTAATGGAATGAGAAAATCAGACCTATTCCCTTTCAGTAGTCCAAGGTGCTATGAAAGGTTGATATTCTTAGACAGAAGATGGTTGGAGTCTTGCCAAGTGGGAGAAGAAAAGTGATCTAGGTTTTCTGTCATTATTACAAGAGTGCTGTAGATCTATAAGCCTATAACATATCCTCACCTCTGTAGCAGTCTGTCAGGCAGCTGGAAGGTTTCTAAACTGCATGAAAATACCAGTTCTACGTTTTGTCACTACAGATACTTAGAGCAGCCAGATCCAGAGAAGAGAGCAGAAGTCTACAGCAAAAGGATGAGCCAGATGGGAGGGCTCTACATGATGGCAGACCCCACTCAACAGCCTGACTGCACTGCAAAAGCTGAGCAAATTACTGAAGCAGGGTTTCCTTAGACATCCATTCATATTTGCTGTGGTATGTGTGAGCCCAGATGTTTCCTCCTGCTGTGCTTTGAAAGCACTCTTCCTGCAATGGGTCTAATAGCCATGCTTACACTTTGAAATCTGGAAGTTAAGTTGTGCTTTCTGGGGGTTCAAGAACAACCTGAATGCATTCATTAAGAGCTGAGTGCAGAAGATATAAGCTTTAAACAACCAGAATGGGAGAACATCCACATCACATGCACAGCAGTATGGAAAACCTGAATCAATCCTCCCAGTCAGAACTTTCACATGGTAGAGGACAGCAGTAAGAGCCTTGAGCTCGATCTCTCCCAGCCCTGCTCCTGGTTCTGTCACACTGTAATGCCTAAGGATGCAGAAATCCATGTAGGAGACAAATTAACCTGTTGCATAAAGGAAATGCTGTCTTCCTCAGAGAGTTCAGGAAGTGTTCCAGCTGTTCTGGGCTGCTGATCTTGATGATCTAACTCATCTGGCCATGGCTTTTTAGGTTTGCTCTGGCCACACCTGCTGCTATTATTCTGAAGTACATGTGCCACAAACCTTGTATTTCAATTATTTCTGCTGCCTCATTGGGCCACCACTGACACAATTTAGATGGGCTGTACCATGCTCCTTGTCAGAGCCACAGAGACTGTGAGTGCAAAAACCTCTCACAGGTTCATTCTCATGCCTGTATATAAAGGAAATCTGTTAAGGACATCCCCATCAGGTGTCTGACCCACACCCTGTCCCTGCAACTACCTGCTGGAGCTGCACAGACTAGTCAGGTATAGCTTCCAGGACCTGCACAGTCTCCCTCCATCTTTGTCTTTGTCTCTCTTTGTCTAACAGAGAAGTGTATTTTCTTTTCCCTTCCATTACCCTTTTTGCCTGGCTGCAGCATTAGACACCAGTTCCCAGAACAAGCCCAGCCTGGAATGGGACAGTTACACCCTGAATATTTCAATAAATGAAAATGTTCACAAAAGCATCAGGATTTTGAGATCTCCATCTCAGAAATGATGACTTAAAGTAGCCTCAGGGTAGCACCTGCCACTTGCCCCTTGCCAAGGACCTGGTCCCTCGGTGAGACAGAGCCAGCACCCCACTGTGGGGGGGAGGCTGCAGCAGCAAGGCTGCCTCACACCCTTCCCCACCAGCCTTGGCACTGAGAGGGTGCTAACTCCCTCCCCACTGCAGCAACCCCCAACTTCCTGCTGCTCTTCATTGTTACCATCAGTCATAGGCACTGCCTGTCCCTTCCTTCATCTCTCAGTAAAGCACAGATATGGCAAAGCAAAGGAATCCAAGGATCTTTGAGCACTGAAACTCACCAATACCAGCAGGCAGTGGACTTGATGTTGCTGGTTTCTCTGTCTTAACCCCTAAAAAAGAAGACTTGGAAACATGAAGAAAAAGCAGGGCTCTACCCTCACCACTGCTATCTTCTTCCAATTGCTCCTCTGTAAGCAAACAGCACACAGAACAAGTGGGTTGGGAAAAGATCTCTGGAGGTAATCTAGCCCAATCCACCTGCTCAAGCAGGGCCACCCAGAACCAGTTGCCCAGGACCACGTCCAGATGGTTTTTGGATATCTCTGAGGAGATGGATTCCACAACCTCCCTGTGTCTGTGTTTGACCACTCTCACTGTAAAGAAGATCCTTCTGATGTGTAAATGGAATTTCCCATATTTCAGTTAGTGCCCTTAGCCTCTCATGCTTCCTCTAGCAAGTAGCATCCTACTTCCTGGGACCAAGTTGAGTCGAGGCCTTTGTTATGCCAAGGGTCTTTGCTTGAGACACTACAGGGGCCTGTGCCTGCAGAGTGACTCCTGTGCACAGCCCACAGCAGACTGTTGATTGCCTTTGTCAGCTCTGCTCCTACCATCTCCCTGCATTTTCAACTTCTCTTAATTAGAGATAAAAAAGCCAGGACACAGCTGCCTCTCCATAGTTGTTTTTCTGTTCCCAGGTATCCTTCTTTGTCATCTTGCCTGGATTATTCCCACTCAGCATCTGTCCCTGCTCTGCTGCATCCTCCTCCCTACACCCTACCACTTGGACTTCTGCGTAGTCTCTTCTCCTTTACTAGCTGCACCTTCTCATCAACCTCATCCTCATTTACCAGGGCAATCAGAGCTGAAGTTATCCTTGCTCCCAGGCAAGCCAGGGCCTCACAAATCTTTAGGAAGTCCCAAAGGATTACACTGAGGAGCTCAGCCTTACCCACCTTCTGACACATTCATGAGACAGGACTTTGTCACAGTCACAGCAATATTTTTGTTTGTCAGTCCTACTGCCTGTCCACTCATTTTCTTACTTTCATAGCTCCTATTGTGGGGTTGGGGTTTTTTTCAGTACAAGCATCACATTCACCAGCCTACAGCTCCCTCAGTCTCCCCTGAAATCTTGTTTTAAAAGCTGACATCATGCTTGCAACAGCCTTACAAGGACAAACTGGGCTTACACAATAGGTTGTACACTGCTGCCTGCAGATCAGCTCTTGCATCCTTACACTCCCCTTTAAGAGAGCTGGTTACCTTCCTGTGCTGAGGATCTGGTAATGCTCATTTTGTTTATGCCTTCCATAATCTCTTCTGCCATCACTTAAAACTGGGCAACTCACCCTGTGATTCTGTGAAACTGGGCAAATCACCAGTGATTTTCTCTGATGCCCTCATCAAAGATGAACTCTGCTGCCAGGATCCTTTCCCCTGGAACATCTCCCCTTTTCCAGATGGTGCGAACGGGGAGCAAACACTCCACTCTCTCACACACACCCACTCTCTGCCTACTGAAAAACGTATTTTTTTGTGCCCACACTCAGAACTAAGAAATAGAAGTGCTGCAGCTTCAGTAGACTCATTTTGTTGCACATTTATACAATCTGCTCTCTTTCTGTTTCTCCCATCCTGAAGACTCAGAGAGCCAAGTGCGATGCTTTCAGCCACTGCTGGCAGCTGACCCTCAGACGGTGTTGGGTGCTGCATTTCCACTGCCAACCAACTGGGCTGTAGGCTGGTGGTACAGTGCAGTCAAGTGCTTGGTATCAAAGAATAAAACTCGGCTGTTATGTAAAATACTTGTGATTTCCTCTGTCCTGCAGAAGATGCCTTTGTTTAGCTCTGATTCCTGCCCTGGAGGATCACACAAATGAGATGTAAATCCATTCTTGTTCCACCAACAGAAGATGTGGGTCCTGCCTGCTGCCTGTTTCAGAGGACCAGCTCTCACATGCCTTCACACACTTGCATTTTAAGGGGGGGGGGGGTGGGAGGGGGGTGTGTTTCTGCCTGCCTGAGGGAACTGGAGCTTACGTCTCTCTGCTTCCTCAGAGGGCTGTTACAGTTTTGAAAAGGCCAGGCTCCACTCTGCTGGCTCTGACAGGAGCAAAAGCCTCATGCTTACAGGGAAGCCCAGGCAGACTTTAAATATGTATCATGCCCCTGCCTTTTATCCAGGAGGACTGCTGTGGATTTCCATTGCTTCATTATGCAAAAAAAAACCAACAAAAAACCAAAAAAAACCCAACCAAACCATAATCAAATATTCTGGCAACCAAACTGGCTGTGAAAATGAAATGTTACAAGTGACCCAAATAAAATTTAACTGCTGTGTTTCTCATTCACTTGTAGCAAAGGTGAAGCCATCACCAGCTCTGATCCCTGAGTGCAGATTACAGAAGCAGGATTCCTGGAGTACTTCAGCTCTTTCGGTGTTTTTAAGGAAAAACAAAATTAACCTGGCGTAGCGATTCAGATGTAGATTCCAATCTGCATTTCCACAGTGCTTCAGGAAAACACTTGTTTCCACCTAAATGAACACAGGCTTGCCATCTGGATAACCCTGGTGTGATTTCACAGTGGCTATCAAGAACATTTACTGTGGCAGAGCTGATCTGAGGGAAATGGCCTCATAGGTGATTGTGTAGCATCTTAGTTCCTTATTTCATTTTTAACACTAATGAGAGTTGTTAGATATAATACAGCAAAACAGAATCAAGAACATTAAAAGTTGGTTTATACAGTGTAAGCAGTTAGGTGATGAGACCCCAGGGAAGCCTGATGATAGATTTTGTTGTCAGTGAGCAAGACAGTTTCATTACCATGAAGTACTACTGAGGAAGGGGGAACTGCTAATAGCACATCAGGCCCACACAGCATCCATACTTTTGCTTGACCATGCACTTGGGCAACAGTATGGGCAGTGAAGCTTCACTCTAGCAGTGCCCCCAAGATCAGCTGATGGCTAAACTCAGTGCATTCACAACAAACATCAGTGAGCACTCTCAAGTAAAGGACTTACATTACATATAGCACAGTTTTGTTTTGAAAAGTAAGGGTGGTGGTTACTGGTCCTACACCTGATCCCTTACCACACTGCTTTTGCCTTCCTTGTTGGACAGGTGCCCAGCACCACCAAGGGACTTGGCCTGTCTCCTCTCAAACAGCTTGTGAGAGGGGAATTAGAAGAGAGACAGATCAAGCCCTGTGGAGGCAGAGCAGTAAGCTGCTTTGCTCTACTCCCCCACACAGTTGGCAAACATCAGTTTAAGCATGCAGCAGCCAACAAGTCACACTTTAGTCTGCCACCCCCATCAACTTTCTCACCTGGTTCCTATTCCCAGCTATCACCCCTGAACTCCACACCACTCAGCCACGCAGATGCCAAACAGTTGCTGCCCTGAAAGCAGTCCCAGACTAAGACTACATAAGCATTAGCACTTGTGCTTGCCTTTGCCAACCCACCACCTATAGAACAAGCAAGGCAACACTGGATCCAGGGGCAGCGAAATCTCTCTCTTTTCTCTCACTCTATTTTCTCTTGATTTTCTTCTACTCCTTTTTTTTTTTTTTGCCCTGCTAAACATCACCTGGTTTGTTCTAAAGTGGTTCAGAAGGAAATAATACCTGTGCCAAAGTGCCTTTTCCTGTAGTGCTTGTTGGTGGTTGTTAGGAAACCCAAAGCAAACCAAAGCAATTATTTTGTATTTTGAGTCAGGATCATTGTTATGACTCTACTGCTGCTGTAGCCTCCTCAGGCAGGGATAGCCCTCACCAGTCACAGAATGTGGGGGGGCATATTTAATTTTAGTGTTGTTCCTGGAAGTCATTGTCATGAGTGTCCCCCTGTTGCAGCCCTGCTGAGGAGCAATGGTCCTTTTCATGAGATTACAAAAATTCACCTCCTTTGTTGTCCACTGAGTAGGATGTGAGCACAGGAGCCCATGCTCAACTTCCTGCCAACCTGCTGCAGTCAGATTCAAGTCTCACTTTCTATCAGCTCCAGTCCCATTGGAGAAGATCCCAACTAGCTCCTCACCAGCTGTTAGCATCTGCCTCCCTCCCCACATTTCCTGTCACCCAGAAGTGCCTGGTGCAGGGCTGCTCCCATCACCAGGTGTCTCAGCAAGAGACAGGTCTCTTTCCTTTTCCTCACCCTCTCGGGTTGGGATCCAGAAGAGTTTCTCTTCTTTCTAAACACAAGGAAAGAAGCAAAGAAGACCTTTCCTGGGCAGAATGAAATTGCAGCCAATTCTTTTCACCCTGCACATCCAGAACTCCAATTCCACATGTAACATCTACTAGAAATTTGCAAGTGCAGATGTAATACAGTCAAATAAAATCCAAACCCTGTTTCATCTGCCAGGCAGAAACAGTTTAGGACTTTCCTACAAGAACATTAATTGTTTCCTAACCTCAACATTCAGCCTCTTTGCCCAGCCAGTTAACAGTGTTTCCAGAAACACTCATCCATCTGCTGACTTTGAAGGACAGCTAAAACACTTACACAGCAGCAGCAATCAGGGTGCATCAACTTTTAAGCCAAAAATAGGACACTCTCCTAGCAGTAAACTTTCTTTGTCATTTAATTTTGCAGCTGTATTGATTGTGTCCTTTCTGATTGTTGGGTTTTTTTTTCTTCAGGCAGCTTGGACCATGGAATGCATAAAAGCTGCTTTAGAATGGTAGGCTACATTAGTTTTCAAATTATTAGCTAATGCAATCCTATGCCAATTCCTGTTATCTTGGTTGTCTCTCCCCCTGCATTAGGAAGGGACCTTAAATGACTACCCTAATTCCAGAACTGATAAGCTAGCAGTACCAAGATGTATTCCTTATGTCCACTCCTGCCATTCTCAAAATCACTGGATTGCCCAAATTCGTGGCTAGGAGTTTCAAATCCACAGTTTCCATTGGGTTTCTTACTCACACAAGTGACTTTCCAGTCGATGCTTAGGCACATTCAACAAGAACACCCTAAATATTCTGCTGAACCCACAGCTTTTTACCTGCCCTCTGGTAGCTTTTCCCAGTGTTTAAATAAGACTTTTCCCCGTTCAAAGCCTGCAGAACCTCCACAGGAAAGCAACACCTCCACAGCCAGGCAGCAGCCAGGTAACCCAACTCTGCAGAGGAATGCAGGATAATTACAGCTACAGCAGGATAATTTCAGCAGCAGGCAAAATCCACTAAACCCCAGGTACTTGCTGTCTCCTGTGGAGCAGAGGCAGCTCCACTTCACCACAGCAAGAGAAGCCCTTGGGGAAAGTAGTGTGAAGAGCTGAGCCTGGGGGAGATGTTTAAGGCACATGTTAGTTTTTGTTGCAACTACACCTGTTCTCTTTCCTCTGCTGCCTGTCCCTCTCCATAGCCAGGTACACTCAGATCACAGCTCACAGGATGTCAGGGGTTGGAAGGGACCCAAATAGATCATCCAGTCCTACACCCCTGCCAGAGCTGGGCCAGACAATCCAGCTCAGGTCACACAGGAGCTCATCCAGACAGGCCTTGAAAGGCTCCAGAGAAGGAGAATCCACAGCCTCTCCAGGCAGCCTGCGCCAGTGCTCTGGGACCCTTACAGGTAAGAAATTCCTCCTTGTGTTGAGCTGGAACCTCCTGTGCTGCAGCTTCCATCCATTGCTCCCTGTCCTATCCCAGGCAGCAGTGAGCAGAGCCTGTCCCACTCCTCCTGATCCCCAGCCTTCAGAGAGTTATAGACATTTATTAAATCCCCTCTCAGTCTTCTCTTCTCCAGACTAAGCAGGCCCAGGTCCCTCAGCCTCTCCTCACCAGGCAGTGCTCCAGGCCCCTAATCATCCTTGTAGCCCTCCACTGGACACTCTCCAGAAGATCCCTCTGAAACTGGGAAGCCCAAAACTGAAGGCAGTACTCAAGATAGGGTCCCACCAGGGTAGAGCAGAGGCAGATTTCATAGAACCATAGAACCATAGAATAGGAAGGTTGGAAGGGACCTTAAGGATCATCTTGTTACCTGACTCATCCTCAGGTTGTCCTCACCTAAATAGGTGGCAGTTGCCAGGCATATTCCTGGCCAGAGAGGTACAAATGTTGATATCCTCACAGCCAGACTCCCAAGTACCTGAGCATCATCATCCCTTCAACACCTACTGTACTGCAGCTTTACCCTTTTCCCTGGTTGCCCTGTGGCTACATTTAAATGCCTGAAGAGCTCCACACACCACCCATCCATTGGGCAGGCACACCTGGCTCTTGCTGGACTTATCCCACATACCAAGGATCCTGGTCAGCAAATTGTGGTGTGTATGTAGCAAGCCTCACTTCCAGCCTTGGCCAGCTCCCTTTGTTTCCATTCAGCTGCTGCTCTTAGCACTCTTTTTTCCCACAACAGAAACAAGACATTGTCACCTATGATTTTGCAGCCAGTGTTAGATTTTAATTACTAATAGAAGCAAGCCAGGCTGGGAAGCACACTTATTCACATGAATGGAGACTAGCTGCTTAACTAGCAAGAAAGCTGTTTTATTCTTTCAGGTGTTTTTCCCTTAGCCTAATTGCTAAGGTTTGGGTTTCTTAACTTAGTTACTAGGTTTGTTCAGCAGGTTTCAGTTTGCTTATTCATCCCTCTGCAGGTGGGAGGTGTCCTTTGTGAATACATCCAAGCCTGTACAACCTACAGTAAGGAAGGCATCATTTTAAAATAAAGCATTTTGTAATCACTTTTTTAAAAAAAAATTACATTTTTTTAAATGGAAATTAGCCAGCCCCTCTGCTGAAGTAGAAATCTGGTGGAAGAAATGGGATGTTGTCTGAGGGAAACTGAGGAAAAAAAGTTTAGTGACTCACTGAGAATTTCTGATGGGAAAAATTTAAAAAAAAAAAAAAAGACAAATAAAGAAAAGTTGTGATCTGTGTTCAATTCAGCCTGCCAGAGATGAGTGTTATCCTCTACATCTCCTTCCCTCTCTAATTATCTTGTCAGCTTCAGTGGCTCTCAATCTCAGGGTCACCAAAGCCACTTGTGAGTAACCTGATTGCCAATGACAACAAAATCACAGAATCATAGAATGATAAGGTTGGAAGGGACCTCAAAATTCATCCAGTTTTAATCCCCTGCCATAGGCAAGGACACCTCCCACTAGTACAGGTTGCTCAAGGCCTCACCCAGCCTGGTCCTGAACACCTCCAGGGAGGTTGTGGAGCACAGAATCAGCCAATGTGATCAAAGATCAAAGATCACTTTTAGTGATTCTTAGATCCACAACCTCCCTGGGCAACCTGTGCCAGTGTCTCAGCACCCTCACTGCAAACAACTTCCTCCTAACATCCACTTTCAATCTCCCCTCTGCCACTTCAAACCCATTGCCCCTTGTCCTGGCATTCCCAGACCTTGTCAATAGTCCCTTCCCAGCCTTCCTGTAGCCCCCTTCAGACACTGGAAGGCTACTCTAAGGTCTCCTGGAAGCCTTCTCTTCTGCAGGCTGCAGAGTCCCAACTCTCTCAGCCTGTCCTCAGAGCAAAGCTGTGCATTGCCTATTTTGATTTTTGAGCAGGCTCAGTATTGCCTATTTCGATTACTGTTTCCTTCTCATTCAATTCACAGCCAGTCCAGAAGGGCTTCTGAATGTCTGCCTGATGATCTGTAAACTTGCAGAGCAGGGAGTGAAAGTATCTGCAACTCAGAGACAAGTCCAGTCCAGGGTTTCTGGTCCCTAGAGCACCACCAGACACCAGTGGGAGCTATTTCCTCTGGAGCGTCTGTGCCAGATGTGCACTTACTCCTCCTTCTCCATTATTCCTCCTTCTCCATCGCCCTTAGGTGACACTTCAGCTTCCGCTGGCGAAGCCGTCTGGAAAATATTTGCTGTGCAAAGATCAAAGAGAAGCAACAATTAAAACTGGGCAAGTGCACTGCTGAAGTTTAAAGGAGAAATGCTGGGAAACACTGAGTGAGAGAAATGCAGAGCTGACAAGCATGGCATTTTGCAGCACCAGAGCTGCTTCTGATGTGCGATTTCACACAGCCGTAACTGGCGGAAAATTTTCAGAAGACCTTTTCAAAACTAAGAAACTTTCAGAAATACTCCAAACTTCCCTAGACACAGCTCAATCAGCCTTGAGGTGGAGAGATGACTGGGAAAAAAAAAAAAAAAACCACAGGCCAGTACCTCACCCTTTGCTTTCACTACCCACGTGTTAGGTAATAGCAATGCTAAGACTGCCGCTATTGAATCAGAGAATCATATTGAGGTTGAAAGGGACCTCAAAGCTCATCCAGTTCCAACCCCCTGCCATAGGCAGGGACACCTCTCACTAGCACAGGTCACTCAAGGCCTCCTCCAACCTGGCCTTGAACACCTCCAGGGAGGGAGCAGCCACAACCTCCCTGGGCAGCCTGTGCCAGTGTCTCACCACCCTCACTGCAAACAACTTCCTCCTAACATCCACTTTCAATCTCCCCTCTGCCAGTTCAAACCCATTCCCCTTGTCCTGGCATTACAAGACGTTGTCAATAGTCCCTCCCCAGCCTTCCTGGAGCCCCCTTCAGATCTTGGAAGGCTACTCTAAGGTCTCCTGGAAACCTTCACTTCTCCATGCTGCAGAGCCCCAACTCTCTCAGCCTGTCCTCACAGCAGAGCTGCTGCAGCCCTCTCAGCATCTTCATGGCCTCCTCCGGACCCACTCCAACAGTTCCATGTCCTTCCTGTGCTGGGGGCTCCAGAACTGCACCCAGGACTCCAGGTGGAGTCTGACGAGAGCAGAGTAAGCAAGCAGACAGTTTTCTGTGGGCCCTCCAGAGCTGGTTTGGATGATAGCCTTATGCAACAGAGCTGCTGGAGCTTGTGAAGGAGACGCTGTCAGCACTGAATTGGCAGCTCGATGCAAGAGGCAGAGCTGACAGTGATGTAATTTGTCTTCCTCGTACATGCACTTCCTCACTGCAGCCACCGCCGGCATCCCTGGAAGGAAGGCTGTGAGGGAGAGCTGCATGTGAGAAAGAGGAAAGGTTTGCTAGTTGCCCAGTGCTTAATGCTCCTGTTGAAATATTCAGGGAAAGAGAAAGGTCTGTTCCTTCTAGTGCCTCTTCTCTTTCACTGCCTGCAATTGATCTCCGTGATTCTCGTGTGAGAACCACCAGCTACCTAGTAATGCCTTTAAGATATTTAAGGTCTGGTTCTCAGGACACCAACACAATAAGGACATTGATAGCTTCAGGGTGTGAGGGAGAAAGAAACAAAGGGATTGTTGCACATTGTCTCATTCACAAGAACGGGTGAGGGCCAGAGAAGTGTGTCTTTTAGTAAAAAATAAATTTAAAAAAAAATATTTATAACACAACTCCAAAGAGGATCTCAGAGTAGCTTTTAAATAATTGAAGTTCAGATGCTGCTGGATGATGATGCTCTGGCTTCCAGGGTAAGTTTTCTGAAGTTTCCTACAGACTCTGGAGTGCATTCTAGCTTGAAAACAAAGCTGAGTGAGCATCGAGCTGCACTGGGATCAAAGTTTGTTAATATTTTAATGTTTCTAACATGATGCAGAGTGCATGAGAAGTCTAAGCCTTGGGGACCATCCTGCTTAATTTATGTAGTGAGTCACTACCAAAACCCAAGACTGTAGTTTTGCCTTTCTGATGGCAGATTAAATTCTGGCTATTCTTGGTAGTCCAATGCTGATCACTAAAAAAAAAAAAAACCTCTTTCCTTTCTGTATTTTTAACAAAGGAAAAAAGAAACAACTTGATTCAGGACAATAAAAGGCAGTGAGGAAGGGGTGTTGGAGCTGATTATCACTAGCTCTACTGCTTTTCAGATCAGCATTTGGCAAATTAAACAGTGGTGCTGGTACTGGAATAATTGCATGCATTGTCAGAAATGCAAGCAAAGGCCCTTCAGATATTATATCTACTTAAAGTCATCTCTGGTCTATTTAAAATAAATGTCTGTGGAGCAAACACAATGGAGCAGGAAGCAGCACTGCAAGGTGTGAATGGGCAGCAGATCACAAAAGAGCTGGAACTGGCAATGCATTAGTGAAGGACTCAAGTGTTAGACAAGCAGTTGAGGGAAGGCTGCAGGAAGACAGCAGGATGTCCAGGTGGATCAGGGAGAGGAGAGACCACTTAGGGCTCCTCTTTGCCCTTACCCATAAAACCAGGCAACACACTGGTTTTTCAGCTCCACTGACAGTTGTCAGGACAGCAACCTTCCCAGTGAGAGGCTGATGTAGCACACATCTCCACGCAGGAAACAGTTTTGTCAGCCTTGGCCTGCAAGCCTTAGTTCTGTGGTAAGCAGAACAAAGAAGAGTCCCAAGCTCCAGAGAGCTGAAAACCATTGTTCTGTGCATGACAGGTTTTGGCTCCCCTGCTGTCCCCACTGCCTCTTGTAATTCTATTTGGCTTGCAGCAAAATGCCAAGGACAGCTCATTTGTGGTCACTCAAGCAGTCAGATGGCTGGTGAGAACAGCTATACCTGTCCTCTTGACAACAGACTTGCTGAAACTCAGAGATGTTTTGGAAGGCATTCCCCCCTCCAAACAAATCCATATGGACCTCATTGCTTTGTGATTGCTGCTGCTTTCCCCTTCCCAGTGCACAATACTGATTGTTAAGGGAAGGTCTTCTATGGCTTGGCCATTTTAATCTGGCTCTAGTTTTCAGTCTCCCAAAGCAATGAACTGTCTCATCTTGCCACAGCTGCTGGTTTGTGACTTGGAGTGACTTCAATTCAAGCAAAAACTCTAACTTTGTCTTGCTCACTGGCCCCAAAACCACCTCATTTGTACAGCTGCTGCTGACCAAGCTACAAACAGAGTTCAGATATTTTAGGTGATTGATGTTTCCCTATATCTGATATATGATATAGGGAAACATCAATCACCTCAGACCTCAGTATATGAGACAGTCTTTTAACCTGACAAAGAAGTAAAACTTGTTCCACGTGTACTGGCACAACTGGCTCCTACCTCATTACACAAGCCTGTAAGCAGTGATTCCAGTTTTCACCCCAGCCTGAAAAGACAAAAGAATCTGACAATTTAGTTACAGCTTTGCTCCTCGTGGCATGATTCCCCAAAAGGTTTCACAAAGAATGCTGCATTATTCTATTTGTGTTTTGAAAGACTACCACGTTTCAGAGATGCTGCAACGTGGCATTGGTTTGGTGTTTGTAAAAGACTTCACAGCATCTAGACAGGCCAAGGGCTTTAGGAAGCAGAATGACACCGTCTGGGGACCAGCTAATCCTGAGGCAACCTAGAGAGTTCTATTGCCTGAAGCTCCTAAACACCAATCGCTGATCTGGGCCTGCAGTGGATCTCCCAAAATAGCCTGGTACTGACTATCCTACTGGAAAAGAGAAGAGCACAGCCAAAACCCTGCAAGCTCCTGGCACCAGCATGCTGCCACATGTCGCCAATGCCTGCTAGCAAAGCTTCATATGGCCATTATCCTATGAAAGGTCCATTTGCATATCTGTGCCACTCGGGAAGTGAATATTGTTTATATTAGCCAACAGCTGATGACAAAAAAGGAGAATGTCTGCCTGGGACATGCTGTGCTTTCTGAAGCCGAGGTGAATTGCTTGTCTGCAGACACACTGCCATGAGACACGTCAAACTGCTTTGAGGTTTGAACATGGGAACAGCATCACAGCCAAAGCCATGGCTCTGGTCTGTTTCAGGTACATGACCCAGAAGAGAGTTTCCACTGGGCAGCAGCACAAGGTGGGAGAAGTCTGTCAGAAAAAAGACCTGGAAGAACAGCACCAAGCCCCTGCAGCCCATCTGTAGGAAGGTAGCTTGTCAGCACCGCTGGAAGAAGTGGTGGTGCAGAACATGAATCTCACACCCAAAAGCATGCCAGCCTCCATAGAGATCTCTGAGCCTGCCACACCAACACTGCTGTCAATAGCTATTCCCCAGTGACTCAGAGAGCACATATGGCACCCTTAGGAGAAAACAGGGATGCAAGAGCTTCTTCAAAAACATATGTTCACCTTTCTTCCACACCTACACAGCAGTGTGAAGTGCAGAACAGGCTCCACACATGCATCATTGTCGTGCCCACAGCAGAGTACCGTCTGCTGCCAGGCAGGGCAGGGCTTTTGCAATCACCCAGCTCCTAGGTACATCTCAGAACTCTGCAGCATCTTCATTTGTTGTGGCTCTGCCACACCAAAGATGTGCTCAAACTGAAATCTGACATTTTTGCCTAATTTGGACTGGCTCTTTTCCTGTCTGAGGTACCAGTTCTCACTCTCAACCAAACAGCTATGGAGGGGAGGAGGGAATAAGGACAAAAATGGGCAGTGGTTTTCTAACATTTCTTTCCTCTTAGAGGAATATCAAAACCATTTTTTCCTTTATTTCTTCAAGACAGATGGAGACAATTGGGTACTACCTTTTTACATGACTTCTCTGAATAGTTAGTAGACCATCTATAAAGGTGGTCAGTCAGCCCCACCACCACGTGGCTCAGACTTATTAGCATAATTTTGCAAGCCCTTGCTTTTGGAGAATCTTTTAGCCACATTATAGTGAGCAAGTTGTAGAGAAAGGAGAGCTTTCAAAGTGCATTTGCTTTTTAAAAGACCTTCCTGGGTGACAAAGTGCTGCCATACACAGGAAAGCAAAAAAAAAAAACAACAGACAACAACAAATAAGCAAAAACACCCCACAAACTACAAACACACACAACAAACAAACCCACAATAAAGCCACAATAAACCCACACCAAAAGAAGCAAACCCAGAAGTCACTGCACTGCTCCGTAACTCATCAGGGTGCAATAATTCCCCCTCCTCCTATGCTATGGAAAAGGACAGGCTGATGAAGTACAGCACTTTCCTCTGGACTTGGAAAAAAAAAAAAATCAATAACTTCTTTGGGTTTAAATCTGTAAAATCCCATGGAGACTTACTTGTCCCTGATAATTCTGTTGGCAAGATCAACTGGAAAAGGTTTCCAGTGCCTGCCGTGGTGTGTTGGGAGACCTTCCACCCACTGTGCAAAGCCCTCTCCTGACGTGGCTGGAAAGGTTCTCACCGAATCAGAGTCACTCACCAACCTCCTCTAGTTTCACTGAGCCAATAAAGGGAATTCTCACCACCACGACTGACTGATTCTTTGACAGGGCTGCAAAGATGCAGGAGGCTTAATGTCAGCTGCTGCACAGACGTCCCAAACATATGCTGCCAGTACCTTCAGCCTTGGGTTGTGGCTACCCTCTTATTTTAGAATTGGGTTTATACTTCAGCAGCAAGTGCTAATCATTCCACAGCATGCAGCAATTCTGAGGCCTCTGCAACTTGTCACTGCAGACCAGAATGATATTAGAAAAAACAATTTAGGACTTGAATGAGGAAAGAACAAAAGAGCCCAAAGACAAGAAGCTACACTCCACCACAAACACCCAACAGACAGCATCATAGAATCATAGAATGGTAAGGTTGGAAGAGACCTCATGGATCATCCAGTTCCAACCCCCTGCCATAGGCAGGGACACCTCCCACTAGCACAGGTCACTCAAGGACTCATCCAGTCTCATGCTGAACACCTCCAGGGAGGGAGCAGCCACAACCTCCCTGGGCAACCTGTGCCAGTGTCTCACCACCCTCACTGCAAACAACTTCCTCCTAACATCCACTTTCAAACTCCCCTCTGACAGTTTAAACCCATTTTTCCTCATCCTGTCATTACAAGACCTTGTTAATAGTCCCTCCCCAGCCCTGCTGTAGCCCCCTTCAGATCCTGGAAGGCTACTGTCTTCCGGAAGCTTTCTCTTTAAGCTGCAGAGCCCCAACTCTCTCAGCCTGTCCTCACAGCAGAGTTGCTGCAGCCCTCTCAGCATCTTGGTGGCCTCCTCTGGACCCGCTCCAACACTTCCATGTCCTTCCTGTGCTGGGGGCTCCAGAACTGCACACAGGACTGCAGGTGGGGTCTGANAGTTGTGCTTGGCATTGTGCCTACCCAGGTGCAGGACCTTACACTTGGCCTTCTTGAACGTCATGAGGTTGGCCTGGGCACACATACCTCTGCAGGCTGCCAAGGTCTCTCTGCATGAATCTCTTCCCTCTGGCAGATTGACTGTGCCACACAGCTTGGTGCCATCTGCAGACTTGCTGAGGCTGCACTGATTCCTCTGTCCATGGCACTGACAAAGATGTCAAACAGTACTGGTGCCAGCACTGACCCCTGAGGGACACCATTTGGCACTGGTCTCCAGGCAGACATTTTCTAATAGAAAAACAAGGAGTCACTAAATGTTCAGAACAAACCAGAGATGCATCTTCTCATTGTCACAGACCTCACCTGGGGCATTCTTTCCCAATAATCTCCGGGGAATTTTTGTGTTTTCATGGATTTGAAAAGCTACTGAACAAACCTCTGGAAAGAAAAGGAAATTCTTCAGGAGCTAATAGGCACAAAGATGTTTTTTTAATGACCTCTTCAGATTGAGATGTCAGAGTGAGGGAGAATATAGAACAGTAAGCACCTGAGTAATTAGCGCTTGCTCATCATTTTCTGAAATTGTGCAGTCTCCCAACTGCAGGACAGAAAAAGAAGGAAGAATGCTTTCAAAATCATCATTTTATGATAAGAAATGTTTACCAAGGAAGCTCTGCCTTTAAACAACTCAGAGGAGACGAAATACCTGTCCCTGTTTGTAATTTCGGGGTACAGAAGGCAGGCGCCGGAGAGCTGTAGTTATCCTTTTTCTTATGCTGCCCCCTGCTGGTTACAGGCGTATGGAAGCCACAACCTCGCTGTTTTGGTTTGGTTTTTAATTAGATGACCCCAAGGCATTTGAAATAGCATCCATCTCTTTTCCTCTGAGAGACAAGATAAGTCCTTTTAAAATACAGGACCTGTCGGGCTGAGTGGCTGTTTAGATTTACAACCAATGCCATAGTCCTCGCGTATGGTGTAAGTCAGCTCTACCTTGGCTAAAGGTGTGACTGCACTGGCCAGGTCACAAGGCAACAGCTAATAGGGACTGTAGCTGTGCTGTGGGCTCTGGGCATGTACGTGTGCTGGCTGCTGTGCTCCCTGCAGGCGTAGAGCCTGTGCTCAGATGGAGGCAGGAGGCAGCACAGCTCCCAGCCAGAGCCAAATCATCATCTCTTTCTTCTGAAACTTTCTACCAGTGGTAGGAGAGCAGTGCAAGGATGCTTAACTGGCACGAAGGAGGATATTTTTGTTCCCACAAGCAGTGCTGCCACATGATCAGAGTGATGTCCAAGTCCACATCTCATGACGCTGGAGTAGGTTGTGCAGTGGGCAGCAGGAAGTCCCCAGCTCTGCAGACACACATGCTAAAACCTGCAGCTCTCACTCTCAGGATTCCATTGCCACCACACACAGCCAAGTGCTTGTGAGACAAGAGTGTAGGAAAAGGGCAGGACAGCAGCAGTTTAAAGAAGAAAGCGTTACCAACTTGGATTTCTTGAGGAAGAAACTGTAAAATAGACTTTAGACTGGTCTATGGTAATGAGACCAAGTGTAGTAGTCCAGTTTTGGGTTCCCCAATAGAGGAAAGGTCTCCAACCAGAGCAGCAGAGGGCCAGCAAGGTGGTGAGGCAGCTCACCAGGGCCAAGTACAGAGGCACAATCACTGAGATACAGTAATATTTTTAACATAATAAAACAATTTTCTGACAGGCAGACAAAGCTGAAGCTATCCTTTTCCTAGTAGTAGCTAACCAAAATCAGTATTTACACCTTTTAATTGGCTTTACCAGACTAGTTATAGGGGCAGTCTACCAGCCTGAATCAATGCTTACCAGTTGTAGAGGGCTTCCAACTCAACAAATCCCAATGGGTTTAGTGAACCAGAACTGCTGCTGAAGGTCCAGTGATATTTGTGGCACAGAGGGACCATATGCAGGTACTGAAAAAGGCAGCAGTTTGATCAAAGCTCCTATTTGCAATTCCTACATTGCACCTTTAGGGCATGTGTAGGGCAGACAGACTCATCCTGAAGATCTACGTGGAGCAACCTACAGGCACTTCTCTGCACTGTCCCTTTTTCAATCTCCCTGGCTGAACCTCTTCTACTGAGCAAGAGGAATGTGTGGTGCAGCTCAGTGCTCTCTGCATGGACAGTGAAGATTTCTCACATCCAAAGAGCCTATAGGTGACAGCTCCATATAGGAGCTTAAACAGCAGAAAGATGCCACGTTCTCAAAAGCATGCCTGTGGGATACAGATATTCTCTGAGAGATGTGCATCTTTATATGAAAACCCCTAGGATGAAGGTTCTCCAAGATTATGAAACAGGCAAACACAAAGATTGTTTTATCTTGAAAAGCACTAGGAGGAGCACCAGGAGTCTCCCCTGGGGAGGCTGCACTCAATTCATTTTTGTGGAAGAGAAAAAAAAAAATTCCCTCCAGTGGCAGGTAGACAGCTTAAGCTTTAGCAAGGAAGGGAAGGTGTGCTGCTCACAGGTACACCAGTAATTTGCTGTCATGGAAAAAGGTGGTAATGAGACTGGACAGCTTGTGTAAATACTGAAAGCCCAGAACTCAGGGAAGAAAGAATTAGACACTGAGAGAGAGAGAAAGCAGGAGAGAAAATACCAAGAGGCTGTTATATTCAGTGCACATAAACTCTCTCAAGATCATGTATTAAAGAGTAAGGGATTATTTTACAAGAACAATAGGAAGGGAGACTAGGACACTGAGAAAATAAGGATTGATCATAAGAGGATTTAAGGGCCTGAAAGAATGCAGAAGGGACTAAGAAGGCAAAATGCCTTCTTTGAAGAGTGAGTAAAGAGAGAAAAGGCTTAGTAAAACCCCACAAGACCAGGCATCCTTGTCTGCATAATCTCTTGATTCAAGGCAAAATCACTCCTCTGCAGTAGAATGTTGGTTGCTGCCTCCCTTGTTACTGCAGTTGGGATCTGCTGGTGTGGCACTTGTAACATGGCAATTGCCTTGTGCATACCTCCTCCCCTCTTGGCTCTACAGCAGGAACATTGGCTCAATCACACAAATGCCAATGACATGGAGCAGCTCTCTTAGAAGACTTCAAGCACAGGGCACAGCTGGCTGGCACAGCCACCCCAGGGTACTGGAACTAGCTCCTTTATTACTGTACAGAATGGGGCTTTGTCACACGGTCTTCCCTCCAGAAAGAACAAAAGATCATCTTTAGCTTTATTACTGCATGACAGCATAGATGAATTACCTTAGAAAAGATGATGATGATGCTAGCAAAGTATGAAAATGCCATTGAACACAAACTAGCCAAGTACAGTCCCCCAGAGCTGGTCACACAAGGTAAGAGCAGGAGCTGCACCTGAGTGCTAGCATCAGATACTGACAAAGGCAGCCTGTAGCCTTCCAGGCTGCCTGCCAGAAAAGGCAGAGGCCAGGTAAGGGGAATCTGGTGGTTGGCACATGCACAAAAGCAGACCCTGGCTGGGGAAGAGGAGTGTCTGAAGGAAGGTCCCATCACAGACAGGAAGGTACCATACACAGAGCAAAAGTGGGAATGGTTGAAGGGTCAAGGGCTGGGACAGCTGTGGGGTAAGCCTGCAGCCCTACCACCTCAACACTGCTGCTGTAGATCCTGAGAAAAGAGCAGCAGTAGAACATTGCTAAACTGCACTCAACAACTCCCACCTCCTGCAGCATCCTAATGCACTAAAGGCAAATTCTGATTTTTGTACTGTCAGAGATTTTTGTACATCTCCAGATGCTCCTTAAAACAGAGAAAGCAGTATTTTTGCTGCCCATTTCAGTTATTTTAACTTTCCTTATTTGCAACAGCCACTTCTTTTAAAGTGAGATTTGAGACTAAATGAGGACACAGCTGTTTCCTCCTTCCCCCCCATCTCCACAATAGCTGCAAATGGCAGTGAGCCTCAAAGCATTCTCATTTCTTCCCATTAAATATTTGGGAAAACAGAGATTACTCAGAGTTGCCAAAGTGATGTTTTCAATAGCTTAGAGCTCAATAATTGACTTCCTTGAAGTTTTCCCCAGCTTCTCATTACATCTGATGTCCCAGCCCACAAGGCAGATGACAGCAGAGGACTACACTTTTGTTTCTGAAGGCTTAGCATGACGTGGAACCTGTTCATACAATCATAGAATGGTAAAGTTGGAAGATACCTCAAGGATCATCCAGTTCCAGCCCCCTGCCATAGGCAGGGACACCTCTCACTAGCACAGGTCACTCAAGGACTCCTCCAACCTGGCCTTGAACACCTCCCTGGGCAACCTGTGCCAGTGTCTCACCACCCTCACTGTATAAGCTTCTTCCTAACATCCAGTTTCAATCTCCCCTCTGCCAGTTCAAACCCATTCCCCTTGTCCTGGCATTGCAAGACCTTGTCAACAGTCCCTCCCCAGCCTTCCTGGAGCCCTCTTCAGATCCTGGAAGGTCACTCCAAGGTCTCCTGGAAGCTTTCTCTTCTGCAGGCTGCAGAGCCCCAACTCTCTCAGCCTGTCCTCACAGCAGAGCTGCTGCAGCCCTCTGAGTTTCTAGTGTGGCAGGGGGATCTCAAAAAGCCTCAGAGGAACAACAAATTGTTTACTCCTTTTGTCTTCCCTCTTCAATTTGTAAACCTAAAGAAGTCTTTAAATGTCTGTGCTTTGTGCTAAGTGCACTATTTTCTGTCCATGCAAACACACCAGAACTGAGATCTCAGCCTGCAGAATATTGTCCTTCATAACAGTGCATTTTCCAGGTGGTCTTTAACGGAACACCCTGGAGAGTCTCATGGCACCACCTTATTTACATTGCCTTTGAGTCAGGTAGAGGGTAGATAAAGCAGCAACAGAACTTCACAATGAAAGCCTGAGTGGAGATAAATACTATGGTGTGTAGTATTTGAAAGCAGATGCCACTGAGACTCAGCCTGGAATAATTGCAGGCTTTTGAACCGTGTTTGTGAGAACAGCTGATGCAGAAACAGTAATAGTTCATCTTTTACAATAAAAAGTAAAAATATCTAAGATTTTTGACAGTTTCCCAACACCTACCTGGACCTGAGTAAGGCATTTGACTCTGTCCCACATGACATCCTGGTCACCAAACTGGAAAAACATGGACTTGATGGGTGGAGTACTGCTGGGTGAGGAATTGGCTGGATGGTGGCACGCAGAGTGGTGATCAAGGGCACAATGTCCACCTGGAGACCAGTGCCAAGTGGCATCCATCAGGGTCAGTGCTGGCACCAGTGCTGTCTGACATCTTTGTCAGCAACATGGACAGAGGAATCAGTGCAGCCTCAGCAAGTCTGCAGATGGCACCAAGCTGTGTGGCACAGTCCACTTGCTAGAGAGAAGGTATCCACGCAGAGGGACCTGGACAGACTAAATGCAGAGTGAAGTCATGTGTACAGAGATAACCTCCTAGATAGAAAAATATTAATCACATGCTGAGGTGCCCCTTGACAACCACTGATAATGAAGTGTCTGTTACAAACATTTAGGCTTTGGAAATCAATGGACTAATGTGATGCATTTAAAGTCAGAACAAAGAGGTATATTCAATGCAATTAAATCAGAAAAATCCCAGGGGTAAGGGGATGGATCACTGCATCATGTAACAGGCTGTGCTTATTTAATGACAGCAGTTCACAAAGTCAGAGAGAGGGACAACAGGACAGTTCACTCTTGCTTACAGGCAAGAGAGCCTGCACGGCAAGAGACACTAGTATTGGAAAGTACTATCAGCAAATTGCATGTTCGATATAAAATTACAGTTGTGTCAGAGAAAAAACTTCTGCTTTTGCCAACTTTTGGTAGTCTCACAAGTGCTACTTTTTTGTTTTTCCCCTCTCCAGGACAGTGCCACAGAGTGACTGGAGAGCACCCAGGCAGAAAGGGACCTGGGGGTATTGGTAAATAGTAGCTGAACATGAGGCAGCAGTGTGCCCAGGTGGGCAGCAGAGCCAATGGCATCCTGGCCTGCATCAGGAACACTGTGGCCAGCAGGACAAAGGAGGTTATTCTGCCCCTCTGCTCAGGCCACACTTTGAGTGCTGTGCCCAGTTCTGGGCCCCTCAATTCAAAAGATATTGAGGTACTGGAATATGTCCAGAGAATGGTGACAAAGCTGGTGAGGGGCCTGGAGCACAGCCCTGTGAGGAGAGGTTGAGGGAGCTGGGGATGTGCAGCCTGCAGAAGAGGAGGCTCAGAGCAGACCTCATTGCTCTCTGCAGCTACCTGAAGGGAGGTTGTAGCCAGCTGGGATTGGGCTCTTCTGCCAGACAACCAGCAACATAAGGAGAGGACACAGTCACAACTTGTGCCAGGGGAGATCTAGGCTGGACATTAGGAGGAAGTTCTTGACAGAGAGTGATTTGCATTGGAATGGGCTGCCCAGGGAGGTGGTGGAGTCGCTGTCCCTGGAGGTGTTCAAGCAAAGCCTGGATGGGGCACTTATTGCCATGGTCTGGTTGATTGGTTAGGGCTGGGTGAGAGGTTGGGCTGGATGAGCTTGGAGGTCTCTTCCAACCTGGCTGATTCTATGATTGTATCAATGGTTGTTTAAAACTTCAAAGACAAGTACAGTTCACTTCTCCATGCTCAAAGAACACCTGTAAGGAAAGCAGGGAGTACCACAAGCAAAGCATTGCAAAACACCTTTGTTAAGAAGTCAGGTTTTTATTCCCCTCAGTCATTCTAAGAATAGGAAAACAGAACTGAAAATAAAGCAGCTAAAATACAAAACCAGTTCAAACATAAATAATTAATCTGAAAAGAGCCTGGCTCACTCTGAAAGAACCTACACCATCTAAAGACACAACACCATGAACATCTCAGCACAATCCCAATTGGTTCTGCATTACAGCTCAGGTAGAAAATGGTTCTGGAACAAAAAATAATTTCACTCTCAAAGTTCAACTGATTTCAAACTAGACTTTGGAACTGGAGACAGACAGAGGTCTGTTGCTGTTCTATTTAAGTGACAAGACAATGAGACAAATATGTTAACTGGTTTGAATCATCAGCAGGATAAAGAGCACTCGGAAGCTGGGAAGCGCCCGGTGTAAGGAACAGCTGCCACCTCCCAGTTCCTGCCTACTGATATTTGTAAGCTTTCCCAGCCCTAACTGTAGAGGATAGCTCTCAAGCACAATACAAGGAGGCTCTTCTAGAGCAGTTTGCTCAGAAAGGCCTCACATACCCAAGAGAAGACGCCAGAGAACGTAGCTGGTCTGTGAGTTAGGCTTTGAGGTCTAAATGACTAAAAGCAGGAGTTCTGCACCCTGCACAGCAGAAAGAGGCACATCAACAGAAAAGCAAAGCAGGCCCACCCAAGCATGTGGACACAAACTGCTCCTAAAGGCAGGCAGCCTAAGGACATGGACCAAGGCTGTAATACACATTCAGAAGGCAATTAGGGAAAGCTGTATGTGCAGTCCTGATCTCTGGTGAAGCCCACGTGCTTAAAGTCAGTGTTGGCACTGGCAGGACAATTGAGAGTCCAATTTAGGAACAAGGAATTCAAAACGATTCAGCACTCCACTCACAATCCCAAGCACTGAAGAACTAAGGTACTGAGTTTCCCATTCGGCCCTGAGTTACGGTGAGCAAAGCTGTCTTATCCCATCCCTCAGTTCTAGGATATTCCCCAAGCAAAACACAGAGAGCTCAGGGAAGTGCAGAATTATAAAAGCATTTGACATTTCAAATTACCACCAAAATCGCTTTCATAAGTTACACGTCAGATGTTTCGCTTTGCACAGCAGAACACGGAAAATTCAACAACCAAAAATGGCTAAAAGCTGACAAAAAGTGTCGTGAATCTGTCTTGTCTTGTACAGACAGGCCTGCTGTCTCTGCTAAAGAGCAGATCTGTTGACATTGAATATCTTCACACAGTGATCTGCTCCACAACTTGCAAGCTGCAACCACTCGCTGCTGTTCCGATCGTTATGCCCAGCCCTGCCCGCATGAGGCCTCCAACATAAACGTTTCACAGCAAGTGCATGACTTTGGCTGCAACGAAAAGAAATCCACACAGAACTGCAAAATGTCAAACACAGTTGGGCATGCAAGTGTAAACATCAACATTTACATAATTAGCACTCTTAACACTAGCAACTGAGGAAAAACTGACTTGTGATAACCAGCAGGTACTAAGTTCTTAAAATAAGCAGGGTCATTAACTGTAATGACATTTTCTCCTCTCACTCATCAATAATTTAAACAGCTATTGATTAAAGTTTTACCACATTAAGCTGTAGGTCTCACATCTCAATTATCAGGATATGACAGATTTCTGGCTTTGAGCCTGCAACTTCCTGCTATCTGGTGTGTCCTTCCAACTCACTTCAAACACACATGGGATAAAGCCACAATCAACTTCCACTTCTGGTATTTCAAATGCCAGTATGTGAAGAAAGAATCCAGGAGAGTGCTCCAAGAGAAACATCTGAAGTTTCTCTACAGAGCTCTTCCAGTTGTCACTGCAGCAGCATCCACACAGTGTGTCATTTCTTTGGTTTCCACCAGAGCTGCTCTTAAAAGCTTTCTGTCATCCAAGCAGTGTGCCAGGTTGGCAAAGAAAGCCAATGGCATCCTGGCTTGTATTAGAAATGCTGTGTCCAGCAGCAGTAGGGAGGTCACTGTCCCCATGTACTCAGCTCTAATGAGGCCACACCTTGAATATGGTGTTCAGCTTTGGGCACCTCACTACGAGAGAGATGTGAAGGTGCTGCAGCAAGTGCAAAGGAGGGTAATAAAGCTGGGGAAGGGCCTGGAGAATAAGTGGCATCCCTCAGGGGTCAGGGCGGCACCAGTGCTGTTTGACATCTTTGTCAGTGCCATGGACAGAGGAATCAGTGCANGAGACAGTCCAGAGGAGGCCATGAAGATGCTCAAAGGGTTCAGCAGCTCTGCTCTGAGGACAGGCTGAGAGAATTTGGGCTCTGCAGCCTGCAGAAGAGAAGACTTCCAGGAGACCTTAGGGTAGCCTTCCAAGATCTGAAGGGGGCCTACAGGAAGGCTGGGGAGGGACTATTGACAAGGTCTTGCAATGCCAGGACAAGGGGCAATGGGTTTGATCTGGCAGAGGGGAGATTGAAAGTGGCTGTTAGGAGGAAGTTGTTTGCAGTGAGGGTGGTGAGACACTGGCACAGGTTGCTCAGGGAGGTTGTGGCTGCTCCCTGCCTGGAGGTGTTCAAGGCCAGGTTGGATGAGGCCTTGAGTGACCTGTGCTAGTGGGAGGTGTCCCTGCCTATGGCAGGGGGCTGGAACAAGATGATCTTTGAGGTCCCTTCCAACCTTACCATTCTATGATTTCTTTCCTCCAAGCTTTAAAAGACATACCTGTCATCCATCTTGACACATGTGGTCCAATCATCTTGTCTTGGGTCCTGCCCAGTCTGTTTCCAAGTGTACAAGATAATATTCCCATTCTCTAAGCCTACTGCAATAATGTATCTATCAAAAGAATAACTGCATTAGTTCCCAAAGAGATTACAGCTGGCTCAGTGAAGTTGGCTCAAATGCAAGACAGAAAGAACTAGCACTCACATTGTGTTGCATCTTGTTCTTCAAATTAATATCTACTTTTGCATGGTAAAAAAATAACATTACTACTAACAAAAAAATAAACCCCCAAAATTTAAATCAAAGCTTCATCATAAAAAGTATAGCAGAAATCTGAATATCTAAAGATTAAAATAGAGTTACTCAACATTAGTCAATATTGTTGGAAGAATGAATGTGTTTCATGTGTGGTCATGGCCCTTTCCCCACATCCTCCACCCCCTCTCTGTTTTCTGATACACTGAAGAAGTCACCATACATTTGAACAGTGTGCAAGGAAAGAAGGTGGTAGAGGTCATTCAGTCAAGAAATGGGTCAAAATATTGGACAGGCAAATTTTAGGAGCTATTTAGTCACAGAAAAGTGACTACAGTGGAAAAAGCCTAATTTCTAATTAAAGACCAAATGGTACTACAGCAAGAAAGCAATACCTTCCATCAGCAGTAAGAGCAGGGCTGATAGCAACAGCAGTTACAGAATCTCCCACATCCAGTACCGCTGAACATGGCTTGATGGACTCCAACCTATTCCCTTCAGCACTGACAGATAAATCACACTGGCCCCAGATAATGACCTGCAACAAAGAGTCATCATAAGAGTTTTCTCTTTACCCTGTTGTAAATGCTTTTACCACAACACAGGGAATAACTTAAAATATTCCCAAGGTGCAGAACAAAGTGGATGAGCACTAAAATAGTAAAAAAAAGTCTATCTACAAATATTCAGCTGTTTAGACAGTCTGATTTCATTAAAGATAGTGACATCAAAACCAGATTCTGTTTAGGGAAGTTAGAGGAAAATGTGGAGACCCAGAGGAGTTGTGTTACATGCTTCTGCTGCTGTATGAAAGAAGGGAGAAAGTCCAGCTGGCAGGCCACAGCCTTGTATGTTCGTATTCAAGCAGTTTATTTACCAGATTAAAGGCTCACTCATTTCTCTGGTAATACACACAATGAGTTTTTTATGCATTTACAGAAAAGGGGCTCTTCAGAACACACCATTTGTTAATCTAAAATACACTTAGAATCACTCTGGACTTTTAGAATTCCTTTCACATTAATTACCTTTCTGTCCCGACTGCCAGTAATGAAGTATTTGCTATCTGGTGTCCAATCACAAGTCCAAATGATTCGACTGTGGATAGCTGTATTTTTGTCTGTGTATGCACAGCAACTGAACACTGGTCCTGCAATAAAACAGAGAGGAGTACCTCTGCTTCATCTGCTCTACATACTACAATTGTCAAATCTTTCTTACTCCACATAAAAACTGCAGGAATACTGGGACAGTACTCCCCACTTGCTTTGAAGATGAACGAATACTTAGCAGCATCTGTTTTCCAACATTCTCACATTGATAACTAATGCCTGTGCAAGCCCACATCAGTCAGCCCTTACAGCACTCAAACAGCAGGAATGTTGATCTTTAACAGACTTAGCTGTTGTAGAAGAATCTCAACTGAAGACCTTCAAATTCCTTCCCTGCAACACTGACTATAAAAGCTCTAGAACAGTGTAAAGTTTACCACACATAGATGCATCCTCAGTAACTTCACCGCAGTACCTATTTACCAGTACAGCCCCAAAAGCTCAAAGCATAATGATTTAACCATAATTATCTGTTCCCAAAGAGACAGGCTGCCCTTTCAGCATGCATACAATCAGGCAGTAAATCTGCAGATCAGTAGATGGCAACAACTTTCCTAAGCAGAACGGGCTGTCACTGTGGGGCACAGATGTTGAATAAGCACTTCTTTGGATGCCAATACCATCAGTTTTGCTTTACTCTGATAATGACATTCTTTGTAGACAGAAAAGTTATTGATGAACAGATGCAAAGAAGATTTCCTCTACTTTCTATGAGATTTCATACTCCTTATCCTGAAACATTGTGTAACAACCGTGGAGAATATGCCAAGCTTTAAAATAGAAGTCTGAATAGAACAGAAGTCTCAAGCCAGGAACAATTGGCCACTGTCTGAAGGGGCCAAATCTCACTGCCAAGTCTCTAGGAAAGCTCTGTAGAGCCCAGTAGTGTTGATGTGCTATTAGGCCAAGTGCAAAGATAAACATTTTCAGCACAAGCATCTGTTCTAGGAAGCCATTAAAGCATTCAATAGTTCAATAGCAATCTCCTCATGATTCTGAGGGCTCAAAGCCCTAATGACAAAGTCAACTCAATCTTCATTATCAGCCTTTTTTCCAGAAAGAGTCAGTTCTAGTCAAATTAATGAACTGTGAGGTTTTTGACCATGGGAAGGGGTCTACACAGCACCTGGTCTGCTGAGGTCAGATGGGGTTCAGCAACCCTGGGCCAAGAACTGGCAGGGCTCAGTGAGAAGGCTTTAAACTAGATAGGAAGGGGAAAGGGGATACAACTAGATTGACTAAAGATGACTTTGGGAATGGCATAACCATGTGGAGGGCAAAACCACCAGCTCAGCCAAGGTACAACTGCACTTCCCTGGGGGCTCCAAGCACCTCACTAAGAGCCCAGCACCAATGCCCTTATGCAAACACATGCAACAGAGGCAGCAAAGAGGAGGAGCTGGAGATGCTGGTATGCCTGCAGTACTACTATCTGATTGGCACCACAGAGACATGGTGCAGTGACTCCTGTGACTGGGGTTGGGTAAGAAGGGTGTAAGCTCTTCAGGAAGGACAGGCAGGGGAGATGAGGAGCAGGTGTTGCCCTTTATGTCAATGACCAGCTAGAGTGCTTGGAGCTTCACCTGGCAAATCACAAAGAGAAGACTGAGTGCCTATGGGTCAGGGTGAAAGGAAGGGCAGGGGACATTACACTGGAGTTCTGCTACAAACCACCTGACCAAGAATACCAAGTGAAAAAGGCCCTTCATAGACAGACAGACAGGAGTCACTGCTCATGCACAAGCCCTGGTCCTTATGGGTGACTAACCACAATGACATCAGTTGGAGACACATCACCACAGGGCATAAGCAATCCAGGAAATTCCTGGAGGGCCACAAAGAGGATCCAATGGCTGGAACACATCTGCTATGATGCAGCTGTTCAGCAGTTTTTCAGCCTGGAGAAGAGAAGACTCCAGCAGGACCTTATATAGCTGCCTTCCAATATCTGAAGGGAACCTGCAGGAAGGCTAGAAGGGATTTTTCATAAGGCTGTCCAGCAACAGAAAAAGGTAGAATGTTTTTAATCTGAGAGATAGTACCTTTAGACTGGATCTTAGGAAGAAGTTCTTCAGTATAAGGGTGGTGAGGCTCTGGAACAGGCTGCCCAGGGAGGCTGTGGATGTCCCCTCCCTGGAGGTGTTCAAGGCCAGGTTGGATGAGACCTTGAACAACCAAGTCTAGTGGAGAGGCCCATGGCAGGGAGGTTGGAGTAAATGATCTCTAAAGGTCCCTTCCAACCAAAGCCATTCCATGATTATCAGAAGGCTACATCAACAACAGACTAATCCTGCTACTAGTAACACCTACAAGTGTTAAGGAAAATGGCTATTAAAATATTTCAAATATTTTGAAGCCAAAAGATATTAAACAAACTGCAAAGTCTTCAAACATGTGTATCCACTTCACAGATCTTACCTGACCCTGATGACTCTTGATTCCTCCACAGTGACCAATTCCTGTCTCTAGAAACTGCTAACAGAAATTCATCATTAGGAGAAAATGCCAGCTGAGTAACAGTCAGATTGTGAAATGGCAAACTCTGCAGTTTCTTCCAAGAAGTAGTGCTCCACAAAATAATTGCTGCATGTTCTTGTTTGGAAGCCTGTATTGATGGGAAAAATAGTATCACTGAGAACTAACAAAAGCAAATATGTAAGTCACAGGTAACAAAACACCTAAAAAGTTCAGCTTCAAGATTTGTAACCAAGTCAGAATCTGCTTTCCTCTGGGAAGTTTCAAGATTGCTTCACTACTTACTGATATACTGTCAGGATTAGCAGAAAGAAAATGTTTTGTACCTCTATTCTTTGGGATTTATCTTACTTAAAGTATCTTCAAATGACTCACAATAGCTTATCTCGTTCCCTCTCGTCTTTGCAAGGCAAGTATCAGCTGTACAAAAAATCTTTTACATTCAAGGGAAAGAATAGCACAAACTGAATTCTGACTCCCACTCTAAGTCCTGGAAACCTGGCAACACTTTTCACTAGATGGTGCTAGACTCTTTTCTTACCTTGCATGCTGAAGCAATTAAAGTGTTTGAACTATTGCAAGCGACACAAAAAATTTCATATCCGTGTCCATACCTGAAATAAATGTGAAAAAAAAATATTTAACACATCACAGTCAGTTTTGCAGTATGTATCAAGGTTCTAACACTAACTTATAACCCTTTGCAAAAACAAAAAGCACCTGTCAGGAACTTCTCACCACTGTTTCAGTATTATGTGCCAAATAGCTCCTAATAATGTGCAGCATTTAAAATAAATATCTGTACAAATTCTTGCACATTTAGGAACTGACTGCAGAACAAGTTCTACAATGGCCTACAGGCCATTCCAGAGGCCTAAAGCATTAGCACTGCAGTTGCTACACTAATGACAAATAAAGCAGACTAATGCACCATCTGATGTTTTCTTATTCTCTTGTAAAGCCATTTTAACAGTACCAATAAAAATCAGAAGCCACATATCACAGTCTCACAATATCACCAAGGTTGGAAGAGACCTCAAAGATCATCAAGTCCAACCCAATACCACAGTCCTCAAGACCAGACCAAACCCACCCTGAACACCTCCAGGGACGGTGACTCCACCACCTCCCTGGGCAGCCCATTCCAGCAGTCAGTGACTCTCTCAGGCAAGAACTTTCTCCTCACCTCCAGCCTAAACTTCCCCTGGCACAGCTTCAGACTGTGTCCTCTTGTTCTGGTGCTGCTTGCCTGAGAGAAGAAAGCAACCTCCTCCTGGCTACAACCTCCCTTCAGGTAGCTGTAGACAACCAGAAGGTCTCCCCTGAGCCTCCTCTTCTCCAGGCTAACCAATCCCAGCTCCCTCAGCCTCTCTCCATAGGGCTGTGCTCCAGGCCTCTCCCCAGCCTCGTTGCCCTTCTCTGGACACACTCAAGCACCTCAATGTCCTTCTTCAATGGAGGGGCCCAGAACTGGACACAGGACTCAAGGTGTGGCCTAAGCAGTGCAGAGTCCAGGGGGAGAATGACCTCCCTGCTCCTGCTGGCCACACTATTGCTGATGCCAGGATGCCATTGGTCTTCTTGGCCACCTGGGCACACTGCTGGTTCATGTTTAGGTGGGTGTCAATCAGCACCCCCAGATCCCTTTCTGTTTGGCTGCTTTCCAATCTCCAGTATTTGAAGACTGCCTAAAGAAACACACCACAGCCAGCCAAAGGATGCCTGTTCTGTGAAACACTGGAAGACGATTTCTGAAGCACAGCACAAGAATCATGTCAGAAGACAACGCTGTTAAAAACCCCAAACTTCTAGATTCCTCCAGAGAGAACTTCTTAACCAGTCTCTGGATGGATTCCACTGGAATACAAGCTGATATACCTGCACTGGGATTTGACTAATGAGCAGAAATGCCACAAAGAGTAGCACAAAACTAGTCACAAAAGACTGGGAGTAAAACTATAGATGAAATCTATGAACAGCAGACAAATATCAGTTAAATACCAGTTGGAGGGCAAGGGCAGGGTGGGTGTCCTTTGATTCCCTGCTCTAAAGAGATGGGAGTTTTCTTAAAAAACTCCTTTGGTCTGCAGTGTTGCAAAGAAGTTCTTATATGTGATTGATGCGCATGGGATTTCACTTGTGGCCAAAACAGTCATCTCTTTAAATGACACACCACTGTCTGCATCTACTGAGTGGAGTTCCCTGGTCCTGTTTGCCACACTACTCCTGATACAGGCCAGGATGCAGCAAGAGCAGTGTGGGCAGCAGGGCAAGGAAGGGGATTCTGCCCCTTTACTCTGATCTCCTCAGATCCCACCTGGAGTCCTGTGTGCAGTTCTGGAGCCCCCAACACAAGAAGGACATGGAAGTGTTAGAGCAAG
>VWZE01019983.1:548067-590135 GCA_013396675.1 Eubucco bourcierii
GATGAGCTTTGAGGTCCCTTCCAACCTAAATGATTCTATGACTGTGTGTCAACACTTAGGCCTTAATCTCAGCCTGCTGCATACAGAGTGGCTATGGTAGTTTTCCAAGAAGACTAAGACATTATTATAGCATTTATAATTTTTAAAGTTGTTAGATTATGCAAAAAAAAAAAAAAAAAAAATTAGCAAGTTCTTCATGCTAAAACCTACCCAAGTAAACACTTCTCAAAACCCAGCACTAATCCTTCAAAATTCTGTGTCGAGTTAGAGCTGTGAATATACAAATGTCAATGACAAGCTATTTTTAGCAAGTCAGTTCCTCACTATTTTCCTGCTGCTATGGCAACTTGAAATCTATATTATGTGATTTCATGTTACTTCTTTCAAGATTATCCTCAGCTAAAAAAAATGAAAGTCTGTGAATGCTTTACATCTTGCTGTCCTTACATAAAAGGACCCCTATCATTAGCAGTGACTAAACCCAGGTAAAATTGCTCAGACAAGTCACCTGCAAACTACTGCAAAATGCAGTTACTTTAATGAATGCAGGATATAAAAGCAGGCAGAGTGTACTCCTGTAGCAGAATATCAAAGATCAGACTCTCACTAGAGTTTCAGAAATGTCAAAGGCAAATGAAGAAAAAATCTTCACCTTGGGTCCAGCTCACTACTAAAACATCCCTCAAACTACTTACATGAGTGGGCAGTGAAGACTGTGGAAGTGTAGCCTGAAGTTACTTATTCCCTAAGGGCCTCAGTAAGGGGACAACCTTCATTTGCAACTCGCCCATCACAGAAGAGAAGGAACAAAACACAAACCCTTGAGCCCTCAAAGCAGTTATCATGACCACATGACCCTATTACCTTTGCAATCCACAAGGCTCTCCAGCAGCATTCAGTACCCAGACTGGGTTTGTAACCATTTCACTCGACATTTGTCACTGGGTTCTACTCCTAGACACTCACTGCTTTGCCTGCTGCTTCCACCTACTGCATCTTACAACTCTATTAGCTTTTAGGGAGAAGCTTCATATTCAATGTCTCACCCTTTATTTCCATGCCATACAGAAACTGTGCCATGAAGTGGAACGAGGCAGGAAACTTTTAGCACACAGGTTTTCAGTGCAGGCAAGGTTTTAAGCAAACACACTGAGCAGACAGACATTAAGGGTGTGTGCTGGTTTGAGGCTAATTAGAATATTCTAATGAGAGAAATTAGATCGTTGGTTATAAAGGAATAATAATGATAAATTCTGTATCATTCACTGGTTTGCTGAAAAGGATAAAAACACCAAAATGTAACTAACTCTCTCACTTCTGCCTCAGAACCCTTGCTCCTTTCGCTTCTTCCCTCCACCCTAATACCTTCCACTAACAGATACAAGTAAGCTTTGCTAATTGTTTTGTCTTTCTGGGAGAGAAAGAGAGTGGCTGTGAGCCCCTTCTGGCCAGTTTCTTTGTCTGGGAGGGAATTTGGATTTCTGCATTATTTCTAATTTGTAAATACTTGTAAAAATGTTGTGTATATTATGCTTGTAAATTTACTTCTGCTGTAAAACAGAGCTTTACCTTACTTCCAAACCCTGTGAGCTGGTCTGGAAAATTTCAGTGGCAGTGGGAGGGGAAGTTCCTAATCCACCACAGGGTGCAGCACTGAAAGAGGTCCATCAGAATCCAGCACTCAGCTAAGTGCATGAAAACACAGTTCCTTAGAGCAGACTGGAAACTTTGCTCTCTCAGAACAAGGAGGAGAAAAACCCACCAAGGACTGATGTCCTATACAGACCTCCAAAAGGCAAACATCTGAAGGAATGATGAAAGTCTGATCATTACAAATTGAGCAGAACAGCTGTGTGCTAAAATCATACCTATTTCACTGGCACTGAAACAACCAGTGAAATCAAGTTTTGTGGCTCATCAGTCCAAACTGCCATTTTCTGAATTGTCTCCTAATTTTCATATTCATATGGTTTATCTATTTTACAAGCACTACACTGCACACACAAATCAAATCAGGCAGCAAAATAGGAAGAGTTACATCACCAGACTACATTAGTATGTAGCAATGGTTTTCTGGAAATTTTGCAAACTGAAAAAATGAAACCAAACCAAAACTATAACACCCCAGCCACAAAGAACAAACACAACCACCTCCTCCCCCACAAAGAAACAAAACAAAAAACTTACAACTTCTGAATTTCAGGCCACAAGGTATTCTGCAACAGGTGATCCTCTGGGGGAGGTTCTAAAAGACATTTGTACATCATACTCAAGTATGGCACTAAAAAAAAGAATCTAAAAATCAGCTAAATAGTTTTATATCCAAATGAACCTCATACCTGTAAGGATCAAGGGCTGAAAATAAATCTCAGGATACTGATTTGAAATGGTATTGAAAGTTTCTTCATCCGCAGTTGGTTGAAGGGACGTATCTCCTATTCAAAGCAAGGACTTCATTAGCCAGAGAGAACACACTTCACAGGAGAGAAAATAAGAGCACTTACTATGCAAGGAGTAAGCATCTGGTTTTACAGTATAGGTAACTGAAATGAGGTTTCTCTGCTTCCAGAGTTACAGTAACCAGACTATTAGAATCTACTTATTTTAACCCATGTTAATGAAGAGAACATTTTTTTATTAATTGTATCCAAAAAAATCTAACCTCCAGACTAATTCCATTCTGAGACTGAATTCAATCCATCAGCATAGTCTCTTAGAAATTCTTAAAGAGCCTTCATCTGAAAGCAGCAGCCACCAGGAGTTGGGTCTGTGCTTCCCCAACAGTAAACTTCTCGTTCTGTATCTGAGAATGTTTAAGGCCAAATGCTCAGACACAAGAATACCTAAATTTAATGTGGGCCTCTAAAAAGGAAAAGTCCTATTTAAGGAAGTGCAGTTACAATTTGCAAACTTCATCAAAACTGCCCAGGGTTTGGGTCTTAGCTTTAGGCAAAAGTACCAGCTGTAACTGAAATTACTCAGCTCATTTTAAGTGAAAACTCAACTCAGTCCCCAACTTGGAAGACATCATTTATGAAAGAAGCACAGAGTCAGGAGCGGTTGCTCGTGGACAGCATCTTTTTGCTAAGTGTACATTTCAAATACAGCAGTTTATAAAAGCAAGTACAGAAAAAGCAGGACAGAAAGGCTGCCTTCTCATGCATCCTCTCTTCTCTCATCTTGAAAATGAAATTAGCAACACTTATGTAATTTGATATCTAATCATTGCTCACCACCAAGACTCCTGTGCAGAGTAAACAAGAAGAGAGGTCTGTGAGGCTTTTAGGTAAGCCATAAAGTGCTGACAGCACTGGGTGGGCAATGATGAAGAATACAGGATAATATGACAGGTTTCTTATTTATAGTGCTGCTTCTGAGTGTGCCACATGAAACCAATGGCAATCATTATTCTGTGTGACAATACTCTGGCAGAAGGAAGTGTTGTTCTCTCTCTCAGTGGAAGCATTCAGGAGAAGGTAGCAAAAAGAATTTTGCCAAAAAAATATTTTATAATCTCCAACAGGGCTATTTTTCTGTCACAGAAGATTTAAGGAGATGTAACTGTATTGCCACTGAAGACCCTGGAGACAAAGCTTATTAAAACACTTCTTTTTCAAATTCACATCTTCTGAGAAAGCTTTAAACAGAGCAAAGAAACACATCTGACCCAGTTTGTTAGATTCCAGTATAAGTGCAGTTTTACCAGAGAATTTATTGAATGCAAAATTCAAGTCCCATCCCCAGTCTCAAGACAGTACACAATTATTTTTATCATTCTAGACAGATGTTTGTCCCTCTTTGCTTGTTTCCCCACAATCACAATGTCCCTCCCATCAGCTCCCCAAGAAATCAATGTGGTGCCTTTACCAATAGGCTAACTAATTGGCCTTTCCAAAATCATCTGGAGAAGGTTTATGGCTATTTTGTCTGGCATGAATAATACAACTGGTCCCCCCCAAAGCATCATCACTCCTTAAGTTTCTACAAGGTTGCTCACATTTGAGCTGTGTGAAAAAGACTTTAAAATATAGCTGCAGAGGTCAAGGTATTTTATAGAAAAACTAGAAACAGTAACAGGTAGTTCCACTTTAACCATTCTGAAGCCCTCTGAGTACAGTCACTTTCTACAGCAGTGCAGGACATAGGAGGGAAAGATCATTTTGGGTTTGCATCAGACATTAGGGAATGTTTAGGAGATGATCAGAGGGCTGCAGCAGCTCTGCTATGAGGACAGGCTGAGAGAGTTGGGGCTCTGCAGCCTGCAGAAGAGTAGCCTTCCAGCATCTGAAGGAGGCCTACAGGAAGGCTGGGGTGGGACTATTGACAAGGTCTTGCAATGCCAGGACAAGGGGCAGTGGGTTTGAACTGGCAGAGGGGAGATTGAAACTGGATGTTAGGAGGAAGTTGTTTGCAGTGAGGGTGGTGAGACACTGGAACAGGTTGCCCAGGGAGGTTGTGGCTGCTCCCTCCCTGGAGGTGTTCAAGGTCAGGTTGGAGGAGGCCTTGAGTGACCTGTGCTAGTGGGAGGTGTCCCTGCCTATGGCAGGGGGTTGGAACTGGATGAGTTTTGAGGTCCCTTCCTACCTTACCATTCTATGATAAGAAACCAAAGGCAGAAGAAAAGAGGAAAAGTTCTTTCTTTTATTTCTAGACTCCAAACTTGCAGCTAAGTTGACATACCTAACAGAAAGACATATGCTAAACTAGCAATTTGGAAATGCCAAAAACTTTCCACATGAAGCACATTCACCATTATTTCTCATTAACTGTACCTTCAAAAACAGCTTTATTGGATAATCCCAAAGCTGGCACAGTTGCACCTTCTGGAAGATCAGATTGCTAAATTCAAGAAAGGAAAAAGAAATGTTACAAGCCTCAGCTGAAGAGTTTTGCTGTAAAGCATGTATGTTCACCCCCAATAAGTTCATTTATTTATTCTAGGATATACTGAGAAGAATGCAGGTTTTAAACACAATGGGACTGGGAAATAAGTCTGTTCTGAAGTGAAATCATAAAACAGCATTTTGGAAAAGGGGACAAAGTGTGAATCCTTGTACCCACAACTTCAAACATAACCCAGTACATAAGACAGATGTGGTTGTTCAAACCAACACAGAGCAAAGACAGATCAGACAGAAAATACTCCCAGAAAGGTATGGGGAAAAGCCAAAATTTAGAATGGGTCAGGGAACTTGGGGCCTTTTGGGCAGAGATGGAAAAGATTAGACTTATTAGCTGTAAAACCTGTTCCTTACAGTGTCTGAAGAGTTCAAAGGCATCCAGAACTGGATTAATAATTAGGTGACAGCTTAAAATACTGTGTTAGCTTAATGTTCATAATGCAATGAGAAAAATGTACGAGACACAGCCCAGTCGAAGGCCTCTAAAACAATGTGGTTCTCTACTTCGACCCACGGTATACACAATCCCATGGATTTAAGTTTAATATAATCCTATTCAACCCTTTTTTAATATAAAGCTGGATTTTTGGGTTTAAGTATTTCTAGGGGGAAGGCAGTTGAGCTAAATTTAAAAAAGCCTACCCAGTGTAATGGAAAAAAAAAATCATTCACAGAAAACAATTTCAATAAACCTATTGAAGAGCAGCTGCATCCTAAGAGGTTGCAAAGTCTTCCCTGCTAAACAAAGCCCATGTGAAATAGTAATATCAGAGGCAGATCTGATAAGGAAAGTCTACATAAAAGTAAAATAATTACATTTGGCAGCATTAAAAAAGCACAATATTATTTGTCCAACATCATTAACACAAATGCTTACGAAGACTTGCAAAATTAAAGCACTAAATAAGTACTCATTGTAAGCTCTTGCTATCAAGAATGAACAAATGTCTTTCCCAGATAATTCAGTTACTAAATGAAATGGAAAGGCTAATCCATCTCTGAGAAGCTGCACAGAAACACACAGAGCCTGCAAGGCACTGTGGACAGGCAACAGAGTAAAGGTCTGCTCCACAAAATACAGGGGAAGTCACAATGAGATCTTAAAACAATTTGGGAGCAGAGGGCAGCAAATCTGCAGTCTTATCTTTTCACAGAGTAGGAAATTACCAACAACTAAGAATCAGAATGTAAAAGCCTCAAGATGAGCCTCCTGTTAGGAGGAAGTTGTTTGCAGTGAGGGTGGTGAGACACTGGCACAGGTTGCCCAGGGAGGTTGTGGCTGCTCCCTCCCTGAAGCTGTTCAAGGCCAGGTTGGAGGAGGCCTTGAGTGACCTGTACTAGTGGGAGGTGTCCCTGCCTGTGGCAGGGGGTTGGAACTAGATGATCCTTGAGGTCCCTTCCAACCTTCCCATTCTATGATTTCCAATGCCAAAGGGAAATAAAGCACGAGCAAGTACACGTTTATAAATGTTTATAGGCAGGAACTATCAGCAGTGAGAGCTTTATGCTACTATCAACATTCAATTAAGAGAAAAAAACAAAACGAAAAACAAACCAGCAACGAGTAACCTGTGCTGGTTTGAGGCTAATTGGAATATTTTAATGGAGGAAATTATATTCTAGGCTGTGAAAAGCAAACACTGTTGATGTCTACTTCACACACAGGCTTGCTGAGATGTTGCCTAAGACTAAGAACACAAACCACAGATAAGACATTCTCCTGGAGAGCCTCAGGCTTTCTAGTTGTTTTGGTCTGAACCTCTCTGCTAACCTCACTAACCACTTTCCTTCTAACCCCCCTTGCCCATCCTCCAAACTCACCTTGCACGTAAGCCAAACCCTGGGATAAGGTAGAGGGGTGGGGAGAAGGTGGAAGGGTGGTTGGGAGCCCCTCCTGGGCACTCTGATTGCTGGGAGGGGAATTGTGTTTCTGTATTGCCTTTAACTTGTCTGTGTCTGTAACCATTCCTCTCTATTATGTGAATCTCTGCTTGTACATTGTGCTAAGCTGTAAACAGAGCTTCAGTCCTTAACTTCCAGTTGGCTGAGTCTAGTCTGGGGGATTTTACAAAGTGTGGGGGGGCAGGGAACTCCCAAACCATCACATAACCACACAATAATAATCACATCTAGACAAGACTGCTACACCCTTAAAGAGAAACATGTTTGCAAGCTTTATCGTTTGCCTGTAAACCACCCAGACCCCATCAGAATCTACGTGGTGTGACTTATTTAAAATTTACCTAAACAATTTGCCATCTTCAGATACTAGGTCTTGTTCAGTTTCAAACAGGGCCTGCTTTATAACAAAACACCTTACAAATGCACCACACATGGAGACAAGCACAAGGGAAAGGAAAATCAGGTTAAGGTTTCAGAACATTAGAGCAACTTCTACCGAGTTTGGTGCAACTTGACATTTTTTAGAGAGTTACTCTGATGTAGAAAGAGGGCTGTCATCATTTAGCATCGTTTTTAGCACACTTACATGGGAGCACAGCTTCTCCACTGGAACCCCAGTGATGTTACTGAAATTTTCTATGAAGTTCTTGGGAGCACAGAAAACTCGAAGCACTTTTTCATCTGCTCCCGACACGAACTGAAAGCGCCCAACCATGGCCAGGCAGCGCATGTCATACCCATGTACCTGAGGCCTTGCAATTTCATGCCAGGTTACCTAAGGCAAACAGACAGGCAGTTAAAACAATTCTTAACCAGAACAGCAGCAAGATTGAGTACTTTAGTTGCTGTTTTTTGAAGGAAAGTTTACAGCATCCAACTACAGACATTCGTAAAACTGATGTGTGCTCACATATGCCAATGCAGACAGCCCAGACAGAACCAAGTCCTGGGCTGCAGCAAGAGCAGCGTGGCCGGCAGGCCAAGGGAAGGGATTCTGCCCCTTTGCTCTGCTCTCCTCAGACCCCATCAGAAGCACTGTGTGCAGTTCTGGAGCCCCCAGCACAGGAAGGACACTGAACTGTTGGAATGGGTCCAAAGGAGGGTCACGAAGATGCTCAGAGGGCTGCAGCAGCTCTGCTGTGAGGACAGGCTGAGAGAGCTGGGGTTCTGTAGCCTGGAGAAGAGGCTCCCCTCTTCCTTCCCCAGCCTTCCTGTAACCCCCTTCAGATACTGGAAGGTTACACTAAGGTCTCCTGGAAGCCTTCTCTTCTCCAGACTGAAGAGCCCAAACTCTCTCAACCTGTCCTCATAGCAGAGCTTCTGCAGCCCTCTGAGCATCCTCGTGGCCTCCCCTGGACCCGCTCCAACAGTTCCATGTCCTTCCTGTGCTGGGGGCTCCAGAACTGCACACAGGACTGCAGGTGGGGTCTGAGGAGAGCAGAGCAAAGGGGCAGAATCCCCTCCCTTGCCCTGCTGACCATGCTTCTCTTGATGCAGCCCAAAGCAAAACACTTAAATTGGAACTGCCACAACTTCTGCATGGCCTGGAAGAAGAACATATGAAGGAATTGGTTTCAAATCCACTGTGCCAGAAACACCAGACATTCTGTGTGCTGGTCTATACCACAGAAGCTTTGATGAGACATCTCTAACAGCCAGTTTGACTCTCCCAGCTAAGAGCACAGCTTGCACATGGCTTACGTGACTTCAATTAGTCTGTTTCTGCCAGTTTCCTGACTGGAACGTTAGTACTGTTCTGCCAGAAAAGCTGTGTTTGTAGATGGGCAAAATGCATGAGCAATTAGAAGCAGGAACTTTTGCATTCCTAGACAGTGCTTTCCACACCAAAATTTAGACTTGTTTTAGAACATGCAAAGTTATTCACAAATAATGCTTCCTGAAAAGCTGCTTGCACAGGCACAGCCATAAATCAAATAGTGCAAAAAATAGAGAACTTTGCCCAACCCTCTGTACAAAACCCAGAAAAATAGTTGAGTTTCTTTAGGATTATCTGCACCAGAGCTCAGCCAAGTGCTAAACAAGGACAATAGATGGTCATTAGCATCAGCCATGTAGTCGTCCTTCTCATTACTGTACAGGCTGGTTTTTAAGACTCAATGAAGACTTAATGAAGACAACCCAGAGATGAACTCAGGATTACACAGTACTCATGCTATGTGATTGCTAAAACTCTGCCAATAATGGTTTTCTGAAGTGACAACAGCACATACTGAATAATCAAACCAAGCATTTACAAAAGTGGTTTTGAACAGATCATGGACTAGAGAAATATAAAGTATGAGTCACACTCAGGTTGACTTAAGTCAGGACATGTAGAAAGTCTCTTTACCATGCTCACAACAGTTTTGAAGATCATACCTCTGCCTCTTGTTTTCTTTTCCATGGAGCAAAGAGTCTAGTAGTTTGATCAGAACCAACACTGATAACAAACTCTCCTTCTGGGTCCCACTTTACATCTTCTACACTGTTAAAGTGTCCTGAAATCACCACCTCTGGGGTCCATTCTTTCTATCAAGGAAAAAAAAAACAGCAAAGAAATAAGAAGTTTATGACTGACTGATATATTCTAACCAAAACAGAACTAACAACATCCTTATTAGAAAAACACATACAAAACACAAAACCACCACAAAACCAAACCAAACTCAGAAAAACACCCAACACTCAACCCAACCAAACATTTGAAAACAGCAAATTATTTGAAGTCAGAGCAGCCAGAGAGATACAAATACTGATCTACTGCTCCAGTACAAATGAAACTTGAGGTTTTGGTTCAGCTGCCACTTCTGAAGGAAGCACAACCAGAAAGGAGTTCAGTCAATTCCACTGATTTCATGGTTTCCACAGGGAAGCAACAGGTTTGAGAGCCTGGGAGACTGCAATGTCCCTTCTAATGCAGGAGCAAGACTCCAATATTCAGAGGACTATTTGATGAGCTTTTACTGTTACTCTTTGCCATTAACTATAGAATTTAGCACAAGTGACAGAAGCAATTCTTTTAAGCACTGGTACTACTGAAAAAAACCAACATACCTTATTAACTGCAGCCTGTTTCCAAAGGTGTAGGGCTCCATGAAAAGCATGAGCAATGATCATTGAACCATCTGGACTAAACTGGCCATCAAAAAATCCAAGGGTGTTGCCACCCACCTCACCTACCCGCACCTGAATTAACGATCAGAAGTGAAACAGCCATGAAAATTATTTCCCATTCACATAGTCTCGTGAGATGAAAATTTACCTGCAGGCAACAGTTCACACTCTGCACAGAAATATATTTAAAGAATATTTTAGCTGCCAAATTAAGCAGAAAATATCGTGGGAATTACGGATGCATGGCACTTTAATGAAGCCTCCCTTCATAAGCACCTTGCATGCTCACCCAGGAAAAATACTGTGCAAGGTGACATGAAAAAACTATCTCTGCATGTTCCAGCCCCCTGCATGTTCCAGCCCCCTGCATGTTCCAGCCCCCTGCATGTTCCAGCCCCCTGCATGTTCCAGCCCCCTGCATGTTCCAGCCCCCTGCATGTTCCAGCCCAGCCTGTGGCATACAGTGGTTGCTTTGCTGCACAACAGGGAAAAGCAATTCCAAAAGAACAGTGGCTCACTTTTTTTCCCTCTTAATTTCCAAGATGCACTGTGCTCTTTCCACTTCCCTTTTTCCTCCACCAAACTACAACTTGATCCACATTCTGTTTGTGGTCTGTTTTAGCCTGGTTTGTGCCTTGTGATGGTGCCTGTATTTGTATGTATGCATGCATACAGGCCTGTTAGTTGCTCTGGTGCTCCTCCAAGTTTGTAATTACATAAGAAGATTAGTGAAGTTACATTTTCAAGTGTAACTCAAGAGATAAAACCACAATTCCTTTCAAACTGAACTTGTAACAATCCCTCTATTATTACACAGCTGCTTTTAAGATCACAATGAAATGAATCTATGCCTCATTCTATGGCAGAGCAGATTGATATTTCCTTTTTCTTTGATCTCATTTAAAAAAATAAAAATACTTCTGACATGGAAGTGACTTTGATATGCCATGCTAGAGGCAGAATTCTAGTCCCACCTCTGAGCAGGAGAATAATTATGTTCATCATACCAAAACAGAAGACAGAAAATGGGTTGTTTCCCTTGCACCCCTCCTCCAGCTCAGGTTTCCTTCTCTCAATGCAAAAAGTCTGATCTGAACAGCAGCCTTCACATCTGAGGGCTAGGCAATACAAATGGAATGCACAGAGAAAGAGTAACAACCTGCAACAAGTTGTACTGCACAACTCATTTTTAGCAGCTTGCACAGCCAGCTACAACTGAGCAACAAATGGTAACTGTGTGATTGTCCTATTGTGAACTAATTTCTACTTAAAAGTAGAAAGGCACAAGAACTTTTGAATAGAAGAGGGAAAATTAAATCCACTAACTGCATTTCTGGTTTTCTCTTCCAAGAGAGGATTAGAACTTTCTTAGTGCCAGGAAAGACTATAAACAATGGTTGGCATAATCCAAGACAAACAACTCCAGCTGAACTATTGCCATTTGGAGAGGCATGTCATCTGAAAACAAAAGACATCCCCCAAAGCACTGGATAAATCTGGTTGCACTACTTGTTTATTTAGGATGATCCCCTTTAGAACAGGGTTCAAAATACTGTAGTGAAACATGAGCATCCAGTTCAAATGGAAGAAAAGCCTGATGACAGCCCATGAACAAATTACTGTGAGTAAGACAAGGCTTAGGAATTGTGTGTCAGCTGCCCCATAGTAACTGCTTAGGTACATATTCCCACAAGGATTAACTACAAGTAATTCAGGATGGTTCCATCCTCTCACCAGGGGCACACAGTGAGTTACTTTATAGCACCTGGCTTGCTATACTATGAACGCCAGCTGAGCACAAACTCCCCTTAGAAGCACCCCAATAGCAAGCAATAAAAGTTATACTGCATCACATAATTTGAAAAAAAATATATAGTTTCACTTGCAAAATTATTCATTTTGATGCTGTCTTACAAGAATGCCTTTGTCTTTCTCTCCCAGCATTTAATAGTTCTTGTTCCATCCAGCAGACACATGACGCTGGAAACACAACTTGAGTACAACACACAGCGTGAGACTGACACTTGCCTGCTCTAGCCAGACCCCAGATTCCTTATCAGGTTCCCAGATGATCACAGTTTTGTCCATTGATGCAGATAATATCCTCATAGGCTGCTGCATGCTGCCACCTACAGTAGAAGGAAAATGATTACCCTGTAACCTATGAGGAGAATACTTTGAGAAAGGAATTTGGTCATACTGAAATCCAAACACGCTAAGAAAAGTGTTCAGCATCAGAGAGACACAGTGCAGTGCTTCAGTGCTGATTTAACAGGCTCTGCATTCATTAGGAGGTGGGGTGTTTTTCAGCTGTCATCTCTCAAAGGAAATGTAAAACATATGCATGAGAGCAATCATATTTTACTGTTGATTCACTCCAAACTGACATTGAAACCAAAGTAATTTGGAGAAAACTATAGAGCTTCAGAGACTGCACAGAAGTTCTCAGTTCTATTCCTCCAATTTTGTTTTAACCTGGAAATCTCTCTTTAAAAAACAATAACCTCTGTGACAGTATTCACTGTATTTTTTCCCAAAGGAAGTGTTAGATTCACTACAGAATTCAACAGACTTGTAATACATAGAGCAGTAAGAATGGCTCTCCAAAATGGAGTGAAACCCTCCAGACAACTGCCCAACACAGCCAGAAAGCAGAAGAGGGAACTGGTTCATGACCCAGTTCAGAAATCTGTAGCAGTGCTGAGGAAGCTTTTGAGAATAGAGATATTGTTGGGTGTCTCTTAAGGTCCTATGTCACACCAGGCCTTCTACCTTCTGCATTGAGAGTGTCTCTCTCAGATCAACCTGCCTCTAACTGAGAAAGAAAATCTACTTTGGAGAACCCAAGACTGAGTAAGCCACAGAACACAGATTGCTGCATGCATGCAGAAGCATAATGAATAAATCTAATAGGGTTTTTCAGTGTAAGACTTGCAGGGCTGTACTTTGCCTAAACCTTACCAGGGAAAATCTTTTATTGATGTTTAAAATAAAAAACACAAGCAAAACCCAAAACCAACCAGCCAAAATCTGAAAGAACAGAGAAGTAAAGCAGTATTTCTAGAGGAAGTCCTACACCTTTCACTACATGTATTTGGCCATTCTAACTGCACACTAGTGTTCAAGGGTTGTGTGTACACTGGAAAAGCAGCTGTGCCTCATGCTGCTGCTGAAGTCATCTGCCATCAGTAACTAAAGTATCTCAGAAAAAAAAAAATCACCTTTGCCAATACAAATAAACAAGGACATTCTCAGGGTGCAACCATGTCCTATCAAGAATGTCCTTCCATTACACCTCAGGCAGACACACACCAGCAAATCACAACCAAGGTTGCCAGAATTTAAGGATTTAAAAAGATAAAAGACTAGGGCAAGATGCAAAACTAAACTGTAAATAACTTTTTTTTTCCCCAGTGACAGTCTGCATTAATGCCTTAGAGCTACAATGCTACCTAGAGAAAACTGACACTCAAGGAATCCCTGGCATGTTACACTAACATATGAATGACTGAAGATTGATCTCCTGAATGTTGCTATCTGTTCCTTTCTAGTCCAAGAAAAAGAAAGGAGAGCTCCTGAGTGAATGCCAACCTTCCAAAGAACAGACATTTCAAATGCATGTGCCAAGGTAAAATATTACACCTATAAATTTCTACTGATGGAGTTAATTTTTATTCCACCACCAGCACATCCATTACATTAATGCCAGTACAGCTCAGTTACTTTATGTCATCCATTAAACAAAGTGAGCAAGAGAGCACATCATGCAATAGACAGGCAGAGGATTCAGCCAGAGCATCTATTTACTTATAAAACATCACTTGCAGAATCTAAACATTTTCACAGTCCACAGTGACAACTGAACACACAAAGACATGGTTGCCTGTGTGTCTACAACCACCTAACACGACCACTAAGTGTTTGTTATCTTTTTTTTTTTTACCTTTGCAAAATGAAGGTTGCCAGTGAACTGCATACACCCAGTTTTCATGTCCAGCCAAGACAGACTCCAAAGTAACTGCATATGTTGTATCAGTACCTACCACAAATCAGAAGAAAGTATATTTCTATCTAAAAGCCAAGTGTGATGGTTTGGGAGTTACCCACCCCCACACACAATGAATTCACCCAGACTAGACTCAGCCAGCTGCAAGTTAATGACTGAAGCTTTATATTCACAGCTCAGCACAATATACAAACAGATATTTACAATATATTACAAGATTTACAGCTATATACAGAGATATATAAGTTAAAGGTAATACAGAAACACAATTCCCCTCCCAGCAATCAGAGTCCCCAGGAGGGGCTCCCAACCACCCTTCCACCTTCTTTCCACCCCTCTGCCTTACCCCAGGGTCTGCCTTACATGCAAGGTGAGTTTGGAGGACTGGCAAGGGGAGCACAGTGATCAATTGGGTTACACAGAGGAAGAAAAGAAACACAGACCGACAGACAGAGACTCTGTCTGATCTATATTTGTGTCCTTGCTCTTGTACATCCCAGTAAGCCTATGAGTGAAGCAGGCATCACCATTGTTTGCTTTTCACAACCTATAATCTATGTTTTTTTCATTAAAATATATCAATTAGCCTCAAACCAGATCAAATCTGAAATCTTCAGTGGAAAACAAACAAACAGGTCTCATCCAACCTGGCCTTGAACAACTCCAGGGAGGGAGCAGCCACAACCTCCCTGGGCAACCTGTGCCAGTGTCTCACCACCCTCACTGCAAACAACTTCCTCCTAACATCCACTTTCAATCTCCCCTCTGCCAGTTCAAACCCATTGCCCCTTGTCCNAGTACTCCAGGTGGGGTCTGACGAGAGCAGAGTAAAGGGGCACAATCCCCTCCCTTGCCCTGCTGGCCAAGTTTCTCTTGATGCAGCCCAGGACTCGGTTGCTCTCTGGGCTGCCTGTGCACACTGCAGGCTCATGTTGAGCTTTTCACCAACCCAGACTCCAAGGTCCTTTTCCTCAGGGCTGCTCTCCAGCCATTCACCACCCAGCCTGTATTTGTGCTTGGCATTGTGCCTACCCAGGTGCAGGACCTTACACTTGGCCTTGTTGAATTTCATGAGGTTGGCCTGGGCACAGCTCTCCAGCCTGTCCAGGTCCCTCTGGATGGATCCCTGCCCTCTAGCAAGTCGACTGTGCCGCACAGCTTGGTGCCATCTGCAAACCTGTTGAGGTTGCACTGATTCCTCTGTCCATGGCACTGACAGAGATAGTCATACATAGTCACAGCTTTAAAATAGTAACTCCACTTTTTCTTGCAGCTGAATAAAAATAACACTGTCTTACTTGTTTCTTACACCAGGTTGTAATCACCTTGTTAGCCACCCTGAAACCACGAGCAGAGTCACACGTGAGAAGTTGTGCATGTTTTAAGCTGTTAACCTACCTTGGACAGTAAAAACATTCTCTTTAAGTCTTATAGAATCATCTTCAGTTTCTGCAAGTTGCTTTGATTTTGTACACACTTTCCAAATTCTGATCAAACAATCCTGAGCACAGCTTGCTAAGAAAAGGTCTTCACCTATTTGGTTTCAAACAGATAACAGATAGTCAGAATCATGTTTTCATTGCAACCACTGCCATGGCTAAGCTATCATCATTCCAAATATGTAATACAGCATTGGCCTAATTTTTACTATTGTACACAGTACCATGAACTACTGGTTTATTGCCACATCAATTTAACCTCCCATTTCAAGCTCTCCACTAGTTTGGAACACATCTGACTATGGACATTCTTCTCCTTAGAAGATCTGTACATTCTGACAGAATCAATACTTTACAATAACTCCTTTCCTCCTTTTATTGTGATTGTAGCATACTTTAGTTCCCTCTATTTTATTTTTGCTATTGCAAGAACTATTTGATCAGTTAACATCTGAACATATTCTTCCTTTAATCTCCTATTTTTGTTATTAAAAAAAAAAAAAAGAAAAAAAGAATTTCCCTTGAACTTCCTCTCTTTTAAACAGGAGCCAACTCATACTCACTCAGCTACATGCATATTGAAAAGCACAAACTGCTAAAACCCCAGTTGTGTTTAGCTACCAGTCACCTAAACACACTTGAAGCAAGCAAGACTAAAATGAAGAATGCAAACCCAAGAGATGAGTGTTCAACCCTGCTGTAACCATGATTGTTTTTACCTGAAATATAACTGTAGCAGAGGGTCAACAATTCTTATATGTTCTAACAGGACATGAAGTTCTTCATTTCCAGTATTTGTACTACCACCTCAAAAAAAACCAGAACACTCACCCAGTGCCCCAAAACACCAAAACACAACAAAACCAACCAACCAAAAATCTCAACCACAAGAGCTCAGGCACTACACTGCATCAAAACCTTCAGCTGGCAAAAGGAAACAGTAATACCATCATTAAACCAAGATTCTGCTCTATTAATCTTCCATACTGACCACAGACTGCCCATTCAACGCCTCTTATCCAGTCTTCATGGCCAGGGAGTATTAAGGTTTTCTGAAACTGAACAGAAGTTTCCTGTTATGTCAGAGAAATGCTCTTGACTCCCATGCACATATGAGCAATTGACTGGGTTTTCAAGTTTGTGTTTGCAGCTTCAATTACTTGATGCTGGAAAAATAAGTTGCTACTAAGAATCTACCAGTAAATCACAATGCTTAGTAGGCATTTTTAGTTTTGCCACAGTGGGATAAATGTATCACATCATGACACCTTCCCATCAGAAAATGTTGCTCTGCACGTCCTTATTCTACATGTGCATTCTTGACATTACAGAACAATCTGTACATGAGATAAATGCTCAGATGTCCTTAACAGAAACTTCCAAGTCTGAAAGTTTTGATCTCATCTTAAGCTCATGTTCTCACAGCCATCCAAGGCTCGTTTGGCACTCACTGGCACTGCTGGATGTGTCATTCTAGATAGCTGTATATGTTAAACACCCAACTGGTTATGTGTAAATAAAGGCAGGAACAGCTCAGGAAGTGAGATCAGTGACTTAGAGATTCTTCTAAAGGCTATGTATTTCTGGCAATACACCAAAATCTTTCTTTTAGCAATTCACATTTCAGATAATAAACACAACATTTATTTATTCATTTGTTCATATCAACTTTGACATAATTTTACATCCACAAAAGTTACTTTGTAAAACTTTTCCAAACTGGAAGCCTGGTTCAGGCTAAACTCTTGTTACCATTCTTGTTTTTCACAGCTCCTTTCATGTTGAACAGAGCATGCACCTCCTGAAACCTAACTGTATTATTAAAAATGATGAGATGTGTGTTTAGATTAATTTCATGACATTGGGTGTTTGGGGGTTTGGTTTGTTTTTTTTTTTAATTACACTCATCTCACAAAGACAACCACTAAGAAAAGCAGAGATTCGTTTTCTCTTTAAAGAGAATTAAACTAATTGAGTTTATTAGAATTAGACCTGAGGTTTCTAATTCACTTCCAAAACCAGCTTCTAGGCACTATTTGGCCTTCAGTCAAGAGTGCAGCTCTTCTGTGCTACAGAAAAGGCAGTCACCCAAGATTTTCAAGTCACTTTCCCATAAAAGCTGTCCACTGAAACAAAGCAGGGAGTGCTGTTGCTGCTACAACATCTGCTTGAAATCATCTGTTTTGTTTTTGCTGTTTAATTCAAAGTCTGTGTCTCTTGGTATCACACCTCTGATTTCCTCAGATGTATTCTACTCTAGAGCTGCATCAATTTAAACATCCTTTCAGATGTATACAGTAATTATTTTTAAATGCTTCTATGGAAGCCTTTATTATTGCCTAGGTTATATTTGCAAGTATTTTGAGCTGTCATTCTTCTCATTTTTACTGATCATTTCTATAGTCACACTCTTCTCCACTTCCATTTTCCCCTTGGTCCTTACTGGATACATAAGGCTATTGGAAGTTATTAGTTGCATCAAAAAAAGAACCCAAACAAACAAAAAATCATGTTCCAAACCACCTACTTCACAAGTTTTGCTATGCCTCTTAATTAGTATCTGAACACTCCTACATTAGCAGCACCCTGGCCTCTTTTCTTTTAGGCAAAGAAATGTGGACGTGCCCTGCTCACTTTGTGTAACTAACTCTACACCCACTTGGGTACAGGTCCTTCAGGAACCAGGCTGGTGGTACTGTTTGGTAAATTTGGCAACTGCCACATAAGGTAAGAGAGGTCCACATCTTCTCATTTTTCCCTCCAACAGACACTAGACACGACACACTTCCTCTATGCTGGATGTCAGTCCTGTGGAATGAGTCTGAATTATTTTAAGTCTTATTCCACTTTCCCATTCAGTCAAATTATTTGGGAGAGATATACTCAGACATGCACTGCAAAATCTTCTTACAGTAACCAAGCTCAACACAGAGGTAGCAAACAAGACATCTCTATGCTGACCTGAGAGTTAACTTGCCACACTGCAGGCATGTAACATCTCAAGCAAGGAGACATGCAACAGTTTCTGTAGTAAATTTTCCCTGCGTATTTAATAAAACAATACCTTATCTCAAGAATTCAGAAAAGAAGAGAGATCATTTTGTCTTTACTCCTTGACAAAGTAAAATATCTCTGCATAGAGTCTTAAAGGATGTGAAATCTGCCTGTTCAGTTTCAAAACCAAAGCAGTCTTTACAAACAGATTTCAACTGTAAAATTCCCGAGTTTAGCAAACGCAGCCCTTTGCCACATCACTGAACATGCCTCGTCCCCTCTCAGAGTCCAACAGTGCTCTCAGTGTTTCATTACCATGTCCCATTATGTGTGCCTTCTACCTTGCAGTTCATACAGTCTATTTTTTGGGATATTAACTAAAGAAATGTTTTCAAGAGTCACCGTTAACAAGACTCTTACCAGTTTGAGAAGGATGCGCAAGTTTAGATTCTAATCACTCTTCTACACCAAGTTCTTGTGAAAAACCACAGGGTGACAATAACATTTCTTTGAAATCTCTAAAAGTACAACTACTGAAGCCATAAAAAGGTGTCAGCAGACCTGAGAGAGCCCAACTAAATTCCTTTTTGCTGCTAAAATGCTGTTTACATCAGAAGCTTCCCAAGGATGTTTTTGTTCCATTAGTAGCTGCATGTAGTGCAGTACACAGGTACTTTCAATCCACAAAGAAGGAAATTAGGGCCCTTCTCTTTCAGGTCTTTTTAAAAAGTATTGTCCTGGGAGGTAAGATACACACTAACCACAAGCCTCATTTTATTGAGAAGAGAAAGCCTGAATTCCAATTCTGCTAGGACAGCTGGTGAAAACACTTCCTAAAACTGAAGGAAAATGTGTGAAAAATAACACATGTAAAACAAGAGCAAATTCTGCAGCCCTTTATAAGTTTCCTACTTCCAGAAAGAGACAGCAGCATAAACTTGCTTAGGAAGCTGCAGATGGGATTTGTTTCTTCCAATTCCTTTCCTTTATCCTCTATAGACAGACTGCATTTAAGAAGGGCTAAGGGTGCTGTTACAAGTTTGGTCAACAGCTGGTAAAACAAGTTATGGATCTCTGAACACTTTTGGCTGCATATTCTTTTTTTATCTGAACCATGCAAGAAAACAAGTTCCAGATTTTGACTGAAGAAAATCAACTGCACAACCCCTAATATAAAAGTCTTTCTTTAGCACACAGACTCATGAGTGGCATTCTGCCACTTCTATGGCTAATTCCCAAAGAATGTCATTAAACTGATTTAAACTCATGGGCCATGCAGGAGGAAAAAAAAAAAAAAGGAGCTAAGTAAGCAAACCTTTCCAGCTTAATGCTTCACAAATCACTGAACAAAGCTGATAAAGGATGAAGTATTTATTTTAATGACAGCAAAAAAAAAAAAAAAAAAAAAAAAAAAAAGAGAAATTTCATTATTGCATCTTGCAGTATCAACAGGCAAAAATACCCATGAGGTAGTTTTGCCTCTCAATCAAAAAGAAATATTTACTCTTTAAGAGTGTCCAGAAAAGTGGACACTAAAGTATGTTGGTTTCAGAGGGAATTTCTGCATGGTAGGCACATGGTAGTGTTTGTGGTTTGAGGGGGTTTCAATGGAACAACAGAGAGAAATCAAAGATACCAACTTCTCTTCTGAAAAAATAATCACTCAACTTATGCTTCAGAGTCAGACAAAAGTTCTGAACATGCACAGGAAAGGGCAGGATTTCTCTGTAGGGCTCCAAAGAACTTAACTATGAAAAAACCTGAGATTGTAACCACAGATTCCAACCACTCTATGACAGACATGTTTGCTGTCAGAAGATGACATTCAGAAGTGTTCAGCTAAAGGGCACACTTAGCATTAAACACACAATTCCACAGACAGAAATCCTATCAGTTTTAGAACAACGTGTATAGACAGAAAGAAACATCATTTCCCTATGAACCATTCAGCATGTGGATGTTAGTGAGTCCTGTGTGCAGCTCTGGAGCCCCCAGCACAGGAAGGACATGGAACTGTTGGAGAGGGTCCAGAGGAGGCCACAAAGATGCTCAGAGGGCTGCAGCAGCTCTGCTGCGAGGACAGGCTGAGAGAGTTGGGGTTCTGCAGCCTGCAGAAGAGAAGGCTTCCAGGAGACCTTAGAGTAGCCTTCCAGTATCTGAAGGGGGCTCCAGGGGGGCTGGGAAGGGACTATAGACAAGGGGTAATGGGTTTGAACTGGCAGAGGGGAGACTGAAACTGGATGTTAGGAGGAAGTTGTTTGCAGTGAGGGTGGTGAGACACTGGCACAGGTTGCCCAGGGAGGTTGTGGCTGCTCCCTCCCTGGAGGTGTTCAAGGCCAGATTGGATGAGGCCTTGAGTGACCTGTGCTAGTGGGAGGTGTCCCTGCCTATGGCAGGAGGATTTGAACTAGATGATCCTTGAGGTCCCTTCCAACCTTACCATTCTATGATAAAGGAGTTATGAGAGTAAGACATGAAATTCAGCTCTCTTCAAAGAGGGGGTTAAAAAAAAATTTAAAAAAAAAATCAGGAAGTAAGAAAAATGTTCACTTTTGTGAACTGAACCAAATTTCAACCACCTGCATTTCCTAGGAAAATGAGCTACTTGAACAGACATAGTTGCATGCAATGGCAATCTGGTAAAAGAAAGTAGTTAATGAAGAACTTCAAACAAGCAGCAGAACATATGTAAAGAAAAGATGCACAACAAGTGGATAATATTCTGAGCAATGAGACAGAAACTGTCATTACCTGGCCATTCTGCTGTATAAACAAATGTATTTTGCAGTCATCACCACCACAAGCCAGTATGGGTACTGGAAAGGAAAAAAAAATATCTTCAATACCCAAGTTACAAAATCTAATATTCTAGGATAGAGATTATGATGCAAGTAACAAAAATCAATACAGTATCAATAAACCTATTAAGACAGACAGGCAAGTACAATACCACTTCACATTTTCTAAACTGGACACCTAATACTGTTTGAAATAAAGCAGTATTTCACAAACACAAAAGTCACAAGTTATTTTGGTATGTAACTAATATCCACAAATACTTAAGATGCTGAGGAGCAGCTTCCTTCAAGCTCACCTATCTGCAGGAAGTTCAGATATGAGGGATTTTTAATTAATCACATCTTTTTTAACTGATATCTGCAGGCATTTGCTCTAAATACAAATGGAGCAAGCAGCAAAACAAAACGACTCAGAACTAACATAGTTCAAGTCCTAAGTCTATAAAATCACAGAATCACAGAACTAACCAGGCTGGAAAAGACCTTGGAGATCATTGAGTCCACCCTAGCACCTGACCTTTCTATGGCACTAAGTGCCTGATCCAGCCTCCTCTTAAACACCTCCAGGGAAGGGCACTCCACCACCTCCCTGGGCAGCCCATTCCAATGCCAATCACTCTCTCTATCAAGAACTTCTTCCTAACATCCAGCCTAGACCTGCCCTGGTGCAGCCTGAGGCTGTCCCCTCTTGTTCTGTCACTGGGTGCCTGGGAAAAGAGCCCAACCCCACCTAGCTACAACCTCCCTTCATCTAGTTGTAGACAGCAATGAGGTCTGCCCTGAGCCTCCTCTTCTGCAGGCTGCACACCCCCAGCTCCCTCAGCCTCTCCTCACAGGGCTGTGCTCCTTGCTGCCCTTCTCTGGATACATTCAAGCACCTCAACACCATGAAGTAATTATCCTACTTCCACCTACACTTACTACACAGCAAATAAAGACCAAAAAAAAGGACAACTGACCACCACTCACTATGCACATGCATATGTGGAGTCTTGAGTAGCAGTTTTCTTCTACAAGCTGTCTAGGAAGTGTGCAAAAAACATACATCTATTGAGTCAAACCAGATCAAGTTATGTCTAAGAGGAAAACAAGAGAAGTTAGGCAGCATATTATTTCATCTCTCCCATAGAAGATGATGGTGAAAAATAGTCAACCCTTACTGTTTTTTGGTCTTAAGGGTAAGCCAGCATAGCTAGGGAGTGAAACAGCAAAAGAAAATGACAAAGAAATAAATCATCAGGGAGAGATATTTGCATTTCTCAAGTATGGCTAGGAAACAAAACACTACATTCCACTAAAATCAACTACATTCAAAACTAAATGCCATCCTTTTAAAGGGATAATTCTGTCATTTTTACAGACAGACCAAAAAGTCAACTGGAATATTGATATGTTCAGTGCTCATTTCCACTTTCCCCCTGTACCAAATGTATGCTTAGTTACCTGCTCCTTCTCTCACACTTCTAAGTCACATTCCACATTCCAGAACCTTCATCATTTGTTTCTTCTCTCCAACCTCCAAGTCATACTTCACCTCCACCTCCTCCCTGCCTTACAGGGAATCAGAAAAGCTGCTTTTGGCTGAAGACAATGAGCTGTTTTGAAAACCCTAGTTGTCTTCTGCACAGAAATTGGGCAAGGAATTTTTTTTCCATGGTATGATGCTTTCCCAAGAAAGCCACTTTATGAGTGATGGTTTAACTGATGACATATTTACACAGTGGAATCAACTCTCAAAAAACTAAAACAAGAAAACAGTTATGATCTGGTTGCTGTATCACCCAAATGTACAAGCTTTTATTCAAAATGTTCTGCCAAGTATGTAGTTTTTCATGTGAATGCTCTAGAGCAAGTACACGTTTATAAATGTTTATAGGCAGGAACNCTATGTAACTGGTAAAGCAGGCTAGCATGTAGTTTTTCATGTGAATGCTCTAGAGTATTATAATTTGGATTTGATTGAGATAAAGTCCTGCAAAAGAAATAGAAAGCCTGAGGTGAAAACCGTGGTCCAGTTGCAGTGAGGACAATGCAACCAGCAAAGCTTCAAGTTCATCTGCTCTTTGTTCCACCTCTGGCAAAACTCAGTTTTGAAAAGACAATTCTTATTTATCAGTGGCAAAGCTATGGCTCCACAATCATCCAAGTGCTGGTTAGTAGAACAGTAAATCCTGTTACCAGCACTTTAGAAGCTTCAAGTACTCCATGTTCTTTTGGTATCAGAATGATCTAGTTTTAAGAATAAGGTAACCTTCACTTAAGGTTCTTCCTATATGCCACATGACTTCATCATTAAATGGATGCACTCCCCTAGAGCATTACAGTGACAATTCCTTACTTGTACAGTATCATCAACAACAAAACACTCTCCTGTTTTGTGGTATGAATTTCTTTACTCAAACTGGCACCACAGAGACCTCACTTCTAAAAAATTCACACTGGAGATAATGACTTTCATTTACTCACAAGCCTTTTAACTTCAACCACCTGTTAGTATGTTTACAGAAAAAAAAAAAAAGAGAGCTTTAAAGCTCTTTGGTGGTGCAGATGCTCCTTTTAATATCAGACACTCTGAAAATGGACATTAGCATTTATAAATGGGACAAACTCACTTTGACAGGGTTTTCATAGCTCCTACAATTATTGCAAGCTGAAGAATAAAATAAGCTACCCTACAACTGTTCTGGAGACGTGCAATCACACACCACAGTGTGGAACTCATGCAGTGAACAGCTGAAAACTCCAGATACAGTAAGAAACTTCAGCAGTTTTTCCTCTTGGGAGCCTGGCACTACTCCATCTAGGAGAAAGGCTCCCAGGATACTTACAAAACACAAATCTCATTCAATATCTGTATCTATCTTGAAGATACATTTAGGGTAAAAAAAATAAAATAAAATGTCTTATATATGTTTTCTTTTGCAGATCTATACATCTATGCTAACAGAAAAATATATAAACCATACTGGACAGTCAAGGTCACCTCACTCAGGCTCTCTTGTTTTTAGATTTTAAGACTGAATGGGTGACAAACACTGTTCATTAACCTCCAATTTTTGATGCAGGCACATAGATTCTTTTTTCTGAATCTTGTCAAATAACAGGAACAGACATTCACAGCAGCATGTCAAGAAGTGGGTGAAACCAACAGTGTCATCTTATCCTGCTCACCTACAGCCTCGTTAACTTCCTTTAAGTTCCGTCTCACGAATTCAGCTAAAAAACTCCATCTGAGCATAATTTAGAAGACACTTTAATCAGCTACTATTTTCTCATTCCTAAAACAAATGATAAAACTGTTTAGAGATAAGCAGCAGCTGAGGCTGATTCCACAGAAAACAAAATGGTCCATGGGTCTTGAGTCAGTCAAACGAAAACCCATTTGGGGGATTCTTAGATCTTACATTTCCTACATTGATATTCAATCTGTGCAGCTGTACTTACCATTGCTGCCAGGCAAGAAGGATAAGCAGACATCCATAACAAATCCATTTCCAAACTGCAGAATTTGAATGCATTTAGCTGGAAAACAAAACCAGAGAGCACTGATGTCATTCATCGTTTAAAATAGCCTTCATTTTAAAAAGAGTTTACAAATTTCTACTTTTTTGTCAGAAGCCTAAACAACATCATCTTCTGTGGGGCCAAAGAAACTCATCCAGAGGTAGCTGAGTTACAAGATTAAGTCACTATTCTCCACTGAGCATTGAAGAGCTTCACTGTGCTAACACACCAGAAGCAGTAAACACGGTGAAATAAATCCTGCGGCAGCAACGTTCACTACACAATAAGCGAAAACTGAATTCATTTGCTGCAAGAGTAAGATGAGCAGAAGCCAACCTTTCTGGTAACACCCCCAGGACCTCAAGTGCTTAAACTGGTACACCATCAAGACCAGAGTAACCAACAGGATAGCAGCAAAACCCTTCTACAGAAGCAGAACCCACAGCAGCAAGACGTAAAAGGAAAGACATCATTTTCTGGTGTTCTACAAGGAACATGAACTGCCTTCCAAAACATGGGACTGAAGATTGGCAGCTCCCATCTATTTCTCTCGTGTAGGCAGGGCTATGTGAGCTCTTCAGGTATCACAGAAACACAGAATGGTAAGGTTGGAAGGGACCTCAAAGATCATCCAGTTCCAACCCCCTGCCATAGGCAGGGACACCTCCCACTAGTACAGATCACTCAAGGCCTCCTCCAACCTGACCTTGAACACCTCCAGGGAGGGAGCAGCCACAACCTCCCTGGGCAACCTGTGCCAGTGTCTCACCACCCTCACTGCAAACAACTTCCTCCTAACATCCACTTTCAATCTCCCCTCTGCCACTTCAAACCCATTGNGGTACACCAGGTAAAGAAGAAAGTAACTTGAGAGATGCTCTCAGTCCAACTCAACAAACATGCAATACTTTAGTAATTCACTTTCTTTCTTCACAGAACTATCCAGGCTGATCTCGGAGGTCTTTTCCATGGACTCCAACCTATCACCTAAAACCTAATTAACTAATCCATGGCACTAAAGGCCTCATCCAGCCTCCTCTTAAACACCTGCAGGGATGGGGACTCCACTACCTCCCTGGGCAGCCCATTCCAATGGCTAATCACTCTTTCTTACACAGTTCCAACAGCTGTTCTTCCACCTATCCAAGCAAGGGCCTAGTTCACCAGAAGGCACTACCAAGTGACCAGTTTAATCTCACTTTTCTACCATTAGCATTAATCATCTTACTACACTACTTTATTTTGCATATATACACAGTCATTGCTCCCACATTACAGGCCAAAATGATGGTTCACATTATCAGATTCTTAGTATGTATTAAAAAGAACCAAGGAAATTCAGCCAATTCATGACTCATGATGAAAACCAAAGATAAATCACCTTTTACAGAAAAATATGACCCAAAGCTATTAAACTGGTATGACACTCTCAGCTTTCAAAGGGCAGTACAATGTTTTGATGTACCAAAGTCTGAAGGAAAATCAATGGAGTTGCACTAGAAAGACTTTAGTATTTAGCCAATTACTTCAATAGATAAGTATCCATCATTCCTGTTAAGGCAGTATGTTGTCCCCCAAGTTAAAACACAACTGAGTTACCTTCTGAACCATGCCGGGACCAGATTCTCACAGTAGAGTCAGAAGCAGCAGAAGCTATTAGCAGATTTAAATCAGGTTCATCTGACTGGTAGGCAGCATCCACTGCACAAACAGCTTCAGTATGGCCTTTCAGAGGAATGCTTTTCACTTGCTAAACACATCAGAAAGTTTTACAAAGTGTGGCAGTTACACAAATAGTGAAAAATAAATCCCAGTAAATTTGAGAGAATTAAACAAAAAAAAAAAAATAAAAAATAATGCATAAACAGTTAGAATAGTTTTGGATGAGACATTCTATCTGAGAATATTCCTCCATCAAACTAGGTGCATTTTAAAATGCCAAGTCTAATCTATTTTAAGACAGCCTATGAAATGGGCTACCTACACAGCCACTCACAAACCAATCCCTAATAAGGGAGGTGATAAAGTTGTTTGGGTTTTTTTTCCATCCAAATATGAGCACATTCTGAAAGCTCTTTTCCACTATACTTCATCTTTTGCCTTTCATTTTACAGTATGAATAATAAATTAACATGTCTTCTTACTTTGCCTCTATTTCTCTGAGGAAACTCAATTGTTGCATTATATTGTTCCACAGATTGACCTAAAATCACTGGAAATAAGAAAGGTCAGAGGACAAGAAATATCAGCTCAAAATGAACCTCAGGGTTTGAGGACTTTAAGGCAGATTAAAGGAGAGTGCTACATGACATCAGAAAACTGGTGACTGAAAAATGAACAAGATCTTTTGAGCTGCCTAAGGTCCTGCTTTGCACGTGGCTTGGACTTGATGACCTCTGGAGGTCCCTTCCAACCCCTAGGATTCTATGATTCTGTGCTAGACAAGTCCATCTGATGAACGATTACCTAATTCCTTAAGGAATGTTGATTTGAAAATAACAACAAAACAGAAGAAACAACCTGTGAAGCATGACAGAACACCAACAAGTTGAAGGAGATACCCATGGGCTTCAATAATCAAGGTAAACCAAAGAGGGCTTCAATAATCAAGGTAAATCAAAGAGGTACAAATAAGAAATACTGACAGAACAGCCAGTTTGTGGTATGTAAGAAAACAGGGAGAGAGAAGCTTTAGAAAGAAGCTATTTCTGCTTACCTGATCATTCCATGTTCCTGTTCCATTCCATTCCCAAAGAATGACTTGTTTATCAGATCCACCAGAAACCAACTCTGTTTCAGAAGCTAAAAAAGAGGTTTTGGCAGGTTTTGTGAACACTTTGTACAGAAGTCAAACGACATTAAGCAGTTACATTGGTTGCTAGTGACAAAATACAATGTACCAACTGCAAGCAAAGTTCCCACCAAAATTAAGTATGGTTAATATGGGTTGCATTGTGCAGGACAGCTTAAGAGCAAGTGCATTCTTCAAGAGAACATAAAGAGAAATGCCAGAGAAATATTTGAAGCTCTGTATGAATGTGGCAAACATCTCTTTCCAAAAAGATTCGCAGATCCCAACAGTGTAATTAAATATTTTCTTTATTTGTTCGGTCTTTTTGGAGGACAGGAAAACAAAGCCAGACAAACGCAACCAGATGGAAGTGAAAGCTTCACGGGGAAATTTAATTCCCAAATTCTCTAAATTTCCTTTCATAAATTTCAAGAAGAAAAAGTCTTCGTGCAATCAGCTGAAAGGATGTCAGCTGATATCACCATTAAAAAGGCACCCGCCGCCCGAGGCCACTCCACCCGAAGGGATACGTTGGAGGGGAACAGAACCATAATACTTACCGCCAGGCCGCCGCCGAACCCAGCGCACGCAGTTCACCCGGCCAGCGTGGCCGCGGAGAGCAGCGGCCACTCGTCTCACCTGCAGGGCAGAGAAAGCACCGGGCGTGAGGCCGCGCTGCCCGTCCCCGTCCCTCCTCGCCACACAGTGCCTCGGCTCACCGCTGGCTCGTAGAGGACGACGTCGCGGCAGCTGCCGAAGGCGAGGAGCCCCCCCAGCCCCCAGGACACGGCCCCGCCACCCGCCCGGTTGGCGCAGCAGGCGACATGACACACGGCCACGGGCGCCGCCATCTTACTGCCCGCCGCGTGCGCGACCTGCAGCTCCCGTGGCAACGACCTCGTGCGTGGGGCGGGGCTTAGTGTGCGAGGGGCGGGGCTGGCTGGAGGCTGCTTCGGTGCGGGTTGGCGCCAGCGCCTGAAGCTTGTGCTGTCCCGGAGTGATCCGTTCCGGTGCCCTCCGCTCTGCTTTGTCCCGGCGGCTGCTGCTTCTGTGTCCATGGGGTCAGGGCAGGTCAGCATAAAGCAGGGTGGCGGGGTGGAGAGCTCGGCTCTGGGCGTACACCGCTGGCTATGTGGTGAGGGAGCGCCGCGGTGCTCTGCCGCCACCAGTACCAGCCGAACCTCAGGGCGCAGCAGCACCCCTGCGCTCGCGAAGGAGTTAGAACCAGGGAATAAGAAACAGTGAAACCGAAGTTTGAGTCGAGGGGTGAGGGCACTCTACACTTGTCCTTACTAAACTTCCTGAGTCTCTCCTTTGCCCAGCTCTCCAGCCTGTCCAGATCTCGCTGGACGGCAACACAGCCTAACAGGTATCAGCCACCCCTCCCAGTTTCATATCATCAGCTTTGTTGCCCTTGTTTGGGCAGACTCTAGTATTTCAGTGTCCTTCTTGTACGGAGTGTCCCAAAACTGAGCACAGTAATGGCCACACAATTCCTGATATTGGCCAGGATGCTATTGACCTCCTTGGCCACCTGGGCACACTGCTGGCTTATGTTCAGCAGGCTGTCAACCAGCTTGCTCAGGTCCCTCTCTGCTGAGCAGCTTCCCACTTACTCCTCCCCAAGTCTGTAGCACTGCCTGTAGCTGCTGAAGTTTATTGTGATGTCCTTGAACAACTGTCATAGAAATCATGGGAATTTGCAGCTGAGCAGTGGCCAGGTCCCTGGTCGCATGGTCTGAGTATGTTTGAGTACCTCTGTTTTTCAAAAGATGAAGTCATAGCAGATTTGAGAATTCCATCTGTTGTTTTTGGTTTGGTTTTTTTTTACTTTTTATTTATTGATATATTTATTTCCATCCCTACCCAAGAAGTTAAATCCAAGTCAAGAAAGATAAATATTGCAGTAGTATTCTAGTTTTACTTTGCATGGTCACTGGCCTAAAGAAATGGGATCTTTAGAGGACATTACACTACCTGGATGTGCTATAAACTGTCAGCCATTCAGCTGCACAGCCTCGAGGATTTTGCCAGCTCCCAGCGGCTACAGGGGCAGTCTACTCTCCCACAGGCTGTGTAGGAGTCTGGGCAGGACTTTCAAGACATCCATTCTGCCTCTGAACCCTCTACCCCACACATGCAGAACACCCTGGAGCAGAGGCCAAGCTGGAGCATGTGGATTACTCTACAGCAGAAGCATGAAGAGGGAGACAGAACAGAGGATGTAGGCACAGCTGTGCTGTGCTTCCTGCCCCCAGATCACACCTGGGTATTCCGAAATACTCAAAGCTGACCTGAAAAGCTGGAAAGCTTGGGCCGGAGGGAGAAAAGAGCTCTGCCTGGCTGTGCAGAGAACGCAGGGGCAGGAAAAGCAGCAGCAGAAAACACACAGACATTCAGGGCAAGTATTCTGCGTAGCACAGGCCATACTTTGAACCCTAAACCGCTCCTGCCAGGCCTTTATCTCCCCTGTGCCTGTGTGTTCATGAATGCTGGCTGTAGGCAGTGCTGTAACCTGACACAAAAATGTTGCAGCTTGGCACGGCTTTTTTAAGTGGGTATTAGAGGAAGGAAGCTGTGCCTGATCACACACAAGATACAGCCAGAAATGTTAAGCTGCTAAGGGAACAAATGACTCCTCACAGAAAAATGCATGGAGCCAGGCATCAAAGCATGCTTTGAAGGAGGAGTGCAGTCCCAGAGGATGGGCGAGCTGCAGCCAGGTTGCACAGCAACCCCTTCTCGGCATGCCCCGACAGGGTCAGCCGGGACTCCGGCAGGAGGAGGTCAGGCTCCGCCAAAAGGCTGGGGCACGTCCTGGGAGTTCAGTTTGTTGCTGTGGGAACAAAGCTGACTCCCGCTGTAACTGTGGGCAAGGTGTATGCCTTTCCAAGATGGATTTGGGTGGGGGATTCCTTTGTGACACAGGATGTTTACTCATCTAACAGACAGCCTGCTGCCCCTTGTGTCATACAAACAGGAGGACTCTGGGCACTGTGTGCATTGGAGAGATATGGAGGTGCCCTTCACACCTGCAGGGTTTGTGGGGCTGGTCCTTGTAGCCTTAGGCTACCACCTCAGGGAGAGTGCTTCCCCAGAGAACTTGAGGGAGCACATGCCAAGAGGCTGCTAGCAGCAGGTACTGCCAGTGCCTGCTGCCTTTCCACTGCAAAGGTCTGGTGCTGTCACACTCCTGTCACCCCAACACCTCTCCACACCAAGAGAACTGGCATAAATCAACATGCAGTATGGACTTTAATGTATCATGGGAAATGCTGTAACACCAGGGTGGTGTAGCCAAAAAGCACAGGATCTGCATGTGGACAGATCAGCCTGAACCAGCTCAGTGTCTTACTTCCCACAGGTATTATTTCTGGTCAAGTTGTAGAACCATACAATAGATTCACAGAATGGCTTAGGCTGGAAGAGGCCTTAGAGATCATCTCCTCCAACCTCTCCACCGTGGGCAGGGACACCTCTAGACTAGACTCAGCTGCTCAAAGCCTCCTGCAAACTGGCCTTAAACACCTCCAGGGAGGAAGCATCCACAACCTCTCTGGGCAACCTGTTCCACAGTCTCACCACTCTTACACTGAAGAACTTCCTAAGATCCAGTTTAAATCTACTATACCACAGCTTAAAGTTATTCCAACCTTTCTTATTGCTAGATGCCCTTGTGAAAAGCCTCTCTCCAATTTGTCCTGTAGGATCCCTTCAGGTATTGGAAGGTAGCTATAAGGTGCCCCCAGAGTCTTCCCTTAAGCTGCTCAACCCCAGCTCCCTCACCCTATACTCCAGTCCTTGGATCATCTTTGAAGCCCTCCTCTGGATTCGCTCCAATATCTCTGCATCCTTCTTGTGATGGGGACACCAGAACTGGATGAGGTATTTGAGGTAGGGTCTTACAGAATGTTTCCAACCTATTACACAGCATATTTAGCCTAATTTGCTGGGTTTGTGAGGAAAATACAGTGTTGGATAGATATTGCATGTATAGTTAATTGAATGCATGTTGAGAAGGGATCTGGTCATGATAGATTAAATCAAGGTTTGATGTTTTCCTTTACTGAGTTGGGTCTTGTTGGTGTACAGGAGTATGTATTGATAGACACAGTGCATGATACTATGAAAAGCTGCATTCAGATGTTAGGTTAAAAGCTCCATTATATGCAGTTTGATTCTACAGAACAAGGTTTAGAAGTTGTATATGCAGTTTAACTCTACAGAACAAGGTTTAGAAGGTGAATATGCAGTTTAATTCTACAGAACAAGGTTTAGAAGATGAATATGCAGTTTACAGAACAAGGTTTAGAAGGTGAATATGCAGTTTAACTCTACAGAACGAGGTTTAGAAGGTGAATATGCAGTTTACAGAACAAGGTTTAGAAGGTGAATATGCAGTTTAATTCTACAGAACAAGGTTTAGAAGGTGAATATGCAGTTTAATTCTACAGAACAAGGTTTAGAAGGTGAATATGCAGTTTAATTCTACAGAACAAGGTTTAGAAGGTGAATATGCAGTTTAACTCTACAGAACAAGGTTTAGAAGGTGAATATGCAGTTTAACTCTACAGAACAAGGTTTAGAAGGTGAATATGCAGTTTAACTCTACAGAACAAGGTTTAGAAGTTGTTAAAATAGCAAAGCCCAGCACTCAAAGGTTGGGGCCCATGTTCTCACAGTTGTTGAATGTAGCCTATCTTTATTTGTCCTCCTTGTACAGACACCTTATGAAGTAATCATTAACAAAGTGACTGCATACTCAAGTTACTGTGTGCTATTTTTACTGTAGGCTGCTTGCCTCCAGTGGCAACCTGGGTGAATTGTGCCTGGTGAATGAGGCAGCTATTCAGTATTTCAGTTTCTCCTCATTAGTCATGTCGTGGCCCCAGGCCTCGTTAGCTGCACATGGTATTCTTGGCACAGAATTATCCTTTTCCTCATTGCCTTATTTTTGTATAATTATTTGTGTGTGTGGATGTGGATGATTTCTTACTGCCAGAGAATGTGAACATCTCAGAAAAAAAAACCCAGGTGAAATATAGTTTGGTTTCTACTATCAGCTAAGCAGAGGTGTGTTGTCATATTGATTTTCTGGGTGACAATTTCCACTCAGGACTAATTCATAACAAAAGCACCAGAGATCTTAAGCAATGGAAGATGCAGAGCAGAGGTTCAGGAGGGCTGCTGACCACTCCAGCACCCACTTCCTCCATTGACTGTGACTATTTGGAAATTGGATTCCAGCATGGGGACATTCCTGATGGTTTCTGTGGCTCCAAGGTTGCACCTGAAGGATCAGAGCTGGAGCACTGAGAAAATACACAAGCAAGCCTGATGACATTCTTTTTAAATACATTTCCCAAGATTGAAAAAAAAAAACAAACAAAAAAAAACCAAACCAAAAAAGAGAGATATTGTCACTTGAATTGATCTAAGTGACTAGAATAAGTTTTTAGAGGAAATGTCTCATTTACTTCATCTCACTAAAGGCTGAAACTTGAGTAATCCTAAACTGAACAGTCTTAACTGTAGCTATTTCCATTTCTCTTAAAGGCTGTATTTTCAGTATGCAATGAGTGGCTTATGTTCCTACTGCCTAAATGGATTTCTGATTTTCCAAAGGGAAAAAAAAAAATTAAGCAATTATTTGTAAATACACTTAATTAGCTCTCCAAACAATGACTGTAATTGCTGGCTGAAAAAAAAATTCCCCAGAAAAATATCTCTGATTTCCTTTCTTTCTTTCTTTCTTTTTTAAAAGAAGGACCTACTGCAAACATGACCTAGAAAATTACTTGGGGGGAAAAAGAAAAGGAGAGGAGAAGGATTGTCACATAATCAAACTGATGTTGTTTTTGAAGCAGAAGCTTCAAAATCCCTAACAGAATCCCTAGCAGAAGCCAAAATCCCTAACAGCAAGTTGTGATTCTTCATGGTCCATATTGTGAGCCACCCCCCAGCCCAGCCACTCCCATGTGCTTTCTGTAGAAACAGGAGCACACTGAAGGTAAAGTATTGCTCTCTCTCACCTTCTCCTACTCCATTAATCATAGAATCATAGAATCACAGAATCATACAATCAGTAAGGGTTGGAAGGGACCTCCAGGATCATTCAGTTCCAACCCCCCTGCCATGGGCAGGGACACCTCACACTAGGTCAGGCTGTCCAGAGCCTCATCCAGCCTGGCCTTAAATACCTGTACTCATGGGAGGTGTCCCTGCCTATGGCAGGGGGTTGGAACTAGATGATCTTTGAGGTCACTTCCAACCTTACCATTCTATGATTCTATGACCCCCATGGACAGAGGCTCGACCATCTCCCTGGGCAGCCTGTTCCAGGGTCTCGCCACGCTCATGATGAAGAACTTCCCAACACTCAGTCTGAATCTACCCATTTCTAGCTTGTTCCATTCCCCCCAGTCCTACCACTACAGTGCACTGAGGTTGTTAATGGCAAAACTCAGATTAATTTGATCTCTGAAATAGAAGTTAAGTCCTTTACTTTTCTGAGTGCAGGGCTGTCAGGAGTCACAGAGACAGCTCTGAGTTTTGCCACTTATATAATGGCAAATCACCCAACACTGGATGAAACGTCCTAAAAACCTTTCCTGCAGCTGTAGTGTGTACAGAGGCTGTCCTCAGCCTCCTACCAACACGCTGGTCAAAACCCTATAGGGCTGTTTCTCCTGAGACTTGGGAAGTGGAGCTTATTTGTTTCTCATGTTAAAAAGAGCTTCTGCCTATAGTTTGGGGATTTTTTGCTGTGCTACAAGGCACATGGGTTCTTTGCTAATAAAGTACACGATAGCCTTGCTGGTCTTTGCCCCACTCCTTGGTTTTCTCCCTTCTTCAGCTGAGGCTGACTTTCAAGCCTTGTCAAGAAATTTTAATGAGAAAGACTTTGTGCATGGATCACCCTCCCTGATTTTCTCCTGTTATTGGAGGCAACAATATTTATAAAGAGACATTACTTATGTGGAAAATGAGTAATTGGAAAAAAAGTTTCTTCTCCCACTACTCTTTCAGTTTCTCAAGGAGGATGAAGCCTAAATGTCTAATCTTCTATCCAATTTGCAGGCTGTAAACTACATATAATAATCCTATTTTTGGAGTCCAGCAGCAGACATAGGCAGGATTGGATGACTCAGAGGAATAAAAAGGCTGAGTGAGTATCTGGAAGCATTTTCTTGGGCAATCTGTAAAAGATTAAACACAGTTTGCCCCAGGAGGAGAAAAAAAAATAACTTCAGTAGCTTGAAACATAGAAAACAGGAAAAATATACTAATATATAATAAGCAAAGGAAACTTTCTAACGTTTCATCTTTGTGGCAAGGTAATCAGGGATGTGCACAATTACAAAGCAAGTGGCATGCACAGGAAGGACATGGAAGTGTTGGAGCCAGTCCAGAGGAGGCCACCAAGATGCTCAGAGGGCTGCAGCAGCTCTGCTGTGAGGACAGGCTGAGAGAGTTGGGGCTCTGCAGCCTGCAGAAGAGAAGGCTTCCAGGAGACGTTGGAGTAGCCTTCCAGGATCTGAAGGGGGCTACAGGANTCCTCAGTCAGATTTGTCCTTCTCTTCTTCTAATGTGGCTTTAATTAATACTAAAAAGAAATAAAATGATAATTCTTTTCTAAATATAAGCACAGATAAATGCTTCACTAAGACTTTAAATTGTGCCTGTGATGCACTTGGATAATTTTTCCTAGGATCAGGGAGAATTCTGCTTTTTGTTTCTGTGTGCAAGCCAATAGTCCCCAAGTCTAACACTGATAGTCATGCTCTGTTGCATGTGTGACATTCAGCAAAGGGAATTAACAACTGGAAGCACTGCTCCCACATGAAGGATAATATTAAACACATCTAGCTTTAAGTCCTGACCTTCCTACCCACAATTCCTGTCTGGAGGCTTTGAAGTCTGATACTAAAAAGCCTATAAAGCTTGGAGATGGAAAACAGCATTTCACAGGTATTAGCATGATCAATTAGGAGTCTGTGTTACACAGTTTAATTTGAGAGTAAGTAATCAGAGTTTAGATGACTCTTTGCTTAATTATATTGACTGTTTGACATGAAAGTAAATTAATGGCAAATTGATTTCCACCATCTGCTACTATTAACACCGTGAAAGCCAGAAGAATTTCAAATGCTCCTGCATTTTAATCTTATTATCCAATATTGCATCTTTGTAAGAAACAGCACAATGCATGGGATGGGTTGGGAGTTCCCTGCCCCCCTACACTTTATAAAATTCCCCCAGACTAGACTCAGCAGGCTGCAAGTTAAGGACTGAAGCTCTGTTTACAGCTCAGCACAATGTACAAGCAGAGATATACACAACAGACAGGAATAGTTACAGACATAGACAAGTTAAAGGGAATACAGAAACACAACTCCCCTCCCAGCAATCAGAGTCCCCAGCAGGGGCTCCCAACCACCCTTCCACCTTCTTTCTACCCCTCTACCTTACCCCAGGGTCTGCCTTACGTGCAAGGTGAGTTTGGAGGATGGGCCAGGGAGGTTAGAAGCAGAGTGATGAGTTGGGTTACACAGCAGAAAGCCAGCAGACAGAGCAGCTCTCAGAGAGAGACTCTCTGTGTTATGTGTTTGTGTCCTTGTTTTTACCCATCTCAGCAAGCCTGTGAGTGAAGCAGACATCACCACTGTTTGCTTTTCACAGCCTATCATCTATTTTTTTCATTAAAATATTCCAGTTAGCCTCAAACCAGCACAATATAGATTATTAATTTTGCATAATTGGGAGCAGAGTCAAATGCAATCACTATGTCATATCCCTTGAGACCAAGGCACTTTGAGAACACCTTTTTGAGCAGTGTGAACACTCTAGCAACATAGCTCTCTTGTTTTGCTAACCAACACACAGAGTGACTGTTTGTGCTCTCTCCTCTTTACACTGCTTTTGACCAATGGTTTTCAGACCATTTGAGAGAGCAGATTAGCTGAAAGAAATTATTTCAGAGAACCTGGAGAAGAATACAGCCTGAGAAAATACAAAAATGCAAGTGAACCCCAGCAAAGAAGCAGTAATGGGTCAGGTTGCACAAAGGCAGAGTTTAAGAGTCCTGCATCCAGCAGTGAGCAAGACACTTCCTACTACCAACCTTCAGTGCCTTGCAGTATGCTTGCAATACAGATTTTGACAAGTTCTGGTTGCTCTTGGTCTGTGCTACCTCAGCCTTTTCCCCACTGTAACTGCCCTGGTTGTAAGGGTAGAAAGTCCTAGCAGCCTTGCAGCCACGATAAACATCAGGGGCTGCCATTCTCTGGGATTCCAAAGGGGCATCTGTTTGAGCCCCTGAGACACAGAAAACTAAAATTGCTTTTTTTGCCAAGGAATACAGAACTGCTGGCTCCTGAAGGTGGAGGCAAAGCAATTTCCCCAACAACCCCTGAGACTCCTGAAGCATTATAAAGACATCAGCTTTATGAGGGCGTCAATAAGACGTGAGGATCTCCTTGCAAAAAAAGCATTCCTCAGCGACCAGCCAAATGGTATTGGTCTTCTCTTTTTTAATTTGTCCTCTCACCATCAGCCCTTGCAACAGATTCATAATTTGAGTACCTGGGTCCCCAGCTCACATAGGACAGGGGCTCAACTGTCACTCTTCAGCTGTGGGTTTCCTGCCAGACACTCACCCGTGGTTGTCAGCCACCTCAGGCACCGTGGCTGTTTTGGCTGTGCTGAGAACAGGCAGGTCTTTACAGGGCAGAGCAGAGACAGGATTTCCTCTAAACTTTATATCTGTGCTTTTTTTTTTTTTTTGCTCACAATGACACACTTTAAACATGTTAATAAGGAATAGAATTTTATAAAAGCTTCTGGGCACCCTCTCTAGTGAGTATATTTCTTAAAGCTTGTTGCAACTTGCTAATCATTTGGGTGTATGAGTACAGACATTTAACATACACACCACCCTCAGAAGGGATACACTAATGCCTTTGATTTATGCTGCAGTGATAATTTAAGCTGCATGGATTGTTGGCTTATCTAGGTTTGTGAAGATAAAAATACCAACACTACAAATGATTCTATGTTAGCCAAAAAAAATAATTTAGGTCACATAATTTCAATGACAAAAGTAAGGGGATCTCTTTACAAGAAATACCCTTAGCATCCTATTTCATTTTCAGACAGTGCTCAGCTCCTGAGAATGACTCAAGTTCAGGCCAGTTTATCAATTACCCCTTTCACAGAAGAATATTTTTGAGTCCATTTTCCCTTAAAGGTCTCAGATAGTTGAAGAAGTCTGAATGAAGGAACCGGCAGTAATTTATCTTTCTCTCTTCTCTCTCTTTAAAACATTGAAATCAATGGATAGTGGTTGTGCTGAAATAGAAAAATCCAAAGCTAATTTTCCCTCTCATGAACATCCCACATCTGATTTTACAAGCTAAAAAAAAGTTTATAATCTATGATGAATTTTTCCTGAGCCTTACCTAGCAGCATCTCCCAGATTTCTCTGCTGCTTACTGGCCAAACATTACACTAATGGCACACCACTGTGGTTCACACATGCACTATACCACAGCAGGACAAGAAAGAGGTCTAAGTGCAGGAGACTTGGTAAAAAAATTAAATAAATAAATAAATAACTCTTTGGACTTCTGAAACAGTCCTCAGGTTTACACTTGGCATCAAGCACTGGAAGAAGGAGCCACAAAGATGCTGAAAGGAATGGAACATCTCTGTTATGGGGAGAGCCTGAGGGAGCTGGGGCTGTGCTGCTTGGAGAAGAGGAGACTGAGAGGTGACCTCAGCAATGGTTATAAACACGTAAAGAAAAAGGAAAAGGAAAAGAAGAAAAAGAAAAACCACCAAAGAGTTATATTAATTGCTATTAATTGCATAGAACTGCTTGAGACAGTCCAATAAAGAGTCACAAAGTTGATGAAGGGAATGGTACAGCTCTCTCATGAGGAGAGCCTGAGGGAGCTGGGGCTGTGATGCTGGGAGAAGGGGAGACAAAGGTGAGCTCATCAGTGTTTATAAATATGTGCAGAGTGAGTGCCAGGAGGCTGGAGCCAGGCTCTGCTGGGTGATGCCCAGTGACAGGACAAGGGGCACTGGGTTGAAGCTGAGGCATAGGAAGTTTCATTTAAACATGAGGAGGAATTTTTTCCCTGTGAGGCTGACAGAACCCTGGAACAGGCTGCCCAGGGGGGCTGTGGAGTCACCCTCTCTGGAGATATTCAAAACTTGCCTGGTTGTGTTCCTGTGTGATCTGCTCTAGGTGACCCTGCTCTGGCAGGGGGGTTGGACTGGATGAGCTTTGGAGGTCCCTTCCCTCCCCTGACATTCTTTGATAAGGAACCCAGAAGATAACCCAAAGAGGTTCCATTTGGTTTCCTTTTATGACTCCCTATGTAACCAAATGTCGAGTTTTGTGGTTTTTTAATCAACTTTTTGACAGAGCATCCAAGGTTTCCCCATCCTTGTTTTGTGGAACTCTAAAGCCAGAGAAGCCAGATGTGGCATTGTAATAGTTACTGTTTTAACTGGACAAGTATGTGAGGAAAAAATGAATCCTGCTATCATAGCCAGAAAATAAGGACATGCCCCTGCTTTTAACAGAAGAAATAGCTTTGCTCTGCTGACTTTCCAGGAAAAAGCTGGATTTTTCCCATCTCAGTGTGGGAGCAGTAGCTGCTATACTTACACAGTACAACTGGAGGTGCAGGGCTGGTGTGACGTCTGCTTAGGCTATGGCCTTTCCCTCTGCCAGACACAGCAAGTGTGGTAAAAATAAGAGATGGAATTTAAAAGCTCAGATGGTTACAAAACCTGTTTCATATGAAATTCTAGGGGGACAATATTTGCAAATGGTGTTAGAAGTAGGTGGAAATTATTAACTGCTCCTGCACCTCTCCTTTGCACCTTTGGCATAAAAAGAACTTCTCTTTCTTATTTCATTAAACATGTAGTTAAAAAGATTTTTTAAAAAATAGTTTAGAACTCTCAAAACATAAAAACATATGTTCAGCCTCTTTTACAAAGTGACTCTAACCTCATTATCTTAATTTTTATGACTGGCTCCTCCAACCTCTGGAATCAGCATAGAAACAGTCAAAGCAAAACAAATACCTTACTCTCATGAGTCTGTCTGCACTGGCAATTTAGATTCCTTCTCTGCCTGCAGCACAAGGCAGACTGAACTTCTCTTTAACAAGAGAAATAAGGAAAGGATCCCCTGAGTTTGGGTGCAAAATCTTGTCAACTTGATGGCCATATTAAGGAGTACAGATTCATTTCCTTGGTGTTGATCCCATGAATAAAAGATTAGTCTGTTAAACCTGCATTCTAGCCCTGTTTTTAAAAGGTTATGGGCCTTGACACTCCAGTTAGCCATCAAGGACAAACTTGTCATTTTTGCTTACCAATTCTCATGCCTAATTATAACATTCTGACATTCAATTCCAGACCCTTGAGGGAATACACAAAATGTGTGGCTGAAGTGATTTTTAATACATAAGAATGTCTGCAATGGTGCAGACTCCTGGGAGAGATTTTTCTAGCTCTCTATGCTTGTATAAAACCCAAACTGGACACAGAGCTGTTTCTGTTAAACAGTCTTCTGTACTAGTGGGAGGTGTCCTTGCCTATGGCAGGGGGTTGGAACTAGATGATCCTTGAGGTGCCTTCCAATCTCACTATTCTATGATGCTATGAATATCAGACCTCTACAGGCCTGCTTGCTTTCAGCAGGATCCCCCTGCTGAGGTGCAATCGACAGAGACACACTTTGATGGAAGACAAGGCTCCTTGGCATCCACTAAGGTATGGTCTCCAGGTGAAAGCTACCCTGAAGCTGGGACACTGAGACAGTGTCTGACAGATGGATATCAAGCGGGATGGGATGCCTTGGCTGAGGGCATTGTATTGTCATAATACAGTGTCTGTATTAACCAGCAAGGACTGACTAATATGGCCATGTCTGTAGGCAGAAACAGGATGTCACTGACTGCTATCCACATTTCAGGGATTTCTGAGCATCCTTTGCATGGTCTCATGAATTATATTGCCCTGTGTGACTGAAGTACATTAAAAGACAATCCTGGACAACACAGGATCACAGGCTCACAGGATGTTAGGGGTTGGAAGGGACCCAAAGAGCTCATGGAGTCCTACCCCCCTGCCAGAGCAGGACCAGACAACGCAGCTCAGGTCAGAGGAGTGCTGTTTCATTTGAAAGGAATCCTTTTGGTACACATTGAGACCACCCCACGACACAAAACTACACAGAACAAGAGTGGACAAAAGAGGAAATCTGCTTTAACATTACTACTTCAAACAAGCACTAGAGTACTACCCATACACATGTGTTCTCTCCTTTCTCAACTGACTTCTTCAAACGTACAGAGAACTCAAATCTTTGAAACATCCTTTTTCTTTTCCTTTTTTTTTCTTTTTTTTTTTCAAATTTTGTTGAAAAATACTGACAGGAGAAGAGTCCTTGGTTCTGACTTGTGTTCAAAGGCTGATAGAGGAAAAAGAAATGCATAAACCAAGAGCAGCACCACATACTCTACCTACATTAACTGGGGCAGCACGCAGCTACTTGGGCTTTCTATTACACATGTGAGCACAGAAGTTAACTCTCAGAGCCACAATGTCAACGTACTTAGATGTTCACTAACATCAGAGTAGCTGCAGTCAGAGACTTGGACCCTTGTGTTTACAAAGTGCAAACTCATTTAGCTCAATGGATTTGAGAAAGACTCCCGATTGTAAAGACTTTATTAGGGATAGCTATTCATTATGCATACCCACAGCTTCCCAGAGAAACTCAATCTCGACATCCTGCTGTGACAGAGATTAGTCATTATGCAGTAAAGCTGCACTGCTGGGACCACATTTGCATTATTAAATGAATTAGGGTATTACTTAAGAAAAAAAAGCAGCCCCACAGCTCTGATCACCACACCTAAACCTAGGTAAATGTGGCCAGCAAATGTTAGGGAACACCTCTCACCAGCTGGAAATGGCTGCAGCCTCAGCTGTCTGCCACAGTTAAGCAGGCTTGCATTGGTGTCCATAAAATGCAGTGTTACATTAACAGCCAAGTGCCTCTTATTGAAAGAAAATCAGCAGAAGATGCTGCTTATAAAACATTACAACAGTGAGGTTTTAGTGTTTCTTTCCCACTGCACAAAGCCTGCAGCACCACTGAAACACATCTGTATCTGAGCTTTACCATGGACCTTTCTCCCTGTGTACTGCCTGACCCACTGCTGCCCTGACTGCACTGAGTACTACTCAGCCAGCCAGGAGCAACCAGCATCAGAGGAAAAGCTTTTAAGTGATCTACACAGCCATCTCCTCTCTGGGAACTTCCCTCTTCATCTTAGTGCAGGTTTGAGTAGATATGTGGAAAGCATCTTTTTTTAGTTCAGACTAAAAGAAACTAAGACTCACACAGACAACACATTTTGGGAGCCCACAACAAAAACCCCAAACCAAACAAACCAACAAAAAAACCCACCCCAAACCAACAACAAAATAAAAACTCAAACCCAAACCAAACAAGAACAACAAAAAAAAAAACCCACAAAAAAAAACCCCAAACCAAAACCAAACAAGAACAAAAAAACCAACAAA
>VWZE01019983.1:590224-654138 GCA_013396675.1 Eubucco bourcierii
ACCAAACAAACAAGAAAAAAAAACCCCCAAAAAAAAACCAAACCCAAACCAAACAAGAACAAGAAAACCCACAAAAAAACCAAACCCAAACCAAACAAACAAGAACAAAAAATCCCCACAAAAAAAAACAAACCCAAACAAACAAGAACAAGAAAACCCACCAAAAAACCAAACCCAAACCAAACAAACAAGAACAAAAAATCCCCACAAAAAAAAACAAACCCAAACAAACAAGAACAAGAAAACCCACAAAAAAACCAAACCCAAACCAAACAAGAACAAAAAAAATCCACCAAAAAAACCCCAAACCAAACAAGAACAAAAAAACCCACAAAAAACCAAACCCAAACCAAACCATCAACAACAAAAAATCCCCACAAAAAAACCAAACCCAAACAAACAAGAACAAAAAACCCCACAAAAAAACCAAACCCAAACCAAACAAACAAGAACAAAAAAAACCCAAACACAAACCACAAAAAACCCCAAACCAAACCAAACCAACCAACAAACAAACCAAAAAGAACCTTTTGGCCATTCTAAGACATTGAAGCTTTTCCAGTCCTTTCCAGGGCCATTTAAAATGCAACTAAGTAATGTATTTGACTCCGAACCTTTGTGAATTGAGGAGCCCTCGTGTGTACAGTCCAGCAAAAAAGTGTCTCTGTGTCTACCCAGCTACAGACTGCCACCTTTTACTTTGTTTCTGCCTGACTCACTCATTGAGGCCCCCCAGCATGCAGAACGTGGGGCATGGCCACCTTCTAGAAATGCTGGCTGAGTCTCTTGCCTCTGCTCTGTTCCACAAGTCCAAGGAGATTTCAAGGGCTGAGCTCTAGTCACCTGGACTCGTGACACTAAGCACACTATAGTGCAGGGCTAGTAGCATGACTGGAGAGCAAATGAGGGCATGTGCTTTCACTCAGGTAAAGGTTTAGCAGTTCAAGCATCATGTGCCATAACCCAGGCAGCCTAGAAAGCCATGTGAGCAAAACCAGGAAGGAAAGCTGAGCTGCAAGCACGTCGCGGCCATACAAAAGGATGAGAACTGGCTGATGGCCAAGTGGAACAAGCTGGTGCATTTCAGAGTACAAACACCAAATTCAGTAACATGTCAGGGAAAAAATGCCAGAATCACAGGCTCTGGAAGCACACAGTCCCTGTCTGAAAAGATGACAGAGTTTTGCCCCCTGCTGTAGCTATTACTGCACGCTGTGAGCAAATGGGCAACTTGAACTTGATTTGTGTTTTCAAACTTATCAGCATAATCATAATTCCACAGACCTAAGCACAATAAGGTGTAGATCCTAGATGTTACCAAGCTCCTTGAAAAACAAATCAATGAGGAAGTTATAAGTGAAGCAAAAAAACCCCAGGACCCTAATTTATAATAATTAGCAGTGGAGAATATGGACTATTGCAAATCTACTGTAGGACCCCCAAGGTCCCTTTTAGACTGAACTGATCCAGTATCTCAGGGCTGCTAAAGAAATCTTTCTGCTTCTCCTTTTTGTCACCAGCATCCTCCTTCTAACTCTTACCCCAGTGGCTCCTCAGCTCTTCCCTAGGCTAACCTGGTGCTATCTGAACTCTCAAGGAGGCAGCTAAGCTAAGGTCCCTCTCCCTTGAGAAGGAGGTGATTCTCCCCCTTTACTCTGCTCTTGTCAGGCCTCACATAGAGTACTGTGTGCAGTTCTGGAGCCCCCAGCACAGGAAGGACATGGAACTGTTGGAGACAGTCCAGAGGAGGACCACAAAGATGCTCAGAGGGCTGCAGCAGCTCTGCTATGAGGACAGGATGAGATAGTTTGGGCTCTGCAGCCTGGGGAAGAGAAGGCTTCCAGGAGACCTTAGAGTAGCCTTCCAGGATCTGAAGGGGGTACAGGAAGGCTGGGGAGGGACTATTGACAAGGTCTTGCAATGACAGGACAAGGGGCAATGGGTTTAAACTGGAAGATTGAAACTGGATGTTAGGAAGAACATTCTACCCTTCTTTCCAGTGAGGGTGGTGAGACACTGGCACAGGTTGCCCAGGGAGGTTGTGGCTGCTCCCTCCCTGGAGGTGTTCAAGGCCAGGCTGGACGAGGCCTTGAGTGACCTGTACTAGTGGGAGGTGTCCCTGCCTGTGGCAGGGGGTTGGAACTGAATGAGCTTTGAAGTCCCTTCCAACCTTACCATTCTATGATTCTATGATTCTGAAAGTGGAGGAAATTAACCTGGGGGAAAGGAGCTGTTTTTTAGCAGCAGCAGCAAGCTGTAAAGTAATCTTCACCATCTTATCTGATTGCATCTTCAGTCCTGCTGAATGCAGCACAAGCAACTGGTTGCTGTTGAAAAAACTCTGCAGAGTTTTTCAAACAACAATATCTGGCCTGTGTTACCCTTTCAAAGCTGCATGAAGGTGCAAGACAGTAGAGCCCTGCTCAAAACGTATGGAGTTCCCTTGTGTCAGTTAAGAGCGGTTTTCCCCTTGTACCGCTTCCAAGATGCTGTCTGAACGTTGGAGTGTGTTTGAAGACAACTGCAATTTCTTACTTGAAACGAAGGAGCAGTGGTTTAATCTTTAACCTGTACCTGTTGCAAGCTATTTAACCTTGTCCAGAAGTGAACAGGTAATTCCCTGTTGCTAACAAAAGGGTAAAAATATCTTTAAATGACCTTGTGCCAATTTTTTTGCAGTGGAAAGTCAGACTTCAGGAAAGCTACCCAGTTAGTCACAGCATTGACCTTTCGTTCTTAGCTATCTGAAGTTGTTAAAATCTGACTGAGACACGATGGTGCTTAGAGTCCAATCGTAGTTAAGGGAACACATATGCTTAAATAAAACGAGGGGATAAAACAAGGAGGCAGTTGGTAGTGAGGACCAGCCAGGCAGAGGCGGAATGAGCTGAGCCCTGCTCCTGGCAGCCCTGAGGAAGAGCTGTTCTAATTTTATCTGGCTGATTCTTGGCTAGTTGCAACGTTTTTATTATCAGAATAGACTTCTTCGTTTGGACAAAGAGTGACTAAGAAGGGGTGATTTATTCACATTAACAGGCAGTCGGTACTAATGACTCATTAGCATATGATCAGAGAGGGTTTGTAACCCTGCAGACCAGTGAACAGGGCTCAGGAAATCAATAGAAGAAGGAAAAAAATAATGCTGAGCTTGTTCTGAAAAGTTGTTTTTAAGACAGTAAACCAGGTCAGAAGGCCTTTAGTTATTAGGAAACTAGCCTGGCAAATGGACATCTAGGAAGGAGCCCGTTAAGACTTCTCAAACTGCAGCGTCTGCAGTCATATGAAACATGAGAGTCGGCTGCAAACAAAGGGCAAAGGACCTTACACATGCCCGGTCCAGCAGTCTTGGGCTCCTAATGGCTCGAAAGTGCCGGCCCAGTTGCTCACAGATCCAAAAGAAAGAGAGAATGCTTTGTAGAATGCAGTTCGTCCAGCTTTGTTCCTGGCCCTTTAGGCTGAAATGTGGCCTTTAATTTCACTCTGTCAGGGTGGGAGCTACCTGCTGTAACACTGTGAAAGCTGTAAGGAGCAATTTGGATTTTAGCTCAGCCTCTTTGTAGTTTATAGCACAATCATGCCTATCTGGACCAGAAATCCCACTTCTTGTGACTCTTGGTCCAGCAGGTATCCTATTTTCCACTCCATGCCATCTATGCAAGACCTCGCTTCTTTAAAGACAAAGCTGTACTGCTCTCTAGAGAGAAAATCCCACTGCCTTCTGACTCAGCCATCATGAAAAACAAGATTTGCTTTGATGTAAAATTGTTCCTGAGCACACATAAAACAGGCAGAGTTGGAATTTCTGGTGCAGATTTTGTCCTTTGGACACAGCCTACTGTTTCTGCCCTAATCATGTTTTGAAATGGTTGAGTTTGTCACACTTCTCTCCATCACTGGACTGGGTTAAGTCCAAGCAAGTTCTTATCCTCTTCTGTAACCAGGCAGATCTCACATCCACTGCAATCAGGCTGGTGACTCTGCATTTTAAAAGAAGAGAAGCTACTTCTAATCTTTAGCTCAGAAGTGATCACAGTCACAGCCTGTTCAAAAGTCTCCCACAGCCAGGAGCAGGATCCTACTGCAGGTTTAACCTCCTCCTTATCACCCCTCCAGGGGAAGGACTGCTCAGCACCATGGGCTGGAAATCCTGTTATTCGCCACGGGTAGCACAAGCTCTCCTAAGACATAGAGCCAGGGCATTGTTCAGCATCGCCTCGAAGGCAGCCTGTCTGCTTCCCACCGCTGTGAGAGAGCTTCTGCCCAGGCCGGCACAGTGGCACGGGCTGGAAATCACCCGGGGCCGGCACGGTCCGTTCCACGGGCATGGGAAAGAAACGGCAAACAATAGCTGGGACTTTTCTTCTGTGTGCGGGAGCCTGAGTTCCAGGGCGTCAGGAGAAAGCTGTGTTTCGATTGTTGAGACTTCAGAGCAGCTGCCGTGAACATGATGTGCCTGAATGTTGCTTCAGGGCAAATGCTGGCAACAACGCAGCCGCCAAATTCCGGTAAAACAAATTATCTTCCACCTTACTGCTCACCCTTCTGGAGGCTAACTGACGAGTCAGAAATCCTCCAAAACTGAATAATGGCTACAGGTCTCTTTAATTTGCAACTAGCTTCCTCTAATTGAAAATGATTGCTCCCGAAGCCAAAAATAGCTGCTGCACATATCCAGCTGTCCCTTTATTTTACCAAGGATGACCTAAATACCAGTGGGACACAAAAATGCTGCACGGGTTTAAGCTAAATCTCCGTGTCCCATCACATTCCCTCCTCCCCAGCGACAACATTTTCTTGGAGCCCATTACTGGCTTCAAACCTCCACGTGGCAGCAGAGCAACAAAAACAAAAGAGAAGGTAAAATCCAAACTTAGAGGTCACAAGACTGCCACTGAACTCAGCCATATCTCCTTTAAACTTTGCCAAGGAGAGAACTGCAGAGCTGTTAGTGACAGTAAGGTGGCAGATTTTTATTCCACTCCTGGGAGGTCAGCTGTGCTCTGGTTTCCAAGTGAGGACAGTTTCACAGCAAAGATGTGCAGGTGCAAAAACACACCAGGGATGATCTCCCACTTCATTCAAGCTGGGTCCAATGCACACAGTGTTGCTGCCTTTTAAGAGGGTGGTGAAGTGACCCATTTTTAAAAACAAACTAAACCAAACTTTTAATTTGCAGGTCTTCCACGAGCTCCCAACATCCAGTCTGAAAGCACCTGCCTGTAGACATCATGACCTAAACACAGATTCAAAAAGACAAAATCAAACAGCCCATTTTTTTTGGTCTTCTCAAGGCTGTAGGCTGTCCTCCCATCTTCCCACGGGCAAAACATCTTTTTACTTCAGAATTTATTTATGCCGACTGCAGGATAAGTGCCCAGCTTACTGTGGGGTAGGAATGCAGGTTAATTTAGTGTGCTTCAGGAGAGAGGTTGAGACACTTGCAATCAAGAGGTGTTTGTGTTACCTCTGGGAGTGAAGATCCACAAAGCTGACCTGGCAAGCAGCTGAGGGAGTGTCCCATGTAAAGATAAGACAGCTTTGTTTCAGCTAAAATGAGCGAACAAGAATGAAACAACAAAACACACAGCTCCGAAACAGATTTTGAATACTATAGTCCTGAGTGAGGACCTTTGCCAAATTTTAATATTAAAGTTGAGACCTCTCAGTATGATATGCTAAACATACCTGACTATGTTACTCAACTCTCTCCCCAAAGCATGTTGAATATCACCTAAAAGCTAGAGACATCTATTTTTCATTCGCTTTTCAGGAGGATATGGAAAAGGCTGAACGGCTCAAATGCTACTGGTGCAGTTTTTGTCAGACAGCACCAACAGATCTAATTGCTGACTAAAACCTGTTTCAGACTGGAGTTCAGCTTGAGGAAACTAATTTAAAAAAAAAAAACCAACAAAAAACAAACCAAAACAAAAACCAAACAACCTAAAGACAAAGTCTAGGAAAAAAATATTCTTTTCTGTTATTCTGAGGCTATCTTGAATTACAGACCTGAAATACAAAGTCGTGAGTGTGGACATGGAACTGTTGGAGTGAGTCCAGAGGAGGCTACAAAGATGCTCAGAGGGCTGCAGCAGCTCTGCTATGAGGACAGACTGAGAGAGTTGGGGCTCTGCAGCCTGCAGAAGAGAAGGTTTCCAGGAGTCCTTAGAGTAGCCTTCCAGTACCTGAAGGGGCCTATAGGAAGGCTGGGGAGGGACTATTGACAAGGTCTTGCAATGACAGGACAAGGGGCAATGGGTTTGAACTGGCAGAGGGGAGATTTAGACTGGATGTTAGGAGGAAATTCTTTGCAGTGAGGGTGGTGAGGAACTGGCACAGGTTGCCCAGGGAGGTTGTGGCTGTGGTTGTGTTCAAGGTGGATGAGGCCTTGAGTGCCCTGTGCTAGTGGGAGGTGTCCCTGCCTGTGGCAGGGGGTTGGAACTGGATGATCCTTGAGGTCCCTTCCAACCTTACCATTCTATGATTCTATGACTTCTGAGCCATTGACTTTTGGCATTCCCACACACTTCTGTTCCTGCATTTGTAAGTCCTTTAGGGAAATGGCATGCAGGAAATGAAACCATTCAAAGGTTTCACACAGGGCTATGGGAACAGAAAATACTTTCAATTATTTGAAGTCTAATATGTTTTGTTACACACAGTTAGTGAGCACTGTGGGAAAGGCAGACCCGAAAGAAACCAGCCCTTCTGCTTTCTGTGGGTTTAGTGTTTTTCTCAAGTAGTGCATTTCCCAGAGCTTTATGGAAGCTTCATAACAGGTTCAGCAACCTATAAATACAAGGTGGAGGTTCCTCTTGGTTGCCCTACTCAGGTCCAGATATAATAATAACAGACATGGGCTTCAGAGTAATCATTTCCTGACAATTTGAATCATCTGGTGTCATCACCAATGTCTTAGACAGTAGCAAGAAATATTTGTGAAAAAATATTAAGGTAGTGCCCAGTGCCTAGCTAATCATTGTAAGGTCTGATTATTTCCCATTCTGTTCCCTGTGCTCAGTTATCCCTTGTTCAAAAGAAGTTTTGTTCAAATCTCCCAAACCATTTACAAGGGGTGAGTAAATGGGGATGAGAGCACAGAGAGCTATGGGAATTTATTTTGTGGGCTTGAGGGTAATAATCTGCCATCAGCAGATTATGCTCAGATAAACCCCAGTAAATTTCAAGTAGTGAAGTGACAAAGTCTGAAATGCCTGGAAAAAAAAATGTTGTTGGGCACAACAAAAAGAAAAATGCCAAGAACAGTCAGTGTAAAATTAAACCAACCAACCAATAACTCTCCCAAACATGCAAACAAAGACAACTTGTCTTCTCCTCACACACTGTGCCAGTCCCAATGTCATGGCTCATTTTGACCTCTCAAATTTGCAGGACAACGTACCCTGTGAACCAAACTCGAGTTCATAAGCTCATTAGCTAAGAATGAAACAAGGACTCAATCTGCCTTTAACAGACTAGCATAACTTGTTAAGTTTCTAATTCACTCCTCCATCAATTCACAAATTCCTGAGCTCACAAACATAGCAACTCCTACATTCTCACAGGCTTATGTGCAAAACAAGTCCCCAGCCGAGGGTGAGCGATCCTCTTTCCTTCTCTGTCATGATAGGAGTGTCCCTGGTATGTGACCAGGGAGCACAAGAGCCTCAGCACTTCTGCTGAGGTTGGATCCACTCCAAGTGTTTTTTCTGGGTGAGTTGACATACCACCCAGCTTGGAAGTTTGGTCTATACAACCTCTCTAAGCCTGAATAAACTGTCCAGAGGGACTGTGGCAAAAATGTGGGTGATAATGGCTGCAGGACAGCCCTTATCTCTTCCTGTCAGTGTACATGTTGCTACCATTTTCACCTGATCTGTGATGCTTTGAGAGTTCCCTGCCCCCACACACTTTGCAAAATCACCCAGACTAGGCTCAGCCTGCTGCAAGTTAAGGACTGAAGCTCTATTTACAGCTTAGTACAATGTACAAGCAGAGATATACACAACAGACAGGAATAGTTACAGACATAGACAAGCTAAAGGTAATGCAGAAACACAATTCCCCTCCCAGCAATCAGAGTCCCCAGGAGGGGCTCCCAAACACCCTTTCTCCTTCTCCCCACCCCTCTACCTTAACCCAGGGTTTGGCTTATGAGCAAGGTGAGTTTGGAGGATCAGCCAGGAGGGTTAGAAGTGGTTAGTTAGGTTAGCAGAGAGGTCCAGACCAAGCCAGCATCTATAGAGAGAGCAAGACTCTCTGAGTGTGTCTTATCTATGTTTGTGTTCTTGTTCTTACACATCTCAGCAAGCCTATGAGTGCAGCAGACATCAGCAGTGTTTGCTTTTTCACAGCCTATAATATAATTTTCTCCATTAAAATATTCCAATTAGCCTCAAACCAGCACACTGACAGCACCAAGCCTAGTTCAGCTTTAGCATGAGCCATGTGTTAACACAAAACCTGAGCGAGAGTGATCTGTCTTGCTCCTTCCCAACACCTTGCATGCCTCCTGTTCCAGTTTCAACCTCCCCTCTGCCAGTATAAACCCATTCCTCCTCATCCTGTCATTGCAAGACCTTGTCAATAGTCCCTCCCCAGCCCTCTTGTGGCCCCCTTCAGATACTGGAAGGCCACTCCAAGGTCTCCTGGAAGCCTTCTCTTCTTCAGGCTGCAGAGTCCCAACTCTCTCCACCTGTCCTCATATATATGTATGTATGTGTGTGTGTGTGTGTGTGTATACACACAGATATATACATACATATATATACACACATATATATACACACATATATATCCATATATATATATGCACACACACACACATATATATATATATTTATGTTTCTTTGGGTTTTGTTTGTTTAGTTTTTTGGTGTGAGTTGTTTTGTGGGGTGGGTTGGTTTGTTTTGTTACTCAGGCTGTGCTCTGGTTCTGTATGAACAGAAGGATGCACTGTCCCCACACCAGGCTGCAAGCACTGCAGAGTAAGTCTGGACTTCTCCCAGTACAGAAAACAGAGATTGGAAGGCTCTGGAAGAACAAGTATAAAGCTGTAGGGGCTGAATGATGAGGAAATCTACTTTGAAGAACAAAAACTGTGCCGACAAAATCGTGCCGACGGGTTTCTTTTCCTTGCAACACTTCTTTGCCACTGTTCCTAAACATTTTGGGCCCCTCTGGGGAGTGCTGTATATGGAATACAAGTAGGTTGTTCCAACAGACAAGGCATGCTGGCTGTCACCATTATGAATATGAAACTCATTTTTCTACAGATGACATACAGGCTTAGGAAGTCAGAAAAGAGCAAACCCCAGGAACATAAAACCTGAATCCAGATCCCCTAAATCCTAGTCCCCTGCTTTGCACTGGGACCTCTGACTAGGTTCTTAAACCATTGCAAGCCCCTCAGCATTGCCATGGGACTTACAGGGCAGCCCAGCTACTTGGGACCAAGAAATTTGACAAATCCAAAATAAATCCTCTGAAATAGCACTGGCAATTGAGCAATCTGGAAAGTTATTATTCCTGAGCCCCCTGTGCTCTGTGGAGCTGGAGTCTAAACGAGAGGATGTGCTTAGGCAGCTGCTCAATAGATGGTATTTAAGGGGGGCACCATCTAGTTTAGTTTCTAGTAGCATTTATTAAAAATGACAATTTGTAGTTCATGAGGATTCCAGCGTGGAAAAGTGGATGAGAACAAAAAGCCAAACCACTCCTTTTCAAGCAGCAAATTTCAGTTGAGAAATGGAAAGCCACATCAGTTTGTCTTGGTTTGAAGCTAACTTGTCCCTTGGCCTTCCCTTGGTATGTCAGAGGTGACTCTCAATCCCATTCTTCTCAACAGCCTGGGCTTCCCTGACCAGCTGTGCCTTTGCCCCAACAGGGCACTGTGTGAGCTTAATGGCACAGGAGACTGCCTGCCTGAGAGTAAGTTCCACTAAGAAATAGAAACATTTCAAAACAAGTTGTCTCAACTCAAGTCAGCCACCCCTGAAATGTCCTAATGAAATTAGAGTTGATTTGGGTTTTTTTTTTGCCTAGTATTTTTTTTGTTAAGAAATCATGTACTAGCCTGACCTACACTGAGAAAAAAACTGCACCTCTAGATAAGTGTTTCATTATCAGAGTTTAACTGGAAATAAATGTGCTAATTTTCCATTCATCTCTACTTTCTTTCCTCAAAAGATATTCAAAGGAATGATAATTCATACTGAAGTGATGGAAAGCCAGTAATTTAAAAGTTATCTTTGGAGAATTATTTTTTTTAATTCTTTTTTTTTTTTTTTTGGTCAAACATCAGTGATTTAGAACAAGTCTGACATAGTTCACATTCATATCCACTCTTTATTAATTCTTCTGTTTCCATTTTCCTGTCATGTGTATTATCCAATCCATCCAGATCAGTTATCCAGAGTGTGCTCAGCTTTCATTAATTTTTCCTTTTATGTTCATGATTAATTTATAGAGGAGTTTATAATGAAAATTCACTGGAAGAGAAAAACTCACAAAATATTTTTATGGAGTGCAGAAGAAGTTTTGCAATTGAAACTGGGAAGCAATAACTGTGAAGTCATTGCCAAACTCATACTACATTTCAGTCGTCTGTCTAGAAGATGTATAAACATGGGAGAAAAATAATTTAAAAAAAAAAAATATATATATGTATTCCCCTTTTCAAGAAGCCACAGAAATCATAATATCATAGAATCCTAGAATGGTAAGGTTGGAAGGCACCTCAAAAATCATCCAGTTCCAACCCCCCCACCATAGGCAGGGACACCTCCCACTAGAACAGGTTGCTCAAGGCCTCATCCAGCCTGGTCCTGAACACCTCCAGGGAGGTGTGGAGCACAGAATCAGCCAATGTGATCAAAGGGTACCTTTTCTGGTACCCTTAACAAAGTGTACTTGAAGAGATCTAAACAAAAGAGGTTCTTACCATATTAAAATTGCTGGCAAATGCTCCAAGAAGTAATTGTAGATGAAGTGAAATATTGGTCAGATTAGTAACATTTCATTCTCTTTTATGAAGCTTTACAACATTACCCAAAAGGTCAACACTTGCACAAATATTTGAAGCCCTCGTGTGGACCCTTTTGAATGCCTGCACAGAACAGCAAGGGCTACCTGCTGCCTTCTATCAGCACACAGGAGCTGTGGGACTGATTTATCCTCTTTTTGAGGTGGGCAGAGCATGCAAAGCACTGTGGCCTGATGGCTAAGCTGGCTGGTTTGCATCCTGGTGTGGGAGAGGAGGAAACAGGCTGTGCCAGGAAAAAGGGTGGTGCAAACTGTTTCCCCTTTGGAACAGGGAGGATGCCTGACACTGTGAGTCAGAGTTCCCAGGGCAGCTCAACTATGCTTCTCCTTTATATAGGTTGGATTGTTTAACGTAAAGCCAACGTTCTGGCTTTGTTTTAGAGAGCAACAGCTAAATTCTTTTGTTGAAAGTTTCTGCCCTGGGTTTCCTTTGGTTTAGGGTGGTAAAGCTTCTTCATTGTATGGGGCAAAGACTGGAGTGGTATCCCAGGAGATTCACCACCAGTGTCTGAAGTGAGTTCTTTCCATTTAGCACTGCCATAACAAAGTCTAACTGTTGTATTAGTCAACTTTCCAGTTTGTTTGACAGCTGAACCCCCTGCCATTTGACTCAGCCTTTGTGCTTCTTTCCTTGCTTTCCTCTGTCTCTACAGAGATCCTTCTGCTCTGCAGTTATGAAATTAAAGTAAATTAAGTTAAATCTCTTGGAGCTGATATCTTCTTCCATTTTTTTTGGCTGGTCTAGTTTCTCGCCACATTAATGGTAACAACAGTCAGTGTAAAAGCAAGCCTGAAGCATCCTTTGGCTTTACAACAACAAATATGCCTATTGAGGAGCCTTCTACTATACATGTACTACCTTTTTGTGTGTGTAAGGTTTGATGGTATTTTGACTCTAAAAGTAGAATTATATTCTAGCTATAAATGATGCCTAACTGCCTTTCATGTAGCTCTTAGGTTTCCAGCTTTTTAAAAGCAGTATATCATACCATCCTATGAGATTTGCATAAGTAGTGGAGCCTATTGCAGAGTAGCTTAGATACTCTCTCTGCCAGGACTGGAGCAGAAGCAAACGGATGGGCTGTAAAAAAATACACAGGCAAACTGATGCTGGATAGAGTGGATGGCAAGATGATAACACTAGTTAAAAATACAATCCACCAGTGACTCAGCTTCTACTTAGGCAGCTTCCTAACCATTCACAATGCTATCAGTTCCAACTCCACGAGCTATCACAGATGTACCAGAAAAAACCACATAGTGAGTCCCATGGCTAGAGCAGGGGACAGAAGAACCCAGGTATCTATTTCTGACCTCACCGCAGGTTTGCTGCAGAATTTCAAGTAAATTGAACTCTTTATGTTCCCCTAACTCAGTCTGCAAACTGGAGAAAGGAAAGAATTCCCAACTATGCTGTAAAATAAAAGTATTGCTTTTAAGAAGCTAAGTGAAAAGTAAACATACAGAAGTTAGTCCTAAATCAGTAGCTCCTTTTGCTGTAGCTACTAATAAATTGCTCCCTGTGCGGAAAGCCAAGGAATTTAAAGCTCAGTTTCTCCTGGAAGTCTCTTGCTTTTCAGAAGGAGAGGAAAGGAAAGGCACCAGCCACATAAAAGCATTCACTGTGGAACTGCAAATGAGCCTGCACAGTGTTTTATCCTTCACCAGTCCTCTTTGTATCCTTCTCTTCTTCTGACTGCATTCTTGGAACATCTCGTACATGAATTTATAAGACTATTTTGCCACACTTTTAACTGCATGAACCACATTGCAGCCTGAGAAATTGATTTAAAAGGAAAGGCAAAGTGTGTTATTTTGGTTAACAACAGTTCTGGTTTAAAATGAAAGCCCCGAGCTTTTCTTGTGTTGGGTTTTTACCAAACAAACAAGCAAACAACACTACTTTGGCAGAATCAGGAGATGAAAGGTAACTCAGAATCTGAACTAAAGACTGAAATGCTATCAAGCAGAGCTTAACTATAAAGCACAGAATGCTGCATCAATTACAAGCAGCCATACATTTTACCACCTCAGCTTTCCTTACAGTAAAAATAAAATAAATACATCTTTTGTAACTTAGCAATTAAAAGCAAACACAGATCATCTGTTGATAAGCAGAACTAACATAAATCAGAAATATTTAGAAACTGAGTAATGTTCTTATTGAAAAACAAGCTGGAAGTTGTAAGTTGTGCCTGGAAGAGAGTATATATGGGCATCAGTCCAGCACCATGGGTGTAAATAGCCCTTTGCAGGTAAGGTCCCTCCAGGTCTCTCACTTCAGAAGGCAGCAGCAGCACCACTCATCTGCTAAAAGTGATGGATGTGCTGCTCATCTGATTAGCTGAGTAACAGAACAGGATGGAAGCTCTGCAGGCACAAGTCCTCCAGCAATCTCTGTGCACCAGCTAATATCTCTTTTTCACTGGGTAAATTTCATTTCATGGATAAAAAGTGACAAATGTCAGAGAACTAATCTAAGTGCAGAGATTTCATCAGCAGGGCTTTGGTTACTGTGGGCTGCATTACTGGGTAACAGCATCCATAAAACTATATTGTAAAGAATAAATGTATTTTCAAACCCATATCATTAAAATGACACAATAGTCTACTTGTTTGAATTACTCAAATATTCTTGACATAAATGGCACAGAAAATTATTATAAATATAGAAAATAATTACAGAGAAGGATTACAGGTTAGACACATCAGTTGATGAAAGAAACTAAGAGGTTTTTTTTACATAGCATTAGGAGAAATGAATAGAGATGGCAAACTTGGGAGCTGCAGAGCTCTACTTCATGATGTAAAAACATATTCCTTTGAGAGCATTACTCCAGTCCCTGAGCAGAAAAGTTTATGGTATTGGTATTATTTTTATGAGAGACTAAAAAAAAAAATCTGTTAAAAAAGATATTAGATCCATTTTCCCCATAAATATTTAAATTAATTTGATGCATTAATTTTATGGATTATTTTCTACGCTCGTTCAGTCGAATGGTGCCATCTGTGACATGTTTGCATAAAATTAATTTCAGATTCACTATGAAATATTTACTGAAAGTAATTCTGAATTCACTTTGGAAAACATTCACTGATAAAAGCTCCATTATTCAACCAAGTAAAAGAAATTACCAGGGAATACATAACTGCTCTTCTTTTTGACTTTCAAACAGCAAGCAGCACATATAAGAAAATAAAGAAAATATTGTTTAATGATGTCCAGTAAAACTTACACAGGAGAAAAAGAAAAAGAAAAGGAAAAGGAAAAGAGAAAAGAGAAAGAAAAAGAAAAAGAAAAACCACCAAAGAGTTATATTAATTGCTATTAATTGCATAGAACTGCTTGAGAGAGTCCAATAAAGAGTCACAAAGTTGATGAAGGGAATGGTACAGCTCTCTCATGAAGAGGGCCTGAGGGAGCTGGGGCTGTGATGCTGGGAGAAGGGGAGACAAAGGTGAGCTCATCAGTGTTTATAAATATGTGCAGGGTGAGTGCCAGGAGGCTGGAGCCAGGCTCTGCTGGGTGATGTCCAATGACAGGACAGGGGGCAATAGGTGGAAGCTGAGGCATAGGAANACCCTGCTCTGGCAGGGGGGCTGGGCTGGATGAGCTTTGGAGGTCCCTACCAGCCCCTGACACTCAGTGATTCTGTGATACTTAAGACCTATGTCAGAAATAATGATAGGTGAAAGCTCCTTTCTCACGATATACTGGAGCAATAAATATATACTGGAGCAAGGGGACATATATATCCATCCATATATATATACACACACACACACACACACACATATAGGTGGGTACAGAGTTTTTACAAAAGCATGTAATGCCAGGACGAGGAGTAATGGCTACAAACTGGAAGAAGCCAGGTGGTTTAGATCAGACTATAAAAAGACATTCTTCCCCATGAGGGTGCTGAGGCACTGGAACATGGTGCCCAGTAAAGCTGTGGAGGGTCCAACCCTGGTAGTGCCCAAAGTCAGGTTGGCTGGGTGGAGGCTGGAGCAGCCTGCTGCAGCAGGTGTACCTGCCCATGGCAGGGAGGTTGGTATGAGATGATCTTTAAGGTCCCTTCCGACCTGAACCATTCTGTCATTCCATGAAAAAGTTCCATATACATTCAACTTACAGCTCAGCAAAATAAGTTAAGAGAAATGAAAGCTTTGTCCATTAAACCTGCTTATTCTGCCTGCCTTGCCTGTCCTCTGAGCTTCAGTGTTCTGGAACAGAGGAGGCCTGGCTACCTCTGTTTGCCAGCAGGCTTAGATTTTAAGTGTGCCTCTGAAAACACTGAACTCTTCCATGAAATTATATTAAAATTGGCTGGAAAATGCTTTTTCAGATTAAATGGTAATGACAAACTGGTTGGTGCTTAAGAGCTGTATGGCTTTAAAAACATGAAGTGTTTATATGTCCATGTTGGCTCATTTTGAACTAACACAAATACAGGCTACTTTTAAAAGTCCAAGAAAGGTCTTTTAACAAGACCTTGACCTCAGATAAAAATTTGAAAGGAATGGTTTATATTTAGCTCTTTTATCCTTGAACAGAGTTCCCTGTATTGTCTTCTACTGAGGCTGGACTTAATACAGGCTTATCTTTCCACCTTACAAACTCTTCTAAGTTTCTCTTTGAAGAGTTTCAAAATGTTGTGTAACCCATTGGAAAAGGGTAAAAGTGTACACAGCAACATGACTCCACTAGAAATCATTAAAACACCTACTCAGTTAAACTATGCATATCCTCTCTTCTGCTTCTTCCTTTTTTTGTTTGTTTGGTTGTTTGCTTGCTTGCTTGTTTGGGGGTTTTTTGGTTGGTTGGTTGGTTGGTTTTTGGTTGAGTTTTTTTGTTGTTGTTGTTGTTATTGTTGTTTGTTTGGGTTGTTTTTTTTTTTCTTTGGGTTTTTTTTGTGGGGGGTTGTTTGTGGGAGTGCAGTATGAGTTCCTGCAGACAATAACACAATTTTCTACTCCTTTTAACCTAGGATGCTCTGCAATGTTGGGACCTATAGAAAGTAAAAGCCAGAGAGCTGACTGTATCTGTTCTCCCAGCAGCCTCACACAAGCCAGAAAAGGAAGCACTAACTATGATTGAATCAGCTTTCAGTGCAATCTTAGGATTAAAGGGCAAACTCGATAAAAAACATTCACCAGAAAGGCAGTGACCAAATCTGCTGAAGCAAAATTACCAAGGCAGGACAAGGAGAAGGTATCTTCTTCCTACTACTTATTTTCTGTCAGAGGCTGCCATTGATTTTTGACTGGCAGAGTCTATATCTCTGAAAAGCAGAGGCATAACTGATACTTGTCTTTAAAAGGTGAAGTCAGTCCTTACAGCTGCTGGGCTACTTGATGATCAGCACTGTTCAGGATGAGCAGCTGCATCACATAATCACAGAAAGCAGGGAAGCGTTTCCTCCCTCCTCTTCCCTCCAATCTGCATCCCTCTCATTAGAAAGGAAATAAATGTAGAAAGAGCTGAGTAAATTGTGATGAAATGCCTCTCACTATCAACCTGAGGGGCACAGGACAGAAGCAGAGTCGTGATGGCTATAAATAGGTTCAGTAGGTGCACATTCCCTGCACCTAATTCCTTCTACCCATCTTTCCATATTAGCCTGACAAAAATCAAGAGCATCCACTGTGCTGAACAGAGGACACTGATCAGGAACAGAAGGTACCAGGTAGTAGGAAGCCAGGAGCTTGAGATTACAAGAATGTGGGCTATAAGAAACAAAGATTTACAAAAGTGCCTTTTATTGGCCTGCACCTGACCCAGAGGACTTGGGAGGTGACAGCTGACTTCTACAGGGAGGGTTTTAGGCTGGTGTTTGAGGGGGGTTGACTCTCAGCAAAGAAATTCCCTTGGCAGAATCCTAATAGGAGAAGTGTGAGGCACCCAAACAGTTTGTTGGGCTTTACGCTTCTTTGCTAGAGGACTGCAACCAAGGACAGCAGGTTTACTGTATTAAAATCAGGAATAGGACAATTTTCAGTCTAATTACAGTCATAGAATCAGTCAGGGTTGGAGTGGACCACAAGGATCCCAACCCCCGTGCCATGGGCAGGGACACCTCACACTAGATCAGGCTGTCCAGAGCATCATCCAGCCTGGCCTTAAACACCTCCAGGGATGGGGCTTTGACCACCTCCCTGGGCAACCCCTGCCAGGCTCTCACCATCGGCATGCTGAAGAACTTCTTCCTAACATCCAGTCTGAATCTACCCATTTCAACTTTGTTCCATTCCCCCCCAGTCCTGTCACTACCTGACAACCTAAAAAGTCCCTCCCCTGCTTTCTTGTGGACACTCTTAAGATACTAAAAGGGCACAATAAGGTCACCTGGGAGCCTTCTCCTCTCCAGATATTTTTCTTTGTAAAAGCTGGGGGGAAAAAGTATCCTAAGAGATAATAAAGTCGTGAAGTAAATGAGGAGAGTGTTAACTGTTAAGAAGCAGTGGTAAGAGATACAAACCACAGAGATACAAGCTGCACGTCCACAGCACAATTCCATCATGCTCATTGTGTTGAGATCAGCCTCCACACACAAAATCCCTGTCTGAAGACAAGTGCTGATGCCTGTTATAAGGCATCCTTGGAGTGGTGAGCTTTCTGGGAAACCCATAGTGCTTATATGACTATTTTTATTTTTTAAGAAGGCTTTAAGAGGCACCAAAATTGCATGTGACTTAGGAGTAAAAAATACTCAGTTTTCATTAGGAAGGTGTTGGGGGGAAGGGTCTTAAAGTATCTTCTGATATTGAAAGGTTGATTAGGAGTGAAGAAACATTTCTGCTTAAATCCTTAGGAGGACAGGTTGGAGGAGGCCTTGAGTAACCTGTACTAGTGGGAGGTGTCCCTGCCTATGGCAGGGGGTTGGAACTGGATGGTCCTTGAGCTCCCTTCCAACCCAACCATTCTACGATTCTATGACTGGACACTCTCTGTGCTTGGCACGAAAGGTAAACCTACAGGAACACTCCTAAACATAATATGAGCTGCTCCAGATCTCACTTTTTTTTTGTCCCAATACCTTTTGAAATAAAAAGGTCAGTAAATCATAAGTACATTAATAAAATGTTAAGATTGAACATTTCCTGTTGAATATATTATATTTTACTAGATTTAGGTAAGAATTAATTGTAGAAAACACAACAGTTTCTGGTTTGCATCAGGACGAAGACAAAACCTGTCTGAGACTTCTCCTTCAAAAGAAGACATCACCCTGAAACATTCACAGGTGAACATTCACGTGGGAAGTGGGAAGTGGGAAGACCTTCAAAAGCACAGTCTAAAGCTGGCTGAGCATGGATTTTGGGGTCTGTGTGTGACCCAAACACAAGGCTACACTAATTGTGCCAGTTTGAGGCTAGCAGAAATATTTTAATGAGAGAAAATAGTTCATTGGTTGTAAAAGAATAATAATGATAAAATCTTTTCTCAGGGAGGTTGTGGCTGCTCCCTCCCTGGAGGTGTTCAAGGCCAGGTTGGACGAGGCCTTGAGTGACCTGTGCTAGTGAGAGGTGTCCCTGCCTATGGCAGGGGGTTGGAACTGGATGATCCTTGAGGTCCCTTCCAACCTTACCATTCTATGATTCTATATCATTCATTGGTTTGCTGAAAGAGATAAAAAGCCAAAATGTAAACAATCTCTCCCTCTTTGCTCTGGGATGCTTCTCCCTTTCACTTCTCCTCTTCTCCACTCTAATATCTTCCACTAACAGATAACAAGTAAGCTTTTGCTGATTGTCTGTCTGGGAGACAGAGAGAGTGGCTTTGAGCCCCTTCTGAGCAGTTTCTTTGTCCAGGAGGGAGTTTGGATTTCTGTATTGTTCTCAGTTATATATAACTCTCAAGCTGTGCCAGGGGAAGTTTAGGCTGGAGGTGAGGAGAAAGTTCTTGCCTGAGAGAGTCATTGACTGCTGGAATGGGCTGCCCAGGGAGGTGGTGGAGTCACCGTCCCTGGAGGTGTTCAAGGCGCGCTTGGACGTGGCACTTGGTGCCATGGTCTGGTCTTGAGGGCTGTGGTGATGGCTTGGACTTGATGACTTTTGAGGTCTCTTCCAACCTTGGTGACACTGTGACACTGTGATACTGTGATAACTGTAAATACTTCTAAATATATTGTGTATATGTGCTTGTAAACTTTGCTTTGCTTTAAGTGCAGCTTTGTCTTACTTCCAACCCAACTGAGCTGGTCTGGTGAATTTCAATAGTGTGTGTGTGTGGAAGTTCCTAACCCGCCCCACTAATCTATGTGGATTTTTGCTTTCTGTCTTGTCTCTGCCATGCTGATATATTAAAAAAAAAATCCTAATCAACTGTCTTTCAAAGTCAAGGACAAGCCCTGCTAGAGCTAAAAGAATGTTATTATTTGCTGTATTCCCTTGATCCTCACTTTGGAGAAGGACAGGAAAGCAGATAAAACACAGTTGTGGCACAGTTCCTGCTGAAAGGGCTGAAATTCCCTATGCAGTGTAGATCAGCCTTTGAGCACAACAGGCAGAGCAGGGAGCAATTCCATCAGGATGTGATCATTGGTACATGTGATATTTTCATTTTGAAAGTCACACTGGTTTAAAATAAAGTGATAGACTTCTAATTATACTGCTCTGTTGAAATATTTTTTAGTATGCTAAGAAATCAGAATAGGTACACATACTGTACCTGTACTAGTGGGAGGTGTCCCTGCCTATGGCAGGGGGTTGGAACTGGATGAGTTTTGAGGCCCCTTCAAACTTACCATTCCATGATTCTATGATTCTACGATTCTATATAGGGACGTAGACACTAAAATGAAGTCCTAAGAATTCTGAGGTCACTTCTGGGCTAAGTAGCTGAGTTGGAGCACAAATCTCAAAACCCATAAATTATCTCTTATCAGTTGATTTCTCTTGTTTTCAGAGAAATTGGATTTCTTCCATTGTGTATAAGCAGGATCAAAGAAATATTTGATTAGGAAAATATTTTCTCCTTATCCAAAGCATGCAATTAGATTTCACGTCCTGATTAACTGCTAGAATTGAGTAACTGTGACAAAAGAAAGCCTGGAAGTTGAAGTGACTTCCACCTGTGACTAGCAAACTTGCTCCTGATCGAGGAATGTGTACACTGCCCTGAGCATATCTAAACAAGCTTTTGGCACCACACCAATTTACACCAATGGAAGTGTAAGGATGACCATCAGCAAGTACCACAAAAAGTAATCTGCCAACTTGCTGCTTGTACTCAACACCTCATTTTGCTTTGAAAGCTTTTGTCTGTTAGGGCCTGTCTGTATTGTGAGGCACTGGAACAGGTTGCCCAGGGAGGCTGTGGCTGCTCCCTCCCTGGGGTGTTCAAGGCCAGGTTGGAGGAGGCCTTGAGTGACCTGTGCTAGTGGGAGGTGTCCCTGCCTAGGGTAGGGGGTTGGAACTAGATGATCCTTGAGGTCCCTTCCAACCTTCCCATTCTATGATTCTATGTTTCAAAAGAAGGGTTGGTATTGCACGAGCAAATCAGTACAAATAAATGACTTCCAGTGGTTTGAACAGGACTAAAAAGAGGTTTCTAAATTTCTCGTTGTTTACATTCTGTGCTCTGAAACTTTTTGTGTTTAGTATAGACTCACTGAACGTACTTATTACAAAAAACCTTGTGTTCCCTTGGCAATAGCTTGCTGCTTCCCTTTCCATTTCAGCTGCACTTACAATTTTCTGCTCCAATTCTGATACTCCAGCATGTACTCTCTTGCTGCCAGAAGCAGAACTGAATCCTACCAGCTGCCTGCAAGGAGTTAGCATAGTGATTTCTCCAAGTAGTACAGTTATCTAATTTAGCAGCAACACATCATCTAGATTTCAGCATTAAAAAATGTTTTGATAACAATGCATATTATTAGTGTCTTTGTCGAGTTTAAGTAGGCTAACAGAAGAACTACAACCGATGTTTTACAAAGGGCATATTGAAACAAAGTATTTTTAGTACCCTGCTAATAGGGAATTTTAAGCAATGTTATGATCAGGAGTTTAGAGCTGTCCAATTTTTTTTTTTAGAACAGATGCAGGTTAATTTAACAATGTCACACAGGTAAAACTCCTTAACAAGTCTCACCAGTTTGGAGGTCTTCAGGTATAAAAGACACAGTGTCCTTGGATACTGCCAGTTTCTTTTCTCTAAGGAGGTTAAAAAAAAAAAAAAGTGAGAAAGGAGAATAGGGCATCTGGGATAACTGATATCCAGTGAAACACATTCTTAAGTGTTGCACTGACTTAGGCAGGAGAGCTGTCTAAATAGAACCTGTGTGCATTAGCATCTGCCTAACTTTCCCCTGCTACCTCATTAGCATCACAAAACGCAGCCCAATGGGGATTTTGATAGCCAGCCAGCCCATGCCCGTTGCTGCTACCCTTCCTCTGGTGTACTCCCTGCGCTTGCCTCACATACCCGCGCAGACGAGCAGAGTGCCCACGAGCATTCTGAAATTGCTAGCATCTATAAATCGCCTATTGAAAAACAATACACCGATAATTCAAACTTTTCAAGGCGTGTGGTATTTATTGCGTGACTAAGCTAGCAAATGCAAACTTGAAAGGAAAATAGCTTCTAATCTAAGTATTCATTTGCTGATGAATTAAAATCACCAAGTTATTCAGCACAATTCAGAATGAAAAAGCTGACCTATCATTTATTGTAAAGGCCAGGGCTATAATAGGAACGCCATTGTTTCCCTTTTCTGCTAGTCTCACACATTCTTTTTAATCTTGATTATTTGTCACCCGGTTGGAGACTTCTTATGGTAATGAAATCCTTTTGTCAGTGATGTAACTGGAGCCTTTTGCTGCATTTTCCCTTCCTACACAAGTTACCACCGTGGTTATAAACACTGTGGAGGTTTTTTTCTGAATCACACAATTGCAGATTGTTCGAAGGAGACACACGTTCCTGCTGTTGCTAGGTGGCAAATGCTCTTAAAGATTTTGCAGGCTAAAGATTTCTTCAAACCTTTAATCCTCCATATTTATTTTATAACCCACGGGAATGGTTTAAAAAAAAAAACCACCCCAAAAACAACTCCTCACTGCTAGGCTAATAGAAGATTGGAAAGAGAGAAAAGATTTGGTGTCAAAGCTTAATCTCATCCCTAACTACAGGTCAGTTTAAGACTTCCATGAGGGAAGATTGTCATGTATCTGTACATTGAGATGCTGACCGTGCCTTTTAAAACCAGAGGGCTAAATCCTGCTGCAAACAGCATCCTAGATGTAATGGACAAGCCTCAGGCACAGCACTATGAAAAATATACAGGTATGGAAGAAGAAATTCAGAGTGCAAGGGGAAAAAGCCCAAACACATCTAGGTATGAGTTCTGTCTGCTATGTTACAACAGCACTGGAAGCTTTGAAGAGTATATTAACCAAATGACAACTCTGAAGAGTGTTTCTATGAAAAGGGTCCTGTACTCCACTCTTTCTAGGTATGGTTTTGTAAAATGGTATGTTAATCAAGTTCATCAGGGGCAAGTGTAGAGTCCTGTGCCTGGGAAAGAACAACCCCAGGAATCAGGGTAGGTTGGGGACTGAGCTGCTGGAGAGCAGTGAAGGAGAGAAGGACTTGGGAGTCCTGGTGGATGGGGGGATGGCCATGAGCCAGCAGTGTGCTCTGGTGGCCAGGAAGGCCAATGCCATTCTGAGATGTATTAGAAGGGCTGCGGTTAGTAGGTCGAGGGAGGTTCTCCTGCCCCTCTACTCTGCCCTGGTGAGGCCACATCTGGCGTATTGCGTCCAGTTCTGGGCCTCCCAGCTCAGAGGACCTCAGGGAGCTGCTTGAGAGAGTCCAGTAGAGAGCCACAAAAATGATTAAGCGAATGGAAGGTTTCTCTTACAAGGAGAGCCTGAGGAAGCTGGGGCTCTTTAGCTTGGAGTGGAGACAACTAAGGGGTGACCTCATTAACGTTTACAAACATGTAAAGGGTGAGTGCCAGGAGGATGGAGCCAGGCTCTTCTCAGCAATGTCCAGTGACAGGACAAGAGGCAGTGGGTGGGAGTGGAGGCATAGGAGGTTCTATGTGAATCTGAGGAAGAATTTTTTCCCTGTGAGAGTGACAGAACACTGGAACAGGCTGCCCAGGGCTGTTGTGGAGTCTCCCTCTCTGGAGATATTCAAGATCCAGCTGGATGTGTTCCTGTGTGATCTGGTCTAGGTGACCCTGCTCTGGCAGGGGGGCTGGACCTGATGATCTTTCGAGGTCCCTTCCAGCCCCTGACATTCTATGTTTCTATGTTCAGTCCTACTAACAGCTTAAAGAGAAACTATTTTTCCAATGGCCCTTTTGAAATAAGGCCAAATTCACAGCTGCAGCTAAACTGCTGAGACTTGTTACCTCCAAAAGCTGTCAGTGTTAGACTAGCATCCATACACTGGTAATATTTATTAAAGGACAGCAGTAAGAAACTCTAATTAAAGCAAAAAATACCAGGCTTGATTGCAGAACAGCTCCATCTCCTCCTGCAGTACATCATACCTGTGTGAAAGTCAGAAGCCTCTGCATCTGTAGAACACCAAATCTCTGGCTAGCACAGTACTTGCTGTACTTGCTTCCTCCTACATGTCTCCCTTGCAGCCCAGCTCTCATTCTCACGTCACTTGTGCTCTCCTTCAGCCTGCCCTTTTTTCCTTTATTCCTGCTCCTCACATTTGGTCTCCATACTAGGCACTCAAAAAATATTCCTGTTCAATGTACCTGGAGGTTTCTGAAAATTTAGCTGTTGTCCTCCAAATAAATAGTACAACACCTATCCAAACAAATCCAGGTTTTGGGTATTAATTCTTCAGCTAAATTTAGGCAAACCATTAAAGGGACTACAAAAGGCATTTCTCTGACTATCTTGTTCCATGTACATACATGTCATTAAATTTTACTTTTGTGAGCCATTAAGTGTCTTTTCAGCAAAACAATAGTAAGAATTATTCAGTTTTGAGAAGTGATTTTTTTTTCCTCTAATCACACTTTAAGAAAACCCCCTAAAGTTATGCCATTTCTCCTGAGAATTCAATGAACAAGTCATTCTGAGATGACCCATGTGGTCCTACTGACTGACTGCCTAAGGAGCTGAAGTTTGTTTTCCTGGGAGTCCTGACTCTGTTCCTTGCTTGTCCCATATCCTTTGACTGCAAACTCCACCAGTGCATGACCGCTGCTCAAAAGCCCAAGATTTTTAGTTGTTTTTAAAACTACCTATTTCAAGAGTTACCTGCAAAACATCTCCTGCACAACCAAAAGAAATATGACTTGGTCCAGTTTTAGAGGGAACTGGAGGTAATTAAGGGGAAAATGTAATCTTAGAGTGGATTCCTAAATTTCATCTGGAAAGATGATTGATGCACTTTCTGTTCCCACACTGCTCTAACTTTACTCTCACCTGGAGGAAAGAGAAAGACACTTAACCCAGTCACCTCCGCTTTCCACACTGCAGCTAGGAGACAAGGAAGCAACATAGACACTGCTTCCTCTCACTCCTGGATGTTTGGGATGCTCTCTGTGAGAGAATAAAGAACAACTACCTGCTCCTGGAATTCATCCTCAAAGTGTTACTACTTTAGGTAATTCCTGCATCTCATCTGATTGGTTATACACACGTGTGTAAAAGTGACCATGTTCAGTCCCATCAGATGGCCTTTACCAGTATTTCCTTATTCTCACTGCAATTTGTGTTTCCTAGACCAACTGTTCTTTGTGGCCAGAAACTGTTAGGCTCCTCTTCACAGCACACAAGTTCAAACCTGTCTTGACTGGTTAAATGGTGTGTTCTTCAGTGCATGTGCCTCAATGGCATATATGCAACTATAACAACCTGTTACCTAAGGGTTAGACAGGAGTGGAAAAGCTTCCTGTCTTCATCACTGACATCACGCCAGTCAAAATGACCAAATTAGCAAAACCATTGTTTAAATTGTTCAACATCTCATCTCATGTTGCTTTAAACAGACCAGGGAACACACATGTCTTAGCTGGAAGGTCAGAGCAGGTGCTGTCTAGTCTATGAAACTGAGACTGCCTGACAGTCTCTTCAAACAAGTCATGGTGCAGGTATACCAAGATGTGCTTACTCATTAGTGTATTCATATTATCCCCACCAAAGCTAAGTGGCCAACATCCATAGTCAGAGGCCTGATGACACATAAATGCTCAAAACAGTGATCCTTCTCAGGAGTAATCTCTGACAGAGTGTAAGGGACAGTAGCTTAGAGAAAAGCCTGAGAGTTTTGGTGCAGCACTGTGCTTGGTGGCAATGTCTTCTCCTACAAAAGATGCTTTGAAGTCAGAGAGCTAGGTGAGAGGAAACTGCCCTGTCTTCTGTGTGAGAACTTATCACCTGGATCTTGTGGGAGAGCATGGACAGAGGAGTCAAAGCTATCACAGTCTTGAGTAAAGTCTGGAAACAATATGAGGAGGAACAGATTGACATGCTTATAGTGCTGTGAGGATATGAATCACTTCCCCCTGACTGAGTTATGAAATTCGATATGCAGTCCATTAGGCATTGCTCTTGTCCTCATCTCTTACAGCTACGAAGTACATTCTTTTAGGGTTGATGAGCTGTTGCTTTCCTGAATACATCACATGGGCTGAAAATGATAGTATGCAAAATATTCTATTCTAAAATGCTATGCATTGTGTATTTATAGCTCTCCTTCAGAAATATGTGTTGGCATGCCAAAGGTGTGGCTGCAGTCTATCACACTGGCTCACTCAAATTGCCTTAATGTAATTAAATAGCATAGTTAAGCTTCAGGCTATCATATTTGAAGCTCTCCTTAAGGTGTCTTCAAAGATGTTTGTAGCATGCTAGAGCTTTTCAACTGTGGTAAATGAAAACCTTCACATTACACATTCTGTTTGTCCAGCATAGGACCCAGAAGCAGAGTGTGTGGCTTCCATGTTTAAACTAGAAGCACCTGAAGAGGAGAACTGGGAGAATGAGAGAGTGTTGCCACCAGCACCACCCACTACTGCTTCTCTGGTGAAAATAAAGCAGGGAAAGGGAGTGGAAGTCTGGGAAGAAGACTTCTGTGTAGAATCATAGAAGAGTTGGGTTGGATGGGACCTTAAAGATCAAGTAGTTAGCAATCTCCTTGTCATGGGCAGGGACATCTTCTGCTAGAGCAGGTTTCTCAAGGCCCTGTCCAGCCTGCCTTCAAGCACTATCAGGATCAGACTCTCCACAATTCCTCTGGGTAACCTGCTCCAGTGCCTCATCACCCTCATGGGGAAGAATGTCTTCCTACTGTCTAATCTAAATTTAGCTTCTTCCAATTTGAAGCTTTTACTCTTCATCCCATCACTACACACCTTCTCAAAAACTCCCTACCCAACTGTAAACTCCTTTCAAATACTGGAAGGCTGCTATAAGATGGTCTTCTTGAAGTGTTCTCTTTGGGCTGAATGACCTTAACTCTCTCAGCCTGTCTTCACAGGAGAGGTGCTACAGCCCTCTGATCACCTTTGTGGCCCTTCTCTGGACCAGTGCTAACAGTTCCATGCCCTTCTCATTTTGTGGGCTCCAGAGCTGGATATAGTACTCCAAATGGGGACTCATGAGAGCAAAGTAGGGGGCCAGAATCACCTCCCTCTACCTGCTGGCCATACCTCTTTTGATGCAGCCCATGATATCTTCGGCTTTCTGGGTTGCAAGCACACACTGCTGGCTCATGCTGAACTTCTCATCAACGCAGAAAAGCATTGCAGAATTGTCACCATTTGTCCAATTTCTGTAGGAAATTATTTTTAAACTGTTATTTACGCCACTATCTTTTATGCCAAACTTGTTTTCTTTTCCAATGTGAAGTTAAAACATTTGAAATGCATCATTAGCCTCTGCTACTAATTCTGCTCTGCTTCAGAAAATGTCATCCCTGGGAAGCCTCCTCCATTATTGCATTGAAGAAGACAAGCAGCTGTCTTAGAAATTGGCTGACCACATCAAATTACAAACCATGTGAGAATCTAAGTGTGAGTGTGCCTCTAGTTCACTCCTGATGTGAGCTGTACATTCTTATCTGTAGATGTTGATGACATAGATAATTTATATTATGGTAAAATAAAACAATTAGTAGAAATCAACAATTCTGAAGGAGGAAATTACTTCAAGTAGAAGGGAATAGAGAGAAGAGGGCAAAGGTGTGCATTTCTTTCTGGCTTTACTGATGCTTTGTCTGGTGTATGCCTCAGCTTGTATGATTCAAAAGTCTCCTGTTACAGTGTATAGTCCTTGGGAGGCTTTGACCATTCCTGACCTCAGCACTATAACGAAACATACCCATCTGGAGTACTGTGTGCAGTTCTGGAGCCCCCAGCACAGGAAGGACATGGAACTGTTGGAGTGGGTCCAGAGGAGGCCACCAAGATGCTGAGAGGGCTGCAGCAGCTCTGCTGTGAGGACAGGCTGAGAGAGTTGGGGCTCTGCAGCCTGCAAAAGAGAAGGCTTCCAGGAGACTTTAGAGTAGCCTTCCAGGATCTGAAGGGGGCTACAGGAAGGCTGGGGAGGGACTATTGACAAGGTCTTGTAATGACAGGACAAGGGGCAATGGGTTTGAAGTGGCAGAGGGGAGATTGAAAGTGGATGTTAGGAGGAAGTTGTTTGCAGTGAGGGTGGTGAGGCACTGGCACAGGTTGCCCAGGGAGGTTGTGGCTGCTTCCTCCCTGAGGTGTTCAAGGCCAGGTTGGACGAGGCCTTGAGTGACCTGTGCTAGTGGGAGGTGTCCCTGCCATTCTGTGATTCTATGATTCTATGATAAAATAAAACAACAACTGTTGCTAATGGTATAGAATCTGGGTATTGGGGAGCAAAGGGAAAACAATAGCCTGAAAAAGAGTGAAAGACCCTATAAAAAATGAAAATTTAGGAGAAAAAAAAAATCAACCAACCAAGAGAAATCTCAAGTGTGCTCTAAAGCACTTTGATCAAGCATGACTTGTACTTATTTCAAGTTCACACTATCATTTAGACATTTTTGTACCATGGCAGATTTAAGCCTGTAGTACCTGATGTTATATAAGATGTCATTTTAGAAAATACGAGACTGTGTTGGAAACCAATTTCCTGAAGAGCTAGGAACAGGGTCATACTGTTATCTAGGGTTACACTTGCAGTTCTGGCAATTTTATTTTTTAATAAATATGGATAACTCCATAGGACTCCAAAGAACAACAGACGCTGTCCTTTATCTCATGTCTACATTTCAAAGGACAACAAATGATGTCCACTATCTTATATCTAGGTTTCAAAATTGTGTAAAGAGTCTCTTTGCAAAAGAGGTGAGAAATCTTTCTAAAGATAGAAAATGATACAAAGTCTTTTATCTTAAAACGTAAAAAAGCCAAAGACACATTTAGAATTGTGTTGTCTGAGATTTAAGCAGTCTTAAGTTCTGATGAGGAAATGAAGTAGTTATGTTGAGAGGAATACTGGAGTACTGTGTACAGTTCTGGAGCCCCCAGCATAGGAAGGACATGGAAGTGTTGGAGTGGGTCCTGAGGAGGCCATGAAGATGCTCAGAGGGCTGCAGTAGCTCTGCTGCAAGGACACGTTATGAGATTTGGGGCTCTGCAGCCTGCAGAAGAGAAGGCTTCCAGGACACCTTAGAGTAGCCTTCCAGGATCTGAAGTGGCCTACAGGAAGGCTGGGGAGGGACTATTGACAAGGTCTTGCAATGCCAGGACAAGGGGCAATGGGTTTAAAATGGCAGAGGGGAAATTGAAAGTGGATGTTAGGAGGAAGTTGTTTGCAGTGAGGGTGGTGAGACACTGGCACAGGTTGCCCAGGGAGGTTGTGGCTGCTCCCTCCCTGGAGGTGTTCAAGGCCAGGTTGGAGGAGGCCTTGAGTGACCTGTGCTAGTGGGAGGCTTCCCTTTGGAACTGGATGATCCTTGAGGTCCCTTCCAACCTTACCATTCTATGATTCTATGATTACTAGTCCAGAGCCTACATAGGGCTTCTTGGCTCACACACAGCTCCACACTGAGTTAACCCAGTCCTGGGCTAGAGCTGTCTGGCACCTTGGTGCCAGCAGAACTGCATTCTCTTTCTAAAATTTTGCTTAGACAAGCTTGCAGAACAATCAGCTGTAGCAAATGCACACTGCCAAATTAAACCACCCATGTTTTGAATAGAAGTTAAACTTGTGTGGAAAAATGTAGTCCTTTCCAAACCAGAACAACAACAGCAAAATAATAATCTCTTTTGAAATCACTTTTGCCTTCCTCTTGCTTGCTAGGTCAGTCATAGATGGTCTGTGTTAGCACCAAGGCCGGTCAAACTCAGACACACAAGATAGGTCCTCTGTGAAAGCAACCGGTGTGCCAGGTATGGAACACAGATCACTGACAGGCAGGATCAGCCTGTTTTCTCCCTCCCTTCGAGGCTGCTGAGAAATAAACCCGATGTAGCTCATTTTAAGACAGGTCATCATTCCTCCCAGGCGCTATAAACTACGCGAATGGTCATTTCAGACCTCTCCAAGAAGAGCGCGGATCCCTGGGTAGCTCTCACCGGCCCCCGCAACACCGTTCCCGACTCGCCTAGTGGGACCACCCTTCAGGCTAGCCCATGCCACTGGGGCCCAACCCCCGTTCCCTCGGGAGTCACCCCAGCTCCTCAGTAACCGCCCTGTCCGGCTCCCCCAAGCGTAGGCGCCTGTGGGGAGAGACCCTCCTCCCTTCCCCGCCTGTCTTGAGCGAGAGCGCGGAGAAACTCTCTCACTGGGAGCTGTGGAGGCAGGGACCCGCTCCGATCATCATACTCTTCTTCCTCCAGCCCCGGGGAGCGGAGACTGCGACGCGCGGCGAGAGGACAGGGCGGGAAGGGAGGGGGCGGCGAGAAAGCAAATGAGCGCTGTCGCTTTAAATCTCGTCCCAAGGGGCGTGGAAGGGGCCGCCAAGGGGCCGCCGGCTGGGCGGTGAGGAGGCGGGGGCGGCGTGGAGCGGAGTTGGCTGGGGAGGCGAGAGCGCGAGTGGCGGCGGACGGGGGTCCCACTTAGGTCTCAGCTATGGCCACGTCTCCGTGTAGCAGCAGCGGCGTTTCTTCGTCGTCCTCGTCGGGGCTGGGCGCGGATGCGGGGCTGGAGATCCGCACGCGCTCCGTGGAGCAGACGCTGGTGCCTTTGGTGTCGCAGGTAGAAATGCCGCCGCGGGAGACAGCTTTCACAAACACCCCCCCCACACACACACACACACTTTCCCGCCTCGCCGCTGACCCCCAGGGTCGGGGGTTAGCGCTGTTGCGGCCGGCTCCCAGGGTCAGGGTGGGGGTGGTCTCTTCCTCCTCTTCCCGCCTGAGACGGAGCTTGTCCGCCGCTACCGCCGAAGTTTGCGAGCTCGGGTCGCGGTGCCTTATAGCCCTTCTGTCTCCGACCTCCTCTCTTGGCCTTCTTCGCGTCCCGGGCCCGAGGTCCCGGTATGCCGCTGCTGGCGCGCCGGGATGCGTGTGCGGATGCTGCTCGCACATCCCTCCCCGAGAAAGGCTCCGAAGTTCCCCGCAAGGTCGCGGTGCCGTTGCGTAACGCCCGCGGCGCGAAGGCGCTGCGGTCCGCCGCGGGATGCCACGGCCGGGGGGCATCGGCGGCGAGGCGAGGTGCTGGTGGGATCTGGGCGGTGGTAACTGTGGTCCGACTGGGAGGATACGCTGCCGGCTCAGCTCCCCGGCCGTCCCGATGGCGTTCCGCATGGGGGGAGCCTGGCGCTGAGGAGAGCGCTTCCAGGGGGCTGGGAGAGCTTTGTGTTTTCGCGGTCTCGCCTCAGAGATACGGCGATTTGAGTCCTTACCGCACCGGAGAGCAGCGACTGAATTTTAAGAAATTAAATAATAGCCAGACTGTGTCTTGGTGACCTCGTAACGTGTCCCACGCAGTGCCAAATGATTTTAAATTTAAAACAACCAAAAAACAACAACCAACCAAACAACCCAAAAAAACAAAACAAAAACCCCCAGGCTTTCTGGTGGTGGTTTACTAAGTTAAGTGTATGCCAACCAGCTTGGTGTTTGTGAGTTGACTTTTGGTTTTGTTCTGTTGGGTTTTTTTTGTTGTTGGTAGGGTGGTTTTTTTTCAGATCTTCAGTTTCAAAATACGCGTTTGGTATACCCCAAAACATTGTTATTTCTTGGAAAAGGATGTATGAGAACAGCACAGTGTCTGCAGCGTTTTTTGTACTTTGAGCATTGATGATTAAAGTTGGTAAGTTGGAACCTGTCTGTACAAAACTAACCAACGTGTAACAGTTATACAAAAATAACAAGTCCTACTGAGGTCAAGTCATGTTTATAACATCACAACCCATCTGGAAACAAACTGTTGTAAGCCTCGCTTGGGGTTTGTACAGCTGGGCCATGGCAAGGGTTTGTGGTGGGTATTTGTTTCTGTACTTACCGTGGTTATTTGTCTTTCTCTGAACAAATCACAGTTGGAAGAAACCTGTCGAAGGAAGTATACCACTTGTTCTGAAGCAAAGTAAGAGTTCAATGAATTCTCTGCTCCTCAAATGTTTGAGAGAGTTAAAATATGGAGACTGCTTCTAGGAATCTTAAGAGCAAACAAACCCCTCCAGTTGCAAAGACTGAATTAATTGTGCATGTTTAAAATTTTAATAGATGTCTGTGAATATGTGCACATTATTGCTCCACTGGGACACCGTTTAAAAGCAGTGATCTGATTTCTCTGCCTGCCAGAAACATTAAGCATCTTTCACTTTCCCTGTGCACCATACAAGGTGTCTGAGCATTTGTGAACGCATGGAGCTTACTGTTTTGCTAGTAAAGCACTGCAAACTTCCGACGAGCTTGTTCTCTTGAAGTGTGAGTGCGGAGCTCCATTCACATTCAGCCTGAAGTTGCTGATGGTATCAGCAGTAGCTCTCTACACTTGCCTGATAAAATGCCCGACTTACTGTGCTGGTTTATCAGTTCTGTTTGTAGTGTTTCATGTGGGTCCTTCAGTGGGTCTCACTGGGTGGCTTTGTTTGGGTATTTACGCAGAAAGAGTGTTTACAGAGTACTTAATCTCGGAGTCTTTTTGTATTCTGCTACGTATCAGGAGTAATGCTCAGGACTTTTTTTTTCTGCTTGTACGAAATACACTTGCAGAGGGATATTTTTTTTCCTCTGACAGTTTTCCCTTTGATAAAAGCTCGGAAGCTATGTGATACTTGTATACTATTGAAGAAAAAAAAACAAGTCAGAGTGTTGCTACTACTTTTCACTTATTCTAAGCAGAGAGGAAACAAAAGGTGCCCTGTTACAAACTCCCTTTAGTCTCTCTTGTGGAGCTAAAGCTTTTTTCTTTATTAAAAAAATAGCTACATTGTTTCTTATTTAAATTCAAGTATTGTTGTAATACATTATTCTAATTCATGTATGATATGGTAATCGTGTTTGTTCTTACTCAGCAGATGTGAGGAGTTTTGTTTTGGGTTGGTTTTTTTTTTTTTTAATTACACTTTGTGGCTTGCTTTTTCTTGTGGACTACATAGTATCAGAATATATTTGCAGCCCACAGTGCTATAAGATTTCTTTTTACCCAGCAAGAGAAATTAACATTAAGAGTCATTGCTGGATATGTTTGTTGATCAAGTTGTTGTTAAAGCTCACTATTTACATAGTTAAACTTTTCAGTTTCTGTCGATCTTCAAACCCTGATGTGTGTGACCCTTTTCTAATAGTATCACAAATGACAAAAAGATGGTGGGTTTAAGCATATGTGCTAATGCTTTTATTTTCTCTATCTACATATATATACTGCAAGAGAATTATTGTACAGTATTGTGAAAAGCTTGTGGCATGCAATTCAGAAGATGAACACAGGTTTTGGGGTCAACACCTCCACCTCCACCCCCCCTAGTTTTCTTTGAGAACAAGTAGAATTCTTTTGGATATATCTTTGGTTTGCTGTTCCACATGTATGTAGTACAGCCTTTAAAATCTAGGCATCTCTTTCACTGCTGTCCATTTCCAGTCTAATTATGTTGGGTTTTATTTTTTATGGAAAGTTATTTGGCAGTAGAAGTCAGGAAGGGTGTTTAAATTGGTCAGTGCTGACTCACTTAATAACAAGTCATTTAAACAGTTAAGGAAAGGCAACGACAGGGAAAAAGCACTTTCCAGGATGTGGCTCCACCAGTGGCTTCCTTAGCTGTCATTATATACCTGCTTGTTGGGCATCTTCATAGCTGTAGCAGTCTGCCTGCCTGCATCTGTTTTAAGGAAGCATTCTAAGAAACTGCAGAACAGTTTTTTGTCAGCCTTCACAGTCAAGTGTTTGGGAAAAGCTAACTGAGAGGGAACTTGGAGTTCTGTCTGTGTATGGTCCTGAAAGAACAAAGTCAACTTTAGCAGTTGAAGGTGACCTATTCTCCTCCAACCTGTGTGATTACAGCTAGCTGCTCAAACTCAGAATGCCCATTTTGTCATAGGCACGTTGAAGAATCACAGAATGGTAGAGGTTGGAAAAAACTTCTAAGATCACCTAGTTCAATCCTTCTGCTTTAACAGATACCCCTAGTGCAGGTTGCACAGGACTTTATCCAAGTAAGCTTTTAGTATGCCCAGAGAAGGAGACTCCACAGCCTCTGTGCAGACTGTTCCTGTAGTCTGCACCTTCAAATTAAAGATTTTCTTTATGTTTATGTGGAACTTTGTGTGTTTCAGTTTGTGCCAGTTTCCACTTGTCCTGTCACTAGACAACACTGAAAAGAGTCTGACCCCGTTCTCTTTATACTCACCCTTTAGATTATTTATAAACATTGATAAGATCCCCTCTCAGTTGTCTTCAGACTAAAAAGAGGCCTACATCTCTCAGCCTTTCCTTGTGAGAGTGATGCTTCAGTCTCCTCAGCATCTTCATAACCCTCTGCTAGACTCTCTCCAGTTCTTTGCCTCTTGAACTGGAGAGTCTAGAACTGGACGCTACTCTAGATGTGGCCTCACTAGGGGACAGTAGAGAAGGAGGAGAACCTCCCTCAACCCATCAACACTCTTAATACATTACAGGAAATCATTGTCCTTCTTGGCCACAAGAGCACGCTGCTGTTTTGTGGTTAACTTCTTACCAACCAAAACTCATAGGTTCTTTCTCTGTGGAGCTGCTTTCCAGCAGGTCAATCCTTAACCTGTACTGGTGCATGAGGTTATTTCTCCCTAGGTGCAGGATGCTCCACTTGCCTTTGTTCCTCTCCAGCCTGTCCAGGTCTTGCTGACTGGAAACACAGCCTTGTGGTGTATAAGCCACTCCTCCCAGTTTTGTATGATCATCAAACTTTCATCCATGTCACTGATGAAGGATTTGACCAAGACTGGCCTCAGTACTTCCATCTAAACTGTGTTGCTCATCACAACACTTTGAGCTCTTGCTCAGACAGTTCTGAATACATGTTCCCATCCACTGCTCTAACCCACCCTTGCAAAGATTAACTAAGAGGCTGTTATGGGAGACAGTGTCAAAAGCCTTGCTGAAGCCAAGGTAGACCACATCCATTGCTCTCCCCTCACCTACCCAGCCAGTGTCATGGCCAGCATAGAAGGCTATCGCATTTGTCAAGCATGATTTCTGATTGACCAGTCCTATTAACCTTTTTCTTGAGGGTGACATTCAGAATGAGCTATTTCATCACCTTTCCAGGGATGAAAGTGAGACTGATGGGTTTGTAGTTTCCTGGGACATTGTTCTTTGTATGAAGACTGGAGTGATACTGGCTTTTCTGCATTACTCAGGCACCTCTCCTCTTCTCCATGACCTTTAGAAGACAACCTTTAGAGGGTGGGTTAGCAGTAACACTTGCCAGCTCCCCCAGCTTTTGTGAGTGCATTCCATTGGGGCCTGTGGATTTGTGGATGTCCAGCTTGACTTGAGTGATCTCTCATGGGAAATGTCTGTCTTTCTCCAGATTTTCAGTTTTACCTCCAATTCCTAAGGGCTGGCCTTGGCAGTAAAAACTGAAGCAAAGGTGGCATTGTTTAACTCCGCCTTCTCTGCATCCTCCATAACTAGGGCACTCACCTCATTCAGCAGTGGGTCCATATTTTCCCTAGTCTTCCTCTTCCTGCTGATGTACTTGATGAAGCACTTCTTGTTGCATGCTCATGTGTTACCTAACATGCTTTTCCAACTTTGTTGTTGCAGGAGATCCTGTCAGGGGTTTTGGAAGAGGCTTGACCTATGTAGTGAAAATAGCTATGAAAAGCTCACGATGCCAATGTTTCTGAGCTTGGTTATTGAGAGTCTTACATTCTGAATCAGTTAAACACTGGTGTATGCCTTGAGGTGGATAAAAAAAACTTGTTCTCTACTATGATGTTGTGCCTTTGCTTTTTCTAAAGGTAGCTATAATTCCTTTTTCAGTAAACACTATAAAGTTATATCACATTATGTAATGTTCTACCAATATTCTGTTTTTCCAGATCTTTCTGGAGTTGCTTATGAGAGCCTGAGGAAGAACCCAAGCAGTGTTTTCCCATTTATGTGAAAAGCTCACTGATGAATTTTCAGACTTCAGAGCACCCATCCCATATATAATCAGTGATCTTTTCTCTCTTTTTTCATTTATTTATTTTTAATCAATTACCAGTGGCATCCCTCAGGGACTGATACAGGGACCAGTATTGTTTGATGTCTTTTATTAATGACCTGAATGTTGGGGTGATGGGTCAGCATGTTCAACAGGCATGTGAACTTCCTTACAGAGAGTTGAATAGTGCCTGATAGGGTGGAGAACAGAGCTGCTAGATAGGGGGACAGGCTGGAAAGGTGATGACAGGGAGGTCATGAAATCCAGCAAAGGCAATGTACCACATTCTGTGTCTGTCACACAGGAGTACAGACTGGAATCAGCTCTCTGCAGAGAGCCTTTGTGGGGTAGACATGGAATTCAGTATGCTGCTGACGGTGGTCTTTGTCTGTAGGCTAACAGTGGTTTGGAGGGAGCTGTTTTGTGGTTAAGGTTGTTCATGTTACACATAGTAGTGCTAGAACTCTGAATGCTCAGTTCTTCAACATACTTGTAGGTGTGGACCTTAGTATGTGTCCTTACTGAAGGATACTTCCTCTGGGTGTAGCAAGGGAGCTTCATGAGGCTGTCTGTTGGAAAGATGTGCTCATGTGGTGTCAACACCAGCCAAATGTATGTAAGAGGATTATATATAAGACATGACACCTTTCATGAATGTTGTTTTCTTGTAAACTTGAGAACCACAAAGCTAGTAATCTTGGGAGTGATTCAGTCATGGATTTCTCTTGATAGTTTTTTTGCTAACAGCTTTAAAGCAGAGAGTCCTATTTTAAGAGCACTGTTGGGTTTCTAACTTGATATAACTAACTTTATATTCTTGAAAGCCTGCTAAAACACCACCACATTTTCCCTATCTGCTTTTCTTCCACATCATGCATCACTCTTGTACACAAGCTGGTGTTTGAATGTCTGTAGTCATGTTGTATTGCAATACAGGCTCATTATGTACTTACTTCAGAACGAGTAGTAAACCAAATGCATTTTCTCTTTCTTTAGTGGAAGTGGTTTTTACACTCTTTGGACCAATACTAATAAAATTGTGTAATATCTGTAGGCTCATTCCTTTCCTGAACTTCAGCATTCAGTCCAAGCTCTCATCCACTTCTGATTTCTTCCATTGCCTGTGCAGCAGATGCATTGAGAAATGTGTTCCAGCAAGTCCTTTGGCTGCCTTGTTTCACTTGGCATTTTTTTTGTGGCTCTGTCTCTTTCTCTTTCCCATGTCTGAGGTGCTAAAGGATTCTTACATTGTTGGCTGCTCTTGCTCCAGTATGGTGCCAGGGCTTGCACTTTGCTCCTTAAGGCTCTTTTTGAAGGATGGGGAAAATTCCTTTCTGGAGACTATGGTAATCTACATTAACCTTAAATTTGTTTCTTTTAATGCATCCGAGGAAGATCTGAGTGCACTTCTTCTAAAATACTTCTTGGTTACTAGTTGTTATCCTTTTGTTTTAGTCTTTTAAAATACAGGTAACTTAAAGGCTCAATCCAGAATATGTACTGTGTACAGTTCTGGAGCCCCAGCACAGGAAGGACATGGAACTGTTGGAAGGGGTCCAGAGGAGGCCACAAAGATGCTCGGAGGGCAGCAGCAGCTCTGCTATGAGGACAGGCTGAGAGAGTTGGGGCTGTGCAGCCTGGAGAAGAGAAGGCTTCCAGGAGACCTTAGAGTAGCCTTCAAGTATTTGAAGAGGAAGTACAGGAAGGCTGGGGAGGGACTATTGACAAGGTTTTGTAATGACAGGACAAGGGGCAATGGGTTTAAACTGGCAGAGGGGAGATTGAAAGTGGATGTTAGGAGGAAGTTGTTTGCAGTGAGGTTGGTGAGACACTGGCACAGGTTGCCCAGGGAGGTTGTGGCTGCTCCCTCCCTGGAGGTGTTCAAGGCCAGGTTGAATGAACCCTTGAATGATCTCTTCTAGTGGGAGGTGTCCCTGCCTATGGCAGGGGGTTAGAACTAGCTGATCCTTGAGGTCCCTTCCAACCTTACCGTTCTATGATTCTGTGAAATAGATTGGAATGTTCCCTTTTAATTTTGTTGTTGTATCTCAAAGTTACATTTAAATATTCTTAATTTTTTTTTTTCCAGGAGAATGAATTTTTGTTGCCCTTGAGCTTTTCAAGGAAGCAATCAGAGGAATGTACAGACTCTTCAACATAAATAAGATAAAGGCTCCTGAATTACATGAAGTTCTTGTTTTGGTTTACACTTCTGTAGGTGGATAGCAGTTGGATTTGCATAGGCTTTTCCAGAGCACACTGTACTTCTCCATTAATCCCTAGGGCAAATAAATATGTGCTTTTCAAGATGAAATACCAGATGTTGCTCTGAAGTGGTGCATCAAAATGCTACTAAGGAAGATTTCTTCAAAAAAAGTTTGGAGGAAGCCTCTTGTTTGCAGCATGCAGTGCAGGGCAGAGTGAATAGCTGATAGTCATGCCAGTGAAACTGCCTGTTTATGGGACTAAGAAGCAACTTTTTCTGCATCTTCAGGAGCCAGTTCTGATTTGAATAGAATTCTCAGTGGGAGGTAACATCACTATGTTATCCCTGTTACATCCTTTATTACAGTGTTTGAATTTTTAGATCCACAGCAGTGGCTTGATTGGTTTATTTATGGTTTCTTTGGAGATTTTTTTAGGTTTGTTTGGTTTTTTTTTTCCCACTAAACAACTCAGAGCAGGCTCAGGAATTGTTAGCACAACCAGTAGAAGATTTGGTACGTTAACAAAGGTAAGTTGGAGAGGAAAGCCACAATAATCATTTGCCATTTAGTCTCTCATCTTGAGGTTACCTGATGTTGTTAGCAAGTGGAGCTATTTCTGAGGCTTGCATCTCTTGGGTGCTGAAAACATGTCTGCATCTGTTTTGTCCACATCTGAAAGTACTCTTCAAACAATCAACTTCCCTCTGAGTTGGTTTTATTTACTTAGACTCACTCATTACACCCAGGATTTCTGGGTGCAGAACGAAAAAAACTAAAGCTTTGTTAATGAAATCTACCCATTAAGACAGCACTGAACTGATGGGCAGCAGGAAGGGAGGGAAATGTAGTTTTTCCACTTCTCAAAAACACTTGTTTGATCTGTTACAGTCACTTTTTCTAGTGAGCTGTCTGTGTTTCAGAAACCTTCAATGGTGGTTGAGTTAGAAAACCAATGCACAGTGAAAAGCAAAGCAAAGGCTTTTTTGGGTGAATTCAGTGATGGGTAAATGCATGTTTTCTGGTGTTCAGTACACTTGTTGATGTACATCACATAATCAGAAAAGGTGAAATTGGACTTCCAATTGGAGAAATTGTCTTTTGTCAACCCATGTCCCTGCTGACTGCAGGGGGTTTGAACAAGATGGCCTTTGAGGGGTCCCTTCTAACCCCTAATGTGATCTCTGCACTCAGAGGTGCAGATTTCAATCTGTAAGCTTCTGTACATCTTTTAAGAAAAGGAAAGGAATGTGGAAGTTGAATTGCCTGTAAATGAAGACCTTCACTCGTTTCTATAAAAATTCTGAAGACTCTCTTCTGAGGGAAGGTATCTGACAGTAAGAATAAACAAGGTAGTTTTGATCAGTGGTTAAGCCTTACTGAGCATTCTCCAGTGATTTTTTTTCTCTTCTTCTCTTTCGTGTGTGTGTGGGGGGGGGGAAAGGTAGGAGAGCCAAAGCACAGGTCAATGATGTAGTTTTCTGCTTAAAATGTGCAGATGGCTGGAGATCTGTGATTTTAAGGAGTCTCTGAAAAGTGACCATTGAAAACCAAGCCTGTTACTCCTCTGCTTTAGTGACACTGTTAAAGTAATTCAAACCTTATCTAAGAACCCACAGGTTGCATTTACTAGCCACTTGTGTTTATTCCTTTTTTGTTTTTCTCCAGACTTCCTCTTTACAACAACTAGCAAAAAAAAAAAAAAAAAGTTAGAAATAATTTTATCTCACTAGGAAAAAGAAAAAATAGAGAAATTAAGTTTCTGTCTTTTTATTACTTAAAATACCCCACAAATCCCCAAACTCAAAAGAACTCACACAGGAGAAAATAAATTTGTCTTCAGAGTACTACATCTTAATTGAGTAAGTTCATTGGTGTCACATTTTGGATAATTATTTCCTCAATGGTGTTTGGTTTGGATCTTGAAATTTAAAGGGCCTTTGGTTTTCTAGGAATGCACTCAGCACGAAGAAGGGGTATTCCCTCCTATTGCACAGTCTTGCTGTGAGTTGAATCCTTCCTTTTGATCTCTTAACAATTCCAAGAATGTGTACATAGCAATGGTACTAATAATCTGAGGTGTGTATTTGAATTTCTGCTTGTGTACTCTTGTCTTGCCAGGCAAACTTTAGAAAAAGGAGTTTTTGAAGGCTAGATCTGAAGGAGGTGAAGAGGGCTGTTCTCAACCCTTCTAAACAGTCTTCTAGCTGTTGAAAATGTTGTGCTTGTAAGTGCACAATGAAATCTTGCTGATGTTTTAAAATGAACTGTATGATTTGCAGTTAACCAAAAAAGCAGCTGCAGTGTAGCTGGTGTTTCATTTGCTGGCTTCACTCTCTTGCTCCCTGGGCACCCATAGTTGGGTATTATTGGAGTTAAGATGTACTAGGTTTGTTATAGCTGTGTTCTGATGTGATGGGGCTCTTCAGGTGTTGCTTGTCAGCTTCTGCTTGTCACTGCAGGTTCTGGATTGTTCCTGCTTCCTTTTCAGGGGTGGCTTATCTGCTTGTTAGACACTACATGTGAAAGGCTGCCTGAGGCTTCCCTAAGCATGTTAGCATTTGCCCATGGATAAGTGAACCAGCTTACAGGTTGTTAAAATAGTTTATTTCACATGCTTCCTTGAAGGCTTTCATGAAAGATGTGTACAGAAGCAATGAGAAGGTGCTTTTAAAAAGCCTTTAGGTAAAGATACAACTCCAGCAGTCTCAGTACCCACAGGTGTAATGGAACTTGCTAGTCTGGGACATGCAGGGCATTTGTACTGCCCTTCTAGTCACTAGTGGATAGGCAGTATCAGGGAAAGCATATAAATAGGGGGTAGCAGGATCATACACTTCTTGTAAGCTGTTCTGTTAGAGCAGCAGTGACTCAGAGTCCTGGGTGATGTGTTGAGGTCTGCATGGCTTCTGCCCCTCACAAATAATACATAGGAGAAACTGTTCTGGTTCAAGAGTCCATAAAGCAGAGCCAGTTGTCTCAAATAACATTTGGAGTTCTTAGAGTGAGCTAGCACATTAGTTAATCCAGCTGCATCTCATTTTGGTGAATCATTTCCAACCTTTGAAAAACTAAATTGAGTTTCTCTGCAGTTTGTTTGTGGGATTTTTCTGCAAACTGAAAATGGAGGAGTAAGGGAAGATTTCTCCAATTCTGAGAAACTCCACATTAGGCAGACTTAGAAAAAAATATTTCAGTGCTTGAAATTATGGAGTATGAGTTCTGTTAGTACCTGGACAGGCATCTAATCTTAATTCAAGTTCTAGTACAGGTGAGCAGGTAGTCCTTGTTTGCTTCTCAAACCCCCTGAGCCTACCTTTTGTGGTGAGAAGTCTGTGTGAGAGTTCTGCTTGTAGCCCTTATGGACTGGATGCCAGCTGCCAGCTGTTGCTTCTGTGCTCTCCGACACTTGTGGTTGTGTTCTGTAGCAGATGTGAGTGTTGGAGCAATGTGTGCTGCTGTGTAGCTAAATGGGTCTGAAGACCTGTCTGTTGTGAAGTAGTGCACAAGACCTAATGAGAGACAGTACCTCAAATACAATACTACAAGTTCCCCCCTTAGCCCCCAAACCCAGCGTGAACTAATGAGAGTCTGAGCAGTGTGGGAAAGGCCTTTTGGACCAAGTTTTCTATATGTCCTGTCAAAATGCCATTAAATACATCACAACACATTTCTATTGTAGGGGTTTATAGCTTCTTCCTTTGGTATGCAGTGCTGTGATTGCATTTTCTTAGCAAATGCTTTCCATTCCTGGTGTTAATTTTTCTTCCCCACGAAGGAATCTTCTACAATTGAGAAATTAACAGAAGGTAGAAAGCAGGAAATAGACAAAATGGAAGAGGAGATATTACTCTGAGGATGGTAATCCCCATTGCTTAGAGAAAACCTTTTTAGTACTTTTCTTTCCCTAGCAGGAAAACTGTTTAGTGTGAGGCAGGAACAAATGCTGCTGTTCAGAGTCTAAATCATTCTATGTACGATGTATGTGCTTGTCCAGGAAGGCAGGTGGATAGAGTATCTTCCAATATGACTTCTCAGTTTAGCTCTCCTAGCAGTGGCTGTGAAATACCTGCATTTCCTCCTGGTTTTATTTATAGTTGCCTATAAATACTTCTGAAACCCAGTCTCTTAAGTATCACTTAATTCTGTCATGCTAGACTTAATTACACTGATAATAAATAGAGGTTAGATTATTTTTAGCTAAGCATGCTGTCATGGTGTTTCCTGTGCACAAAGTACCTAACAACTGAAATGTCACTCTCTGAAGGCCCTCAAAGTTCTGTAAAGCACTGCTCTAAAACTACCACAACTGAGCTACTTTCCTTAATTACAAAGTGCATCCTGATGCATTATGGCCATATGTGCTGTTTCCAATAAAGTGTTTGGGAAAAGACTGGTTTTTTTCTGGGGCTGCTCATAACAAGAGACAAAAGATTGTAATTGGCAACTTCTTGAGACTGAACACTTCTTAAACTGCCTTAGATCTCAGTGAAGCATTCCATGAAAACAATAAGAGCTTGTATGAAAGCATGAGTATCGTCAAAAAGGACTCTTTCCTTTCTAGGACTTGGTCAGTAAATCCTGACATAAACAGCACATAATTAACCCTGTTCAAAAAGACCTGCAGGGAATCTTTTCAGCTGTTAACTCATGTCCAAACACCACAAGTGTTAGATACTGGGTGAGACACGGTCAGAGTACCACAGATTAAATATTTGGGAGGTGTTAAAGGAGAGTTTGGTAATAGTTCTGGTCTGTTTGCGTCTGGATGGGCTGCAGGGGAAAAGCAAATCTTTGCAATCTTAAATAGTTGGAAATGCTGCATGTCTTCACTGATTCAGCTTTTGATAGGCTCTTAGGTGTTTTTGGGAAAAGGTGGATGTTGAGTAAGTTTGTTGTTAGGTTTCTTGTGGGTCTCTTTTCTTGTTGTCCAATTTTACACCCATCTTTTAAATGGGGTTTAAAAGTCAGGAGGAAACCCTTTACTTAGTCTTTATTTTAGAAGTGTACCTTATTTGCCCTTTAATGGTCATTGCTTTCTGAATGGGGATCCATGGGGATGTTCCAGCTGAGGTGCAGAACCTTGCATTTGGCCCATAACACTGGTGAGGGACCTTCCAAACTGGCTGCTACTTGCTTCACCTTCTGTAGGGAGGTGTAGAGGGTTTCTCTGCAGAACTGATGATCCCTTCTGAAGAGATTGCTAAAGAAGTACTAGAACTGTAAACTTTTGTCCATGTCTCAAATGAAAGTGTTTCTGAAAATGCTTTGTAAGACTGTTAAAAAACAACCTACTGACATCTTAATTTGCATACCTTTCTAGTAACACATAGGATTAAAATGCCCTTGATTTATAAGAGAGTAAGATTCCTTTTGCTCTGCAGTGTTGCATATACTTTTGTTTTTTCAGGGTTATGCAGAGCACTTAAAAACTTCTGATAGAGACTTGCAGCCAGGACATGTGTCCTACTGGTGTTTAATTTGTTTTAGGTCAGTGGTGTTTTGTATATACTTTGGAGAAGTCAGTAAGTTTTGTTTGCATAGCATTGGGTGGTTGTTTGCTTTAAAATCAGTTGAGGAAACCAAGTTGTGACCCTGTCAGATTGATTTTCTTCAGTGTTTGGCCTCATGCTCTCTGTGGGCTTGGTGCCCGTGATTAGTCAAGACTTCACCAGCAGGGATTGTTGGATTAGCTACTGTAAGGTGTTTTATAGTTTGATATACCTCAAGCATCTACAATGTAAGAATTCAGTAGAGCTTCTTAGAATGATAAGGTTGGAAGTGACCTCAAAGCTCATCCAGTTCCAACCCCCTGCCATAGGCAGGGTCACATCCCACTAGTACAGGTCACTCAAGGCCTTGTCCAACCTTGACATAGTGCAAGTGGTTTTGATAGCCAGTCTGTATTAATCAGCATTTCCACTGAAGTGATGGTAATTGTATGTTTTGGGGCTTGTCATCCCTCCTCTAGACTCTTTGGAGATCTTTTATGGTTATAAATACTTGAAAGGTGAGTGCTAGAAGGATGGGGCCAATCTGTTTTCAGCGACAGGATGAGGTAATGGACACAAACTTGGACATAGAAAGTGCCATCTAAATATGAGGAGGAACTTCTTTGAGAGTGGTAGAGCACTGAACAGGCTGCCTGGAGGGGTTGTGGAATTTTCATCTCTGGAGTTGTTCAGAAGCTGCCTGGACACTATCCTGTGCAACCAGCTGCAGTTGAACAGGAGGCAGGAGGGTTGGACTAGATGATCTCCAGAGGTCCTTTGCAGCCCCTGTCTTCCTGTGAGTCTGTAGTGAACCTGAAGGTGTTCAGATGTTTGTTTAGTTTACTCTCTACATAGGACTGTGTTTTCATAAGATAATATTTTCACTGGAAGGGCATCAGAGGTTCACATGCTTTGGAGTTGAAGTTTGAACTGAGATCCTCTTAAAGGGAGAGATTTGTTGTGTGAATTGTAGGAAGTGGCCTTGCCTCAGAACTGGTAGGTAAGCTGGAGATGTTGAAGTGTGTTACCCCAGCAGAGCTGAGGTGTTCTAGCACTTAAGCTCAGAATTACATGAGCTACTTATCTTAACAAGCGTCTTTGAACTCCTGGGGATGTGGTTTGCAATGCAGTTGTGCAGGCACTTCAAACCATGCTGCTGCTGAAAGGAGCTCTCTGCCCTTCTTTTCTCTTGGGTCTCTACCTTGCCCCTTTGGTGCAGGAATTGTTCACACCGCTGTGCTGTGGACTGGGTAGAGCAACTGATCGTGAGGAAAACTGAAAATAACAAAGATCACCTTCTCTACAAGGCCAATTTAACCCATATCAGATAAACACATTGCAAAACCAAGAAGGTGGCAAGGGCAGTTTAAGAGGAACAGGGGTCCCCAGTTTCAGAGGGACAGGGATCTGCTGGAGAGAGTCCAACAGAGGCCTGTGAGGGTGACTGGGGAGTGGAGCACTGCCTGATGAGGAGAGGCTGAAGAACCTGGAGATGCTTAGCCTGGAGAGGAGAAGACTGAGAGGGGATTTAATAAATGATTATAAATCTCTGAAGGCTGGGGGTCAGGAGTGGGGGGAACAGGCTCTGCTCACTGCTGCCTGGGATAGGACACGAGCAATGGATGGAAGCTGCAGTGCAGGAGGTTACAGTTCAACACAAGGGGGAACTTCTTTACAGTAAGGGTCCCAGAGCCCTGGCACAGGCTGCCCAGAGAGGTTGTGGAGTCTCCTTTTCTGGAGCCTTTCAAGGCCTGTCTGGATGTGCTCCTGTGTGACCTGAACTGGGTTGTCTGCTCCTGCTCTGGCAGGGGAGTTGGACCTGATTATTCTTTGGGTCCCTTCCAACCCCTGACATCCTGTGACAGACAGGACTGAATTTGTTGGTGATAATGATGGCTTTTATGCTGATATAGGATGTTTGAAACTACAGAGTTCAACTTCAGTCCTTCATCTCACTAGAAAATGGTTAACACATTAAAAATATGAAACTCCTATACTCTTCATGATGCAGTTTGTAGTTCATTCCGAGTGACAGGATTGCACATTATTCTCCTATTTGTTTAACAGCTTGTTCAGGAAGGTACTTCTGCAACCCTACCTTACTTGCTCTTGGGGTAGAAGAGAGATCTCTTTGATTGTTTATTCATATCTTTGGTGTTTTGGACAAATTTTCAGTCTCCTGTAGCTTGTACACAGCTGTGTGTGGTCAGCGTGATCCGAGGAGTGTAGAGCATTACATAGTACCAGGCAGACAAGCTGAGTTGAGTGTGGAGTTCAGAATCCAAATGCCCTTGCAAATTGTTTTACGGATTACTTGAATCTGCATGGCAAACTTTTTCCCCTCTAAATTCTAGGGAGAAAACCACACATAATTGAGAATGTTTCAATTTATGAGTACAGTTGATATTTTAATGGGGAAGAGCTTGAATGTTTCGCAATGTTTCTAAAAGACAAATGGCTCTTTTCATGTAAAAAGTCTGCTACTGCTCACTCTTTCTTAAAGCCTTTTGGTTTTGGATAAATTTGCATCAATTTCAGATGAAATTGGTCTGTAAGTGTGTTTACTTACATGGCATTACAAAAGCTTTATGAGATTTCCAGTGCTGGCAAATCCAAAACAATGTTGATATTTCTGCTGTTGACATCCTCAGTTTTTTAAGGTGTCTGTAACGTGAAAGCCTGTTGGGAGACTTAGGACAGCTTATTTTTGTATAGCAAATGGGAGGGGAAAACCCCCCACATCCCTCAATTCACTTGAGGTGTGAGATAAGCTGAGACCACAGCAAATGCACAAACTTAATTATATTCCAGGTTTGGGTTGTGGTGTTGTTTGGGTTTTTTTTTCCGTTCCCTAAGAGCTTAAATTAGTGAAGAATGGCAAAAACCTGCTGCTGAGTTCAGTTCAAAACTTGCCTTTAGTGTTAAGATGCCTTGTCATAGAGCATTCTAATAATTAACTCTTCTTGTTCACAGATAACCACACTTATTAACCATAAGGATAAACCAAAGCGCTCCGACAAGACTCTGCAAGCGATTCAGCGAGTTGGCCAGGCGGTGAACTTGGCGGTCGGGAGGTTCGTTACAGTAGGTGAGGCTATTGCCAATGAGAACCATGAGCTGAAAGAAGAAATGAGTGTTGCTTGCATCGAGGCAAGGAGAGCAGGTATGCAGTTGCTCGTGAAACTCTACTCGTGCTGTTTCTGGCACGCTATTTGTAGTACTTGGAATGATGTCATAACTTTATTACTTAATTCTGTAACTGTCTTCTGGTTCATTCAAGGCTTCTGGTTTGGTCATTTTAAATTGCTGTAATTTTATAAACAGGGAATGGAATTGTGCATTGGCTTGGATTTTTATAGCATCTTTTGACACAAACAGCCCTGAGGAAAAGGACCTGGGGGTCTGGGGTGATGAGAAGCTCAGTGTGAGCCTGCAGTGTGAGTGCAGCCCAGACAGCAACTGTGTGCTGGGCTGCAGCAAGAACAGTGTGGACAGCAGTCCAAGGGAGGGGATTGTGCCCCTTTGCTCTGCTCTCCTCAGACCCCACCTGGAGTCTTGTGTACAGTTCTGGAGCCCCCAGCATGGGAAGGACATAGAAATGTTTGAGACAGTCCAGAGGAGGCCATGAAGATGCTCAGAGGGCTGCAGCAGCTCTGCTGTGAGGACAGGCTGAGAGAATTTGGGCTCTGCAGCCTGCAGAAGAGAAGGCTTCCAGGAGACCTTAGAGAAACCTTCCAGGATCTGAAGGCGGCTTACAGGGGGGCTGGGGAGGGACTATTGACAAGGGCTTGCAATGTCAGGGCAAAGGGCAATGGGTTTGAACTGGCAGAGGGGAGATTGAAAGTGGATGTTAGGAGGAAGCTCTTTGGAGTGAGGGTGGTGAGACACTGGCACAGGTTGCCCAGGGATCTTTGGTCACATTGGGTGATTCTGTGCTCCACAACCTCCCTGGAGGTGTTCAATGCCAGGCTGGAGGAGGCCTTGAGTGACCTGTGCTAGTGGGAGGTGTCCCTGCCTATGGCAGGGGTTTGGAACTGGATGAGCTTTGCAACCTTAGGTCCCTTCCAACCTTACCATTCTATGAATTACCTGGCTGCTCTCTGCCTGTAGTTACACCATAAAACAAAGAGCAGAGATTTGAGAATATGGTATTGGAGTTTATTGCTCTCAAGATACAGCAGTGGAGTATTTGAAGCAATTCAAATGTTATGCTGTTGAGGTCACTCTGTTCTGAATCTGAACATCTGAATGAAGGTCAGTGTCAATCCATATCTCATCAGGACTCAGTAAGATGACTCTCATCAGTCATCTGATGACTCCCCTGAGCAGAATGAAAATTATATCATATTTGCCTTATTGCTGAGTTTGACTTGTATTGGAAACTTGCTCTGTGTGTGGGTCGAATGTGAAGTATGGCTAACTGACTGACTTGCCTGCTGTCACTTCACCCAGAAGCAGCTGTCCAGGCAAATGGTGGATTACATTCTCTGATGCTGTAAGAGAATGTCATTGTCATACTAGAAACTACTTACCCAAATATTAAGTACTACTCATTGAATGATATTTCAGTTGCTACTAGTGAATGCATCTTCTTATATCTGCTGTAGAGCCTTCAATAAGATGACAGCAGTGTGGCCAGGAGAGTCAATGGCATCCTAGACTGTATCAGGAACAGTGTGACCAGAAGGACAAAGGTTATTATGCCCCTGTACTCGGCACCGGTCAGGCTACACCTTGAGTGCTGTGTCCTGTTCTGGGCCCCTCAATTCAAGAGAGATGTTGAGGTGCTGGAATGTGCCCAGAGAAGGGCAGCAAGGCTGGTGAGGGGCCTGGAGCACAGCCCTATGAGGAGAGGCTGAGGGAGCTGGGGGTGTGCAGCCTGCGGAAGAGGAGGCTCAGGGCAGACCTCATTGTTCAATAGACAGGAGTAGTTACAGACCTGTACAAGTTAAAGGTAATACAGAAACACAATTCCCTTCCCAGCAATCAGAGTCCCCAGGAGGGGCTCCCAACCACCCTTCCATCTTTTCCCCACTCCTATACCTTACCCCAGGGTCTGCTTTATGTGCAAGGTGAGTTTGGAGGATGGCCAGGGGATTAGAGCAGAGTGGTAGGTTGAGTTAGCAGAGAGGCCAGAAGCTCCCAGAGAGACAGAGATGAGACTCTGTGTCTGTGTTATCTATGTTTGTGTCCTTATTCTTATACATCTCAGCAAGCCTATGAGTGCAGGAGACATCACCAGGGCTTGCTTTTCACAGCCTATAATATAATTTTCTCCATTAAAATATTCCAATTAACCTCAAACAGGGGCTATTGTAGATGAACTTCAGACTCAGCATTCATAGTGACTCCAGTAAACTTGGCTGCAAATAGAAATGTCCTAATTTGAGAGCATTCCATTAGTTACATGAAGCATGTGCTTTCTCTTCAGACATCCAAGTAGACTGCTGACAAGCCAAAATGGCCAGTTTATGTTGGTAATCTCAACTCCTAAAGGAGCAGCAAATCTCTGTTTATTGACTTGCCACTTGCTCTGTGGCCAAGTGCTTTTTTCCCCCTCCTTGTCAGTGTACCTATCAATAGCTCAGAATCCAAAAGTAGCCTGCAGTATTTTCTCTCACCAAATGGCTGTATTTTTTTACACTTTATTTCCTGTTACACAGTAATGTGCCTCAGTCTAGAGGAGTGAAGATACAGAGTTTAGTTTTCTGTCAAGCCTCACATTTACCTTGGCATGGGTTGGTTATTTTTCTTTGAGCTGTCAGTTGGAGATCTAACTGAAGAATTATATGGGAAATTATATCAAAAAGTTTGCTGCTGGTTTTTTGTTCAGTTCTTTTTGTGCCAGTATTATCTCTGTAGGCTGTTAAGTGCTAGACAAATGAAGACAGTCCTTTGTGCAGATAAATTCTTATGGATAACTCTGAATTCAGTCTCTGAAGGCAGTTGCTCAGGTGCCATTTTGAACAGCGTTGGCGTTCTAAGCAAGCCAGCAAAACCTCCTGGCAAATTACAGCTAACTATATTGACTTGTATAAAAGAGTCCCATGTTTTGATGGCATGGGCAGCAGAAAATCTTCCTATTTACAACAGAGAATGTTGTAGAGTTGTTGGTGCTTCTGTTTAGCCAGTAAGTTAGATTGCACCCCAGAAATTAAAGGGAAACTGTTAGGTGTCGATAGGTTTCAGTGCTAAAAGATTTAGGTCTCAGTTGTTAGGAAAAGTAGGCAGTGTTTGAATGAGTAAATCAGTTGCATATCCTGAAAAGGCTTTGAGGGATGACAGATGTTACCAGTCTCTTGTGAAGGATATAATCAGTGATCTGAAGTGTTTCAGGCTTGTTATGACTATTTCTTTGTAATAAAACTTGTAGTTTTGTTAACTCAAAATAGAATCCTGAAACACTGCAGAGGGTCATGCAGCAGATTTTGCCTAACATTAGTCTTGCACTATGACAGTGTTTACAGTGGCAGTATGGTAGTGGAATGTTAACTCAGAGAAGCACATTTTTAGATGTCCATCTGTGATTTTGTTTTTTCCCTTTTTCAGTATTTTTTTTCCCTCTCCAAATCCCCAGGAAGGACTGATTAATTTAAAAGAGAAAACATATCAAGAAGGATTTAGTCTCATAACCTTTTCACAGTTCTCTGCCAGTTGACTATGTAGCCCTAAAGGAAGATAGGGAGTAAACCAGGAGCAATGAATAGCATTCCTGGTTTTTTCTTGATTTGTTTTTGTTGGGTGTTTTTTTGTTTTTGGTTTTTTTTTTTAGTACAGAAAGGACTAAATTAAGAAGGTTTGAAAACAATTTGAAATGGACATTTAATTCCCAAGAATAGAGAATGCAATTTCTTGTATATGTCTTACAGTTCATAGAATGTTAAGGTTGGAAGGGACCTCAAAGCTCATCCAGTTCCAACCCCCTGCCATAGGCAGGGACACCTCCCACTAGCACAGCTCACTCAAGGCCTCCTCCAACCTGGCCTTGAACACCTCCAGGGAGGGAGCAGCCACAACCTCCCTGGGCAACCTGTGCCAGTGTCTCACCATCCTTACAGCAGCAAAAGTATTTTCTGATCTTATGCATTGCTTTTTGTCCTATCACCACTTACCTTTGGGAGCAGTCTTTTTGTCTTCTCCATATTGGCCCGCTAGGTAGGTAGGTGCCAAGTACAGTAAACTCTTGCCACCAGCCTTGTCTTGAGATAGGACACACCTGCTTCTTCAGCCCATTTCCTCATGTCATGCACTCTCTGTCAGTGTTTTCTCTGTTCCTGGGGAGCTCAGAACTGGGCATGCTACACCAATTACTGCCTGAAGTGTCTTTTCTTCTCTCCTGTCTCTGACAACATACTGTTTGGTAGCCCTCCTTTGGACATCATGAAGTGCAGTAGTCTCACTGTAATGCTGCAGTCCTGTAAGTTGCAGAGTTGCTGATTGGAATCACTTTAGTCTTCATATCTGAAGACCTCTGCAGGAATAAGAAATTCCGTAGTTTTATCAGGCTATTAACTGAAATTTAGAGAGTGGAGGGGAAAGCATAGCCCATCCTTTCTTGCTACATCCCACCCCTTCCTTCAGTGGTCTGATGCTGTGAGTGTCAGTAATTACTTGACTTTGGCTATTAAAATTGGACAATATCTCCCATTAATGATTTATCTGTCCACACTCCCTCAACTCCATCCCTTCCACCTTCTTAACTACTGTAAGAAAAGGAGCAGAGATAGAGGAATGACTCAGGGCTTAATAGTCCAGATTTAAATATGGAGAGGGTGACACCAACAGTCAGTAGGAGGAAGTGAAGTACAGCTGTGGGCAGTTCTGTAAACTCTTGTTTTATCCCTCAAAGGTAGAAGTTAAAAATGCTTCCCAGCTCAGTAAACTATGAAATGTTAATGACTTCTTGTTTCCTTTCTAGGTGAAACAATTGCAAAGCTTACAGATGTGACAAGCTTGGATCACCCAGAGTCTGATAGCCACATCACAATCTTTACGGACAAAACGGGTGTGGTAAAAGCTGCAAGGTTGTTGCTTTCTTCTGTCACAAAGGTGCTGGTGCTAGCAGACAGAATTGTTATTAAGCAAATTATAACTTCCAGAAACAAGGTATTCCTAGCTTCCTTTTTTTTTTTTGTTTAACCACTATCTGCAGGCAGTGCAGAAGTGTTGGTAAATGAAGTGGTGTTTTCATTGACTCTCTAAGGGAAGTGCAAAATAAAATCTGTGTCTTGCATGTGTTCACCTGTCAGGTACCTTAAAGGGAGTGGATGTAAATTAGGAGAAATAAAATAACAGTTTTCAGTGACGTTCTAAATTTTGTGTGACTTGAGTTATGGCTGAGAGCAGCTCTGAAGAAAAGGACCTGGGGGTCTGGGGTGATGAGAAGCTCAACGTGAGCCTGCAGTGAGAGTGCAGCCCAGACAGCAACTGTGTGCTGGGCTGCAGCAAGAGCAGTGTGGGCAGCAGGGCAAGGGAGGGGATTGTGCCCCTTGGCTCTGCTCTCCTCAGACCATACCTGAAGTCCTGTGTGCAGTTCTGGAGCCCCCAGCACAGGAAGGACATGGAAGTGTTGGAGTGGGTCCAGAAGAGGCCACAAAGATGCTCAGAGGGCTGCTCAAAGGCCCCCTTCAGATACTGGAAGGCTACTATAAGGTGTCCTGGAATCCTTCTCTTCAGGTGACAGAGCCCAACTCTCTCAACCTGTGCTCATAGCAGAGCTGCTCCAGCCCTCTGAGCATCTTCATGGCCCTGTTGTCTGTCCAGTTTCCCCATGTGTGTAGTTTGTTGGAATGTCTAGAAGTGTTATCTGTCATGGCAGTGTGTGTGATTTCACCAGAATTCTTACTTGACGAGAATTGTCAAGATAGAAACACTTGCTCTGGTGTAACTGTAACAGAGTTGCTTGCAGTCAAGACCATACTTGGGAAGTACTAGACTTGCTTAAACCAGGAGTGGTTGAGTGTAACTACTGGTATCCTTTTATCCATTCTTGGAAGACAAAGCTGGACTTCAACTTACATGTCTTCTGCTTTCTCCACGTTCCCTTTTCTACATCTTCATTTTTCCAGTCCTGTGGTTGAGTGCATTTTCTATTTGTTCTGCTATTTCCACAGCTCCCTTCCAAGTCCTTTATACCCCAGCCTTGCTTATGCATCAACACCTGAATCCTCAAAGTTCCTTTTTATCTGCAGCCTTTCTGAAACTGACTGCATGACATGAGCTATTCAGGCACTGAGAAAGCAGATGGTTCCACAGCACTCAAAGGGATTTAGTGGGACATTTGCTTTACATGGATTTAGAACAGAGATTGAGCAGCTACTCCATCACAAAAGAGAAGGGGTTTCCAGGAGGGTTGGTGTGGGTTGCAGAGAAGGGGTAGTTTGAGATAATCAGGTAGGTAGACTGCTTTATTTTAGGAGGGAAAGGTAGTTTTAGCCCAGGAAAGGAAAAATAAACTGGAAGCTTCTTTCTTTCAAGTACAGTTTGCTGAATTTTCGCATAGCTACAATCTAAAGCACAATAAAAAACTATGTTGACTGTGATCACTTTGCAGCTGTACTTCTAACCTGAAAACTCCTATTAATCTGTGCTACAAATCATATTGTAGTGACTCCAGCAGGGCAGTCTCAGTAATTTATAGGCTATATCATAATTGAATGTTTTAAAAAAATGTTGATTTCACATATATCTTAAGAACCTGATGCCACTTGGATTCACTTTGTTTTGTACACAGCTCCTAAAAATCTTCAGAGTTAGAGTCTCTAAGTTTTTTCTGGAAAGTATGAAACTATATATTAATTTGTTTCTAATTTTGTGGAATTATAACACCTGCCTGACTGTGAATCTATTTTTACACCTCACAAAGTTTTATGCATCTGCAATGACACTTTGCAGTGGAGAGTTACTTGAAGTTAAGATACAGGTTATATCCTTATGTTGTAGCTATGGTTTGAAGTTTACCATGACAGGAGCGTTTTTCATAACTCTGGAAACCAAATCCTCCAGTGCTCTCACTCATTATTTTACATAATACTGGACAGAAGGAGGAAAAATTGTGAGGGTTGACAACAAATCCATTCATTTTGATTAAAGCATGGTTATTAGTTTAGACTTGCTTCCCAGATGTTGGTGTATCAGTGCTCAAAGAGTGATGAAATAAAAACATTCTCAACAACACGATTTAGAAGTGTCTGCAAATAAAACTTCTCTTCAGCTATCTTTGTTTAGCATCCTACAGTGTTTTCCCTTATCTTGCAGGTTCTTGCAACAATGGAACAACTAGAAAAAGTCAGTAGTTTCCAAGAGTTTGTACAAATATTCAGCCAGTTTGGAAATGAAATGGTTGAGTTTGCTCATTTAACTGGAGATCGACAGAATGTAAGTGTTAATGAAAAGCTGTGACAGGTCTTGCAAGGTTAACATTTTCATCTGGTGGATTTGGGGGGTTCTGGCATGATTAACCATCACAAAACAATCGATGATGTCCTGTCTGTGAAACCTAACTTATCCTTGCTCCACCCAAAGGACATCTTTTGGCTTGAAAGCTGTGCCTCAGAAGCAGCACTGCCGTGTTGGATCTGTGTATCTTCCAGAAGACTGGGCACATGCTGTTTGACACGTCCTTGGGATTCAGTTGCAATCTTTTGGTTCTGGCTTCTTACTCTGATAAAGAATTTGTCTGTTGTTACTTGTCTGTTTGACAGGAAATATCTGATGCTTGCAGATAGTGAAGGGATTTGAAAGCAGGGTATTTTGGAAGACTCAGAGTGTGAAATCTTTAGATCCTAATAAAACTTGCTTATGTATGCTGGAATATATTTTTTTTTTTTCTTAGGTTTAGGTTCAAACCTTGTTATGTTAGGGTGATGATTTTTTGCTTCATGCATGGAGCTACTTTTTCATAGCCTTTTGTTCATGTAGGAAGCTTTTAGCTGCTACTTATGTGGAAATAAAAGGTTTGCTGAGGTTTAATGCTTTCGTTGTAAGCTCCAGTTGCTTCCCCTTAGCAATTAAGACCTCCATTCAAAACTGAATGAGGGCCTGGTACAGATATACAGAGTCCTTGATGTTCAGCAAAATTCACAACTCTGTGTAGTTGGCCCACCTCATGCACCCCTTTTACTGTTGGTCCATTCCAAGTCTGTGAAGTATATGCTTACAATATAAGTAAAAGAAATCCTTGGTGGGAAATGAACTCTCTTTGTTTTTCCCTGGAATACTCATAGCATATGTTCCATGGAAAAAGAAAGGTGCTTTACCAGTAAGTGATTCTCCTTTCAGCTCTTTATGGTTCCCAGTTTTTCCAGTTAGCCTCAAACCAGCACAACTTTCTACAGAGGAATTAGTTTTTTATCCTGCTAAAACTTCAGCACTGATATGAAGTAAATAAAGCCCTCAAGTAGACAGAAGATTTATTTTACACTTTCTTCACCACATGTACAAAGCAAAGCTGCTGTTCTCCTCCTGCCTCACTCCCTCCCCCCATCTCAGAAAATATTTTTAGTTAGCTATTCTCTTCCTCTCATTTTTCTGCTTGATGAATAATGCTGTATGATAATGATAGCAAGATTAGTGACAGTTTACATAACACATTCTATCTCTGACATCTTCCTCCTTTGAAATCTGAATTGAACTGAGCCAAGAATAAATGTATAAATTAAAGTCTGTCTGAAAGGCAAGTTCCACATCGTGAGTTACACTGAAAATAGCAATTGTCAGACATAAAGAAACTTCCTCACAACCCATCCATCTGACAAGAGAATTTCCTTTTTCCAGCTTCACAGACAGGTAACATTTTGGATATTGTGTAATATTCAGGTCAGTTTGTGTTCTTTCTTTTGGTGTATAGGATCTGAAGGATGAGAAGAAAAAGGCCAGGATGGCAGCTTCCAGGGCTGTTCTTGAGAAGTGCACCATGATGCTCCTAACTGCTTCCAAGGTGAATATTCACACTCTTTACATAACTTGGATTAATCCCAGAGTGTGGCATCCAACAGTGTTACAGTTTACAATGAGGACTCCAGTCTTAAACTAAGTTTTCTAGAGAATTCAGAGTGTCCAAAGGGCTCTACTGTCCAAGGGACTGAACAAAATAGAAGAGATACAGTTATCCCATTCCATTGGTCTAAGAAATGACTATGTTGTTTGGAGTTATAGAATCATAGAATGGTAAGGTTGGAAGGGACCTCAAGGATCATCCAGTTCCAAACCCCTACAGTTATCCCATTCCATTGGTCTAAGAAATGACTATGTTGTTTGGAGTTATAGAATCATAGAATGGTAAGGTTGGAAGGGACCTCAAGGATCATCCAGTTCCAACCCCCTGCCCATAGGCAGGGACACCTCCCACTAGATCAGGTTGCTCAAGGCCTTGTCCAACCTTGCCTTGAACACTTCCAGGGAAGGGGCATCCACAACCTCCCCAGACAACCTGCTCCAGTGTCTCACTGTAAAGTATTTCATAGAATCATAGAATGGTAAGGTTGGAAGGGACCTCAAGGATCATCCAGTTCCAACCCCCTGCCCATAGGCAGGGACACCTCCCACTAGTACAGGTTACTCAAGGCCTCATCCAATCTGGCCTTGAACACCTCCAGGGAGGGAGCATCCACAACCTCCCTGGGCAACCTGTTCCAGTGCCTCACCACCCTTACTGTAAAGAACTTCCTCCTAACATCCAGTCTAAATCTCCCCTCTGCCAGTTCAAACCCATTGCCTCTTGTCCTGGCATTGCAGGACCTTGTAAATAATCCTTCCCCAGCCTTCCTGTAGGCCCCCTTCAGATACTGGAAGGCTACTATCAGGTCCCCTCGAAGCCTTCTCTTCTCCAGGCTGAAGAGCCCCAACTCTCTCAGCCTGTCCTCATAGGAGAGCTGCTCCAGCCCTCTGAGCATCTTTGTGGCCCTCCTCTGGACCCCCTCCAACACTTCCATGTCGTTCAGACATGACAGAGTTCAGAGTGTTCTTTCTCTGTGTCCCCTGTTTTCCTCCTTTGCTCCTCTGAGCCTTGCTTTACTCCTCTGTGCTGATCCTTGGTTGGGTTGCTGGTAAGAAGAGGGAGCTAATCCTGTGCAACCCCTGGGCTCTGTCCAGGGTGAGTAGCTGGGCTGTTGTCTAGCTGTATGTGCATATGTTTATTACCTTTTTTATTTAGCCTACTTTAGTAAATAACAATTTCATCTCACTTTCAAATTCTGAGTAAGTATAGTCATTTACCTTGGGGGAGGGTAAATCCCAAATGCTAAGTGGTGTAAAACCTCCACAAGCAGGGTATCTGTCTCTTCTTCCTTACACCCTTCTAGCCAGCAGGGCAAGGGAGGGGATTCTGCCCCTTTACTCTGCTCTCGTCAGACCCCACCTGGAGTACTGTGTGCAGTTCTGGAACCCTCAGCACAGGAAGGACATGGAAGTGTTGGAGCGGGTCCAGAGGAGGGCCACAAAGATGATCAGAGGGCTGCAGCAGCTCTGCTGTGAGGACAGGCTGAGGGAGTTGGGGCTCTGCAGCAAGGAGAAGAGAAGGCTTCGAGGGGACCTGATAGTAGCCTTCCAGTATCTGAAGGGGGCCTACAGGAAGGCTGGGGAAGGATTATTGACAAGGTCCTGCAATGACAGGACAAGGGGCAATGGGCTTAAACTGGCAGAGGGGAGATTTAGACTGGATGTTAGGAGGAAGTTCTTTACAGTGAGGGTGGTGAGACATTGGCACAGCTTGCCCAGGGAGGTTGTGGATACTCCCTCCCTGGATGTGTTCAAGACCAGATTGGATGAGGCCTTGAGTGACCTGTGCTAGTGGGAGGTGTCCCTGCCTATGGCAGGGGGTTGGAACTAGATGATCCTTGAGGTCCCTTCCAACCTTACCATTCTATGATTCTATGATTCTTCACCATGCAGTTCAAAATGGGGCTAAGAGTAAAGAATGGGCAGAGGAAAATCTTTTATGCTCTGAGTAACAGCATGAAGTCTACTTCATACCACTGCAGTTTAACGAATTATTTATCATTAGGAATGTTCTTTAGATGTGCTTTAGCATTCATCTGTGTGCCCTTTCATAATGCCTGCTTTGCTTTCCTTGGAAAGACTTGTCTGAGGCATCCAGACTGTGAATCTGCTCGTGTTAACAAGGACGGAGTGTTCCACCGCATGAGGCTGGCTTTGGAACAGGTGATAGAGATCGTCACGGACTCCAGAGCGAGCGGAGACAGTGAGATGGCTCCCAGCAGCATATACTCTGGAATCAAAGAATTCAAGGTAAACCTAGAGAGAGCTTGCTTTGCTGCAGCCTGAGGTAGTGGTTCTGGGAGATACTCACCCCCACACACAACGAATTCACCCAGGTTAGACTCAGCCTGCTGGAAGTTGGAATCATAGCATGGTAAGGTTGGAAGGGACCTCAAGGATCATCNAGCCCCAACTCTCTCAGCCTGTCCTCACAACAGAGCTGCTGCAGTCCTCTCAGCATCTTTGTGGCCTCCTCTGGACCCTCTCCAACAGTTCCATGTCCAGTTTAACCATATTCATTCATTCATTCATTCACTCATTCTCAAGGAACCAATTTCTCTTCTGTTTCAGAACAAGGTGGAAGGTCTTCGCGAGAATCTTTATTTCCTGTCGAAAGAGAACCTTTCAACAATGCTGGAAGTTATCCTGGAACACACAGAAGACTTCACAGACTCTGCCTATACCAGTCATGAGCACAGAGAACACATTTTGGAGCTGTCTAAACAGGCTAAAATGGAGCTAGAGCAGCTGGTTTCAGTGTGGATGCAAGCTGTAAGAGCTTTTTAGCAAAGTAAATCTTTTTGCCTCTACTTTGGAAAGAAATTTTTAATGCAGTCTTTCTTGTGGTCTAGGAAGGGAGGTCTGTGTGTGTGCTTCTCACAGTGAGACCTGTGTCTGAAGGGGGCCTACAGGAAGGCTGGGGAGGGGCTGGTGACAAGGTCTTGCTCCTGTGTGTCCTGAGCTGGATTGTCTGGTCCTGCTCTGTCGGGGGGGTTGGACTGGGAGATGCCTTTGGGTCCCTTCCAACCCCTGATATCCTGTAAGCCTGTGGCAGTTAACTTTGAGACTGAACAGATAAGAATACCTGAGAAAATGATTACATTGACTCAAGGGTTGGGTGTTTTTTTACCCTTTGAATAACCTGGAGGATATACATGTTGGTACCTACCTGTATGTTTATGTTAATTTAGACTGAGGGGTTAACTTTTTTGTGCCTATGACCATGTTAACAGTCCCACCTAGGATAATTCCACTTCAGAGGAGAGTGCAAAATCAGTGTTTCCTACCTCTTTTCCCAGTGTACATCTCTTGGCATTTGGACTGTTCCATAGATAGGCAGTGTTAGCTGGAGTGAGAGCTCTGTCTTGAAGCTACCTCAGCTGTTGTACTCATTTAAATTAGGCAATGACCTTGCAAAAATAACTTCTAGAACATTCTGTGTGACATTTAAGGTACCACTTTAAAAAAAAAAAAGGGGGGGGGGGCTTGTATTTTAAAAACAATGATTTTAAAAAAATACCTTAAACTGTTGCTTTACTGCAAGATGTTTAGACAGAAGATTTTTGGAAGTTGTGAAGCTTAAGGAAACTCTTTTCCTGGGGGGGGAAAAATCTTCAGGGAAGATTAGAAGTAAATTTCTGTTGAGCAGAAACAGTCAGTTAGTTGGCATCACTGTGTTTTAGATATGATTTGGGGATAAATGTAAAAGAAATTTTTTTTTTTTCAAGTAGGATATGCACAAGATGTGCAAGTAAACATTAAATCTAGAGGGGAAAAAAAGGCTACCTTCTAAAGTGACTTGAAGTGATGACACCTGAAGGCAGGATTTGCCAAGGTTTTTGTGTGATGTTTTGATGGTTACTTTCTTTTGGCTTGTAGCAAAATCAGAAGACAAAGGATGTCATGGAAGACTTGGAAGTAGCCATTCTGAAAACATGCCAGTGCATGAATGAACTTAAAAGAGAGGTAGGTCTAGCTTAAACAAACACATGGAATGAAAGCTCAAATTCCTTACTTGTTTTATGTGAACTTGTAAAATAAGATCCTGTACCCTAAAAGACTGGGTTTATAGACAAGAGTACTTAAAGCAGAATTGCATCAGGGAGCTTCTATGCAGTCATCTTCTTTGTTCTAGTAGTCTTCCAGGGTCTGAAAGGGGCCTACAGGAAGGCTGGGGAGGGACTATTAACAAGGTCTTGCAATGACAGGACAAGGGACAATGGGTTTGAACTGGCAGAGAGAAGATTTAGACTGGATGTTAGGAGGAAGTTGTTTGCAGTGAGGGCAAACTGGCACTCACACAGACTGAGACACTGGCACAGGTTGCCCAGGGAGGTTGTGGCTGGTCCCTCCCTGGAGGTGTTCAAGGCCAGGTTGAATGAGGCCTTGAGTGACCTGTGCTAGTGGGAGGTGTCCCTGCCTATGGCAGGGGTTTGGAACTGGCTGATCCTTGAGGTCCCTTCAAACCTTACCATTCTGTGATTCTAACTTAGAGCTGTTGGATTTGCAGGGTTTTTACTGACTTGGAAAATAATAATAAGGAAAAAAAGAGAGAAGTGTTTGGAAATAAATACTATGTTTGTAATCATTCCATGAAATATCAAGGGGCAATTTTTTTTTTTCCTGGGGAGGATACTTGTATCACTTTCTAAAATAGTTTTTATTGTAGTGTGTTCTTAATTACAATTGTTCTTTGTACCTCACTTGTTCTATTGATTTCTGTAATAGGATTGTGTTAGGACAGTGCCTCAGGTGCTTTTCTGGACAGTTGGCAGCTGTGCATGTTATTTCTTTTCCTAAATGCAAGCTTGCTGGGTATGAGAACACTGGAACAGGCTGCTCAGGGGGGCTGTGGAGTCTCCCTCTCTGGAGATATTCAAACCCCCCCTGAACATGTTCCTGTGTGGTGTAGGTGAAACCTGCTCTGGCCAGGGGTGTTGGACTGGATGAGCTTTGGAGGTCCCTTCCAGCCCCTGACATCTTCTGATTCTATGATCATCTCAAGCACAAGATACACACAGATACAAGACAGCTGCCTTGTTTGGTGCATGGGATGAGCTGCTCTTGTTGATCAGGGTCTTTCACCTTCCCCCATCATTAACAGATCAGTGCAGTAGTAAGCAGGCACAGATACAACAGCAGAGAGCCCCCTTTATATCCTTTGGCTGGAGAGCAGCCAAACAGAAAGGGATCTGGGGGTGCTGATTGACACCCACCTGAACATGAGCCAGCAGTGTGCCCAGGTGGCCAAGAAGGCCAATGGCATCCTGGCCTGCATCAGCAATAGTGTGGCCAGCAGGAGCAGGGAGCTCATTCTCCCCCTGGACTCTGCACTGCTTAGGCCACACCTTGAGTCCTGTGTCCAGTTCTGGGCCCCTCCATTGAAGAAGGACATTGAGGTGCTTGAGTGTGTCCAGAGAAGGGCAACGAGGCTGGTGAGAGGCCTGGAGCACAGCCCTGTGGAGAGAGGCTGAGGGAGCTGGGATTGGTTAGCCTGGAGAAGAGGAGGCTCAGGGGGGACCTTATTGCTGTCTACAACTACCTGAAGGGTGGTTGTGGCCAGGAAGAGGTTGCTTTGTTCTCTCAGGCAAGCAGCACCAGAACAAGAGGACACAGTCTGAAGCTGTGCCAGGGGAAGTTTAGGCTGGAGGTGAGGAGAAAGTTCTTGCCTGAGAGAGTCACTGACTGCTGGAATGGGCTGCCCAGGGAGGTGGTGGAGTCAGCGTCCCTGGAGGTGTTCAAGGCAGGTTTGGATGTAGCACTTGGTGCCATGGTCTGGTCTTGAGGGCTGTGGTGATGGCTTGGACTTGATGAGCTTTGAGGTCTCTTCCAACCTTGGTGATGCTGTGATACATCATGGAGCTAAAGATAGCTGGAGTATAGTTCATGGAAGCCATAATTACTACCTTGTATTTTCTTGCAGCTCCATAAAGTTAAGCCTTAGCATGTTGTCCTACTCACATGTTTCTCTTTATGAACATGTCCTGCAACAAAGGCTACACCTTTAGGTTTTTGTCAGGTGACAATAATAGATAATTCCCTTCTGTGAAGCAGCTAACAGAGGTGGTATAAAATAGGAAACAGTGGGCTACCTGTGCCCTGTAGTGTGGCTGCATATTGAAAGCAATGCAGGTGAAAACATAGCATCTTGGAGCAAATTGAGTAGCTGTGGATTCCTAAACTAGAAAAAATCTGAAGTTCTGTGGTTGGGAATTGCAGGAAAGCTTGTTTGAAGAGCATTTTTTAAATCCACAGGATCCATGATACTGATAAATTTAGAATATTGTGTCATTTCTCTCCCCTTTGAACTGATGGAATTGATCCCTGAGTAGCTGTGTCTTCCTGCATGGCTGAGGACTGACTTTGGGTCAGCAGCCAGGATCTCTACTGCTGAAATTTAAGTATTGTGATCCTAATTAAAACCTTGTTGAGAAGATGGGTGCTGAGAACACAAGACAGCCTTGTTAAAAGTAGCTCTTTCTCACCTCTGTCACTTTATGGGAGAAACAAAAGATATGTTCCTTCCTTAAGATGATTTTTCTGCTGATGATCAGAGACAGCTTTACATAGATTTCATTTTTAGATCAGGATGAAAAGGCTCTCTGATGAAAAGGTAATTTTTATGTGGTCTATATATAAATGAGAGTTGCCAGTTCCTGCTCTAATATTGCAAGCCTTGTAGCTATTGTTTCTTCAGAGCTGACTTCATTGCAAGCCTTGAAGCTATTGTTTCTTCAGAGCTGACTTCATTTCTGAGATTAGTGGTTTGTGCTAATTTTTAATGGCATTTGAGCAAGCTATGTAAGTACTTACAACAGGCTGTCAGCATTTCTTTTCTTCTTGTTATTCTCAAAAAAAAAAAACCCAAAACCCACAACTGTGATGGGTTTTAAGGCAGCAACTCAATTTTCTTGCATTAAATTTAAAAAGCAAAACCAAAAGAACTTAGTTCTGGCCAGCACAAGAAATACTGCCAGGGAAGGGGGAGTAAAAGTAGGTAGAATTCAGTGGAATAAAAATCACAGCATAGCATTCTACTAAACATTTCTTCCCTAGAGAGTCAAAGCCTGTCAGTGTCACAGTCTGCAGTCTGATTCACACGGTTTAATGTGTGTTCTTTCTGAGAAGTGGCCATTGTGTCACTCTGATGCTGGACTTGATGTCCCACAAGTTCATGCACCTGTTTTTGGTTTTTTTCCCAGCTGTAACATTATCAGAAAGCAGTGTGATCACTTCATGTCCTCATTTTATCAGCTGCTCTTTTGTTTCTCTCCATATTTGATTGTGGGGTGCAGCAGATTTTGTCTTTGTGCTTTGAATAGCAACTGAAGAATTAGAGTTCCAGACACAATGCAGTCTATACATGAGCTTTCATGGCAGTACATTTTTTGCTTATTGGAAAAAAAAATCAATATGTATCTTAACTTTGAGTTGTTGCTGGATGAGCTTTTTCCCTTCCAAGGTGTATCTCTCTCATTCTTTTAATGCTACTCAAGGTCCACGGTGCAGCAACATCTTTGGCAGCAGATCTGCTGAAGTACCATACAGATCACATGGTCCTCAAAGCATTAAAAATCACAGGAGTGGAAGGAAATCTTGAAGCTGTGGCAGAATATACTTGCAAGCTCTCAGAGCAGAAAGAGCAGCTTGTTGAGGTGAGTTTGGGGCTGCTTTCTAAGGCACTTAGGAAATGGGTGCATTGATTTGTGGTGTTTCATTCCTCAGTAAGGCTTTGGCCTGTACTTCTGTAATCTTGCAAATGCTCCCTGAGAAATGTTTGGCTGTGCAGTCACCCATAAGTTCCTGAAAACACTGTCAATAACTCAGTGCTTGTGCATGCCCACCCTTTTTCAGTACTGATGGGAGCATCATTTTGCTATTCTCTCTTTAAATTTACAGATGTGTCGCTTATTGAGGCATGTTTCTGGAACAGAGCCCCTGGAGATTACCTGTATACATGCAGAAGATACCTTTCAGGTCACTGGCCCACAGGTATGCTTAGCTTTCATCTGGCCACTTCTATCAGACATAAATGCACAAAAATTACATGTATGAATTGTTTTGGAGACCTAAATGTTGAACTGTTAAAGCAGCTAAAGCATAACTCTTACAATATCAGGCAGTAGCCAAAAGATGGTTGAAGGAAAGTCACCAAGGCTACAGTGCCATAGGAACTTGCAGAATCACAGAATGGGAAGGTTGGAAGGGACCTCAAGGATCATCCAGTTCCAACCCCATGCCATAGGCAGGGACACCTCCCACTAGTACAGGTTACTCAAGGCCTCCTCCAACCTGACCTTGAACAACTCCAGGGAGGGAGCAGCCACAACCTCCCTGGGCAACCTGTGCCAGTGTCTCAGCACACTCACTGCAAACAACTTCCTCCTAACATCCAGTTTCAATCTCCCCTCTGCCACTTCAAACCCATTGCCCCTTGTCCTGGCATCGCAAGACCTTGTCAATAGTCCCTCCCCAGCCTTCCTGTAGGCCCCCTTCAGATCCTGGAAGGCTACTCTAAGGTCTCCTGGAAGCCTTCTCCTCTCCAGGCTGCAGAGCCCCAACTCTCTCAGCCTGTCCTCACAGCAGAGCTGCTGCAGCCCTCTGAGCATTTTGGTGGTCTCCTCTGGACCCACTCCAACAGTT
>VWZE01019983.1:654166-667825 GCA_013396675.1 Eubucco bourcierii
TGAGCTTTTCATCACCCCACACCCCCAGATCCTTTTCCTCAGGGCTGCTCTCAGCCATTCCCCACCCAGTCTGGAGCTGTGCTTGGCATTGTGCCTACCCAGGTGCAGGACCTTGCACTTGGCCTTGCTGAATGTCATGAGGTTGGCCTGGGCACAGCTCTGCAGCCTGTCCAGGTCCCTCTGGATGGATCCCTGCCCTCTAGCAAGTGACTGTGCCACACAGCTTGGTGCCATCTGCACACTTGCTGAGGTTGCACTGATTCCTCTGTCGATGGCACTGACAAAGATGTCAGACAGCACTGGTGCCAGCACTGACCCCTGGGGGACATCACTTGTCACTGGTCTCCAGGTGGACATTGAACTTGCAGGCTAGTGTAGTGGTTTGCTGTGAAGGCATTTGTGAGTTCATGTGCAACACTGTGTCCTAGCAGTTCCAACAGCAAATGCTTTGTTCTCTGTCCAGATAATTTCTGCTGCAGAAACACTGGCATTGCATCCATCCAGCAAGATTGCAAAAGAAAATCTTGAGGTGTTCTGTGAGGCCTGGGAGTCCCAACTGAGTGACATGTCTTTGTTGTTGAGAGAAATCAATGATGTCTTTGAAGGAAGAAGAGGTAAGAATGATATGTGAAAATTACCAAAAAATGCAGGTTTCAGAACATGTACTCCAAGAATTTTAAGTGTGCTTTAAGAAATACTGTTTAAGAGCACAGTAACCAGTCCCACAGCCCTTATGGCAGTGTGCAATCCAGGTGATGGTACACAAACATTGCTTTTGTGTGATTGTCTAATTAATGTGCTCACTGGACTTCTTTTAAAGCAAAGGGCCAAAAATCTGGCCTGCTTTCTGTATGTTTAGCTGCATTTATCTCTCCATGGTGTAACTGAGTTCCAGCAAATCTGAATGGAACTAAGGACACAAAAGCATTTGACAGAGCTCTTTGCCAGTACTGCCTGAAAGTAAGGGGTGGGTACAGGGCTTTCATCCTACCTTCTGGTTTGAACGTTGCAGTTGATGACAATCGTGATATAACTTGAATTATGTGACAAGCTTCATTCATTTCCTGTGTTTCTGCCAAAAAAAAGTGTGTGTATGCACACACCCACTCTGTGCTGTCAGCTTGCCTTGTGTTCACTTTGTAATGTAGTGAATGTAGTTATTTGATTTTCAAACTGCTGTCCTTTCTCCTGGATGGACTCTCTGATGACTGCACACTCTTGGGATATTTCTTTGGTGGGTAAGTTTATTGGTATTTGTACAACATGTAGAGGAAAGCCTTGGGGTCTTAATGCTCTGTGTTTGCTTTTAGCATAGGGTCATTTACCTTTAAAATGGAGGGCATCTGGGTTTTACTTTCTGTCTAACATTCCTTTCTTTTGGGTTGTCTTCTGTGTAGCCTTCTTGCAGCTTCATGTTTGTTTCCATCTTCAAGGTATAACTGCATACAGCTAGAATGTACTACATAATAATACTGAATGTCCTGTATTTTTAAGAAAAATCACTCAGGTTTAAAAGTTTAGGTTTAGTTAAATACAGGGACTTCATTTTTCTGTATCTTAGGTACAGGAAAAAAAGAATATATCCTTATTCAGGTCAGATGACATTTTATCAATGACATAATACTTCATCTTACTGTTAATGTGAGACCTGCTTTCATTTCTACAGTTCTTCTCACTTTGCCTTTCTGTATTTGCTCAGGTTTTTCTGTGAGGAGTTCTTTTCTGCCAGATTTCTTGTGAGGACAGGAAATAACCAAACACAAGGCAGTGGTATCTTAAATTGTTGCTGCTGGCTGCTAGGTGAATGTGTGTCTGAGCCTGAAGACTTGTGAAAGAAAAGCGTATTGAAATCCTGAGTGAGTTCACAGTAACTGTGTGCAGCTGAGGTTCTTGAGAATGTGAGGCATTTGAGAAATACAGCATTGCTACCTTATTCTTCCACCTTGATCTGGAATGCCACATGAAAATGTGTAGCAATCAGAGTTCCTGTTTGTGGGCCTTTCGGGCCTCGGGTTTGGACATGGCACTTGGTGCCATGGTCTAGTCTTGAGGTCTGTGGTAATGGGTTGGACTTGATGAGCTGTGAGGTCTCTTCCAGCCTTGGTGGTACTGTGTGATACTTTGAGCTTTAAGTGTTTTGGTGGTGTTCCTTTTCATGTGGGGAGCCAAGAACCATACTGGCACTTTTTTAAACAGCATTAAATTTTAAGTCAGGCAACTTAAGATATGGTATTAGTCTAATGTGGTACAGTAAACTTGGGAGTTCAGCCTGGTTCATCATGCAGTATCTTGAGCTTTATTTTTATATTGCTACACTGTTCTAGCTGGGTTGAACAATAACCATTTCATATATTTTTATATGCCTGCATGTGTGCTTATGTGTATATATATTGCTGTATTTACAAGTAATAGGATGAGAAGTATGCAGCCACAGCAAAGCACATGCTTGGCTCTCCAAACAAGGAGGTCTCAAAGTGTTGTGGCAGACTCCCAACCTCTTCCATACTCAGTAACTTTCTTTTTCTCTTGTGCTTGACAGCAGATAACAGCTCTTGGCTTTTTAACTAGTAATACTTCCCAATTTCTTTAAAGCAACTCAGTGTTACTGCCTGAAGGAGAGAGAAGAGAGTGAGTAGCCTGAGCATGTTGGAGGCTGTAGTAGGTGCGGGCCTGGGCACAGTGAAGACTTTCTTCTGCTGCTCAGCATGAGCAGATGAGTCTCTTCTTGTTAGCATCTCTCATTTCCTCAGTCTCTTTCAGCATAAAGTGTTCTGATACCCTCACTGATAAGCTAGTAAGTGGCCTTTGAGGCCTTGAGTAACCTGTGCTAGTGGGAGGTGTCCCTGCCTATGGCAGGGGGTTGGAACTAGATGATCCTTGAGGTCCCTTCCAGCCTTACCATTCTATGATTCTAAGTGCAGCTTGTACTCTTTGGATGGCCTTGAGTGCATTAGGTCCTGTGTTTCCAAAACAATGCCTAAGAAATCATCTTTTCATTTCCCATCTCTCTTGGTAAGGGAATTCTCTCTGAATCAGAATTGTTTCATGTTAACTGTCAGTTACCTCCTTAAAAATAATTTGGTCTCCTGTATACACTCTTCTACATGTAGAAAAATTCTCCTGTGTATTGTGAGAGAAACTTTGCTTTTTTTCTCCGTTAGACTTCAAGAATGCTTCTTGTCACAACAAAAAGGGGGGCAAAAAAATCTCACCCAAATACCTTTACCTTTTTTTTGCTCTCAGAAAACAGCCTAAAGTTACTTTGCTACTTTCAGCATTTTTTTTTCTCCTAGAAAACATGTCTGGGGACCCAAGAAACCAATCAGAATAGTTGTTTGCTCTGAGATAAGAGTGCCATTCACAAAACTTCTGCCTCCAAACACAATGAAGTTACACAACATTTTAGAATTCATTCATTCTCCTATCTCATACTCCTTTTAATGTTGAGGTTGGTAAAAGTGTCTTTATTTTACAGACTAAAATGTTTCAAGTGCTTTATTTCTAGTAGAATTGTGCTGGTGTGTAACCTAAGAAAGAATTACAGTAAGAGGGTATATATATATTTTTTTTTCCTCCTCAGTTTAAAAACTTGTATTTTTGTACTACCAATTTAAATGTAAGGCTTTGTTAGAGAGTTCAGAATACAGCTTCAGAGGCAAAAAATGAGTGGTGACTACATGTGCTGGACACATCAAATAAAAAGAAGCATTTTTCTGATTACATCAGATTCACACTGTTTATTTCTTCACTTTTATGAGCAATTGCATAACTCCTGAGAGCCTGAGGGAGCTGGGACTTGTTAGCTTGGAGAGGAGACTAAGGGGTGACCTCAGTCATGTTTATAGATATGTTAGGGGTGAGTGGCAGGAGGATGGAGTCTGCCTCTTGGTGATGCCCAGTGACAGCACAAAGGGCAATGGGTGGAAGCTGAGGCACAGGAAGCTTCTTTTAAACATGAGGAGGATTTTTTTGTTCCCTGTGAGGGTGACAGAGCCCTGGAACAGGCTGCCCAGGGGGGCTGTGGAGTCTCCCTCTCTGGAGATATTCAAGAACCGTCTGGATGTGTCCCAGTGTGATCTGGTGATCTTATGTGAAGCTACCATTTTATGTTCTGTGCTTCACAACAAAGTGAGTGCATGTATCCATAGTCATTGGAGAGAGATGATTCACTTGCTTGTGGGCTGCATGCAGGAGGTTAGAACTTTGTGCTGAGGAGAAGCTTCTTACTGCTCAGAGAAGCTTTCTTAACTGCCAGCTGGTGAGAGCTGAAGTTCAATAGTACAGAGTTCTTGGCTTGTCTCTCTGGAAGTACAAGACAGGGAATCTTCTGCAATATTCCAAGAGGAGGAATTACAGGTAAGTGATTTGCATTTCTAGTGCTGCATGTTTAAAGAAGGATGAAGTAAGGCATGTGACTGCATTCAGTAAAAGGTGCCTAGCAGTTTGGGGGTAAATCTGTGTGTTCTCCATAGGAGAGAAGCATGTGTACCTGTCACTGCCCAGACCAGGGGTAAGTTGCTCTTCACACTTCTGCGTTGACTTTGTATCTGCTACTAACAAACTGACTTCTTTTCTAACTGGCTTCTTCCCGTGTCACATCTTGATGGGGACACAGCAATATCTTGGTAACATGCATTCTGAGTGGATGGCTGACAGTAAACTCTCAGACTTCATCAGTTTATTCCATGAATACCAAACATATTGAAAGTCTGTGTGTGTGTGTGTGTGTGGAGTAACCAGTTACATAATATGCTTTAATAACTTTCATTCCTGGTCATTAATATGGCACTTTCTATCATGTATTTGACAGACAATGAAAGATGCATTGTTACCATTAAACCAGCAGGAATATGCTGCAAAATACCAGCATTTGCATGGGTTGCACCCTAGAGCTGCCTCTTACTAGAGTACTGCATGAGGTGGAACCTGAGAGCTATGAAAAAGGTCTTTGCCTTGAAACTTTAGGCATGGATGCTGTTTGCACATGCCATTTCAGGAGGACAGCCAGATCAGAACAGGTTCCACTGAGAAGCTTGTCTGAGCCACTGAAATTCTCCTGTGAAGCTTCTGAGCATAGACCCACTTCTTATGGCTTGTTAGTAAAATGATTACTAATTCCTTTAACCTAAAAGCTCTGCTTTTTGTTTGAAACAGAAGCATAATGCAAATCTGAAAGCACTGAAGCCAGTCAAACTAGATACTGAGGTAAGAAGCCATCGTTTTAGTAAAACACTTTTTTTTTTCTTTCTCCTATCTGAAGAATGTATTTTTCAAGTGCCAAAAATATGGTTACCACTTACAGGAACAGGCAAAAATTGCAAAACTTGGACTGGAATTGCATCTGCTCACATCTGATGTGGATTCTGAGACTGAGAAGTGGGAGGATCAGGAGAATGAGATCGTCCAGCATGGACAAGGCATGTCAAGTATGGCCTATTCCATGTATTTATTTACCAGGTAATTGCACTGAATGCAGCATGTCTTGGTAGGAGAGGAGCATTAGCTGTGGTTATAAATGAGACCATTTCAGAGTATAGCAGTTGGGATACATTCATAAATTAGCTTTCATTTGTATCCTTACACATTATGAGTCGTTGTAAATTTTCTAAGCTGCTGGATAATAGAACAGGGGTGGGGTGGGGTTTAAAGTGTTAAACATCTGTTTAGCTGCAGAACAGCTATTTAATGCTTGGGCACAGAACACCTTTTCAGAAGCACATTCATATATACACTCAAAATGAAGAGAATTACAGCAGAAGTACATAACTGTGGATCAGAATTACTGATCTTTGGCATGCCAGAAGATGTTCTTCTCTAGGATGGTTTGGGAGTTCCCTGCCCCCACACACTTTGTTAAATCCCCCAGACTAGGCTCAGCCTGCTGCAAGTTAAGGACTGAAACTCTGTATACAGCTTAGCACAATGTACAAGCAGAGATTCACACAATAGACATGAATAGTGACAGAGATATCCAAGTTAAAGATAATACAGAAACACAACTCCCCTCCCAGCAATCAGAATCCTCAGGAGGGGCTCCCAACCACCCTTCCACCTTCTTCCCACCCCTCTGCCTTACCCCAGGGTCTGCCTTACGTGCAAGGTGAGTTTGGAGGATTGGCAAGGGAGGTTAGAAGTAGAGTGGTTAGTGAGGTTACTCAGTAGAGAAGGCAAAAAGCTAGAGACAGAGACTCTCTGAGCCTGTGTCTTATCTATGTTTGTGGTTTTCTTGTTACACATCTCAGCAAGCCTATGAGTGCAGCAGACATCAGCAGTGTTTGCTTTTCACAGCCTGTAATAAAATTTTCTCCATTAAAATATTCCAATTAGCCTCAAACCAGCACATTCTGAAACTGCCTGTGCAGTGTCAGCTTTCTTATTTGAAGGATTTATGGTGTGCTGTTGGGTTTTGGTTGCTTGTTTTAGTTAAGAGTTGAGTTTGTTGTTTTCTACCTGCTTGTCCAGTAGCACTCAGTATTCCAGACATGAATTTCTCTCCTTGTTCAGTTGATGAGAACTGAACTGTTGTTGATGTCTTGGTAGTTTGTAGGCACTGAGGTGTTAACATGGTACTTGGAAATGCAGTTCCTGTAGTAAGTTGTGCATGGTATCTTCTGAAAGAGTGATACCTTGCAGTTCAGGGGTGTGAATGAGGCTGAGAGAAATGAATTGTGCAAGCAGCAAGCAAAACCACCTGCAGTCTGTACATGGTGTATTTTCTGCTTTCATTATTTCCCACAGGGGAGAAGGGCTTCTGAAAACCACTCAAGATTTATTTCATCAAGCAGAGGTAATACATTTTTAACAAAATAGGACTAAGGCACTCTGAGGGAAGAACAGTTTGGATCTGAACTGTCTGATTCCTTACACATAAATGCAAGATGCCCTGAATTAACTGGCAGACATAGGTTTTAAGAAGTCAAACTCTGGTGTATACTTTCTGAAAGAGAACTTTTCAGTGTCCCAGGGGTGGCTTAGGACAGCATTCATTAAACTGAATTCAGGTAGGAGTAGGAACAGTAAACTGGCATTATGGCAGGTACTCATAAAATGGCAGGTTGGAAGGGACCTTGAGGATCATCTAGTCCAACCTTTCAGGGTAAGAATCACAGAATGGTAAGGTTGGAAGGGACCTCAAAAGCTCATTCAGTTCCAACCCTCTACCATAGACAGGGACACCTCCCACTAGCACAGGTCACTCAAGGCCTCGTCCAGCCTGGCCTTGAACACCTCCCTGGGCAACCTGTGCCAGTGTCTCACCACCCTCACTGCAAACAACTTCCTCCTAACATCCACTTTCAATCTCCCCTCTGCCACTTCAAACCCATTCCCCTTGTCCTGGCATTGCAAGACCTTGTCAATAGTCCCTCCCCAGCCTTCCTGTAGGCCCCCTTTAGATATTAGAAGTCACTCCAAGGTCTCCTGGAAGCCTTTTCTTCTCCAGGCTGCAGAGTCCCAACTCTCTCAGCCTGTCCTCGCAGCAGAGCTGCTGCAGCCCTCTCAGCATCTTGGTGGCCTCCTCTGGACCCACTCCAACACTTCCATGTCCTTCCTGTGCTGGGGGCTCCAGAGCTGCACACAGGATTCCAGATGGGGTCTGAGGAGAGCAGAGCAAAGGGGCAGAATCCCCTCCCTTGCCCTGCTGCCCACACTGCTCCTGCTGCAGCCCAGCACACAGTTGCTGTCTGGGCTGCACTCACACTGCTCTAAGGACACAGTTCAAGAGAGACAGCCTAGCACCCTGTCAAGCTGGGCCTTGAAACTATCTTAATGTAGGGGAATCCACCACCTCCCTTGGGAGTTTGTTTATATAGTGCACTTCAGTGCATTAGTAGTAATCCTTGTGTCACTTAGCCTAGTCACTGGTGCTATTAGGGAGTACCCCCTCCGAGTCTGAGCAGCATATTTTCATGGGAAAGAAAGATGTAAACATGTGAATAATACAAACCAAAGACAAGGAGCCAAAGAAAGGCCTGTGGCATGGTATTCCCAAGGCAGCTCTCACAGGAGACTGGTTACCTTTGTCAGGACAGCAAACATGGCAGGTGTCATCTACCCACAAAACTGTGGTTAGCTGCTGCAGTGCAAAAAGTAATTGGAAGATTGCTTTTTGTGTAAAGTGAAAGCCTTTAAGCTTTGCTTGTCTTGGAGAATGGCAGTTTGTAGCCTAGCTTGTAGCTGCAGAAGTCACTGCAAACTACTGAGTTATTAATTATAAATGAATACAGTGAGCACAAGTATTTCCTGCTGCCTTTTTCACTTCATAGCACACTAGTTAATAAAAGAAGAAGCTGAGTGAGTCTCCTCTTCATTGTAGTTCATTTTGTTACGTGTTCTTCCCCCTTTCAGATTCTTGCTACAGAGGGCACTAAGCTTGCTTCAGCTCTTCATGCCTTTTCTCATCAGGTAATGTTTACCACACCAGTGCTGCTGCTTAAAAGCTTGTTCTGCTGTCTTCTCCACTTACTTAATACAGAAGTCTTTAACACAAAGTGGGTTTTGTCTTCCTGTAACACATTTCAGGTACATGATGAGGACAAACCTTTGCTTCTGGTAGAGGCTGAAAAACTGATCTCGATGTGCAGGCAGCTCCAGCTAACTGCTAAAGCTTCTGTCCAGGGCAAAAGTGCTACATTTACAAAGGTAAGGTAAAAATCATACATACTCCTCCAAGTAAGGCCTGGCTTGTCTTGAAATGCAGGCTGCTGAATGCATGAAATGATAAAAGGAAAGCATGGTCTTAGTCTGCTCTTCAATTGTCTTGTTTAGGTTGATGCATGCATTCTGAAAACAAGGAATGTGATGACTCTCTTATGCCAGCTTCTTCCACTTTGCTGCAGACTGCTGAGGAAGGTTAAGTACTTGGTTCCTCTGGGGCTTTTTAAAGGGCTTTGGGGGTTTGCAGGTTGGTTTGGTGTGGGTTTCCTTTTTAAAAAACTTTTTTATTTACTTACATACAGAATAAAGCAGGAAATGGCTGTCTTAAACCTGCTCCACCGTGGAGAGAAGACAAAATACGAACTGGTACCAATGCACACGCTCCAGAAAGGAGAGCAGAGACATTTGGCATCAAGTCTTTAGAAAATCATGTAGCAAACATGACATTTTTAGAGAGCAAGTAATTTCTAGCACTTAGAAATGCAGGAACTCCCATGTGAAGATAACACTTGCTGAATTTTCAATATTGCTTTCATTTGTGGAAAGTCAAACCAGGTTAATTGGAATTAAAGGTGTTGCTCTTTGTCACATCTAATAGATGTCCCTGTTACTCAGCAATTACACCAAGCAGTATAATTGTTATGTAATTTTATAATGTGAATGTCTTTCATGTGCTCACTATTGATACCAGGTGGGTAATTAATGCTTACCAATGTCTTACTGGATGTTTCAACCCAAAGATGCTGCTACTAGACATTTTATATAAAGAACCTTGTGCTGCAGATGCTCTGTGTAACACTGCCATTGAAGTTTGCAAGCTCATCTCTGGCCTATTCCATTCTACCTGATAAAGCAGAATCAGGAATATAGTCTGAAAGGCTGTGGCCTAAAGCACTGAAATGTTGTTTTAGTTATGAATTCTACCTGCAAGGAAGTAGTCTGAGGAAAAAAACCAAAACCCTTTTTCAGTAGCTGCACCCCTGAATTTTAATCTCATTGACATGATTCGTATTTCCAGAAGTCTATTTCTTAAGTGATTAATACTCTTACTGAAACTTTTTCTTTCACCATTTTATTTGTAGATGAGTTGGGTTTTATCTTTTTTTATTATTAAAACTTACTGAGCAGAATTTGAATTGCACTGAAGTCTTCTGTAGATGTTTCATTATTCCACCTAAAATGTAAGGAAACAGATCCTGATTGTGACAAACTTCTGCACACAAGGCATTATTTGACTTCAGGATGCCATGAAAATACAACCTGGTGTGAAATACATACCCACTGCCACATCAACTCTGACATGTGAGGGAGTTCATCTCCTTGTACATAGGCTTCTCTTGCATCTTTATTTTCAGCTCACCTTTTGTCACATTCTGTATTGTGTTAGTTTTAGCTAAAAAGAAGTGATAGCTACAGCACAGGATTTTCCTGTGTGTTTGCACTGAGGAGAAGCAAAAGCTGCCTCTGAACCATGAATACTCTCCAACAAATCGACTTGTGCTCGTTCAAAAACTTGTAGTGCCAGGATTCAGGGAGAAACAGAAAGCAGATTTCAAGATACAAACAGTTTGATTTATTCTTGTAAGAATGGATTGTAAAAGTGGAGCTGAAGCAGGCACTAGGCCCTTCAATCCTGTTACAGTGTACAATGAAAGTAGCTTATTCAGAATCAAATACAGAGGGTAAGTATATAACAGATGTCACGATGAAGAATTAAGACGTTTCAACAAAACTTCCTCATACTCCTTCTGTGTCAGAAGTCCTTGAGTTACACTCTTGCTTTCTTCAAATTTGGGTAGCACCACTGCAATGTATCCCTCTGTTGATGGCTAAGAAGCAAGACTGCAGTTAGCACTGAAATAAAAGTTCGAAGATCAAACCCAAGAAAGTGTCTTTACCTTTTCTTGCAGAAGAGCAGGATTGCTGAGGATGTTTTCATTCACTTCTATCAGTCGCCCTCGTATGCAACTGCAAAAGTGTTCAGATGGAGGGGAAGTGCCTGGGATCTCCAGGCACAAAGATAAAGGGGGACAAAAATCTCACCTGTAAATAGTGTATTCCTCTCCATCTGATGAAGATATCCTGCACAAAGGGGCAAGCTCTGTTAGAAACTGAGCTCCCTGCATTTGAAAAACAAACAAGCACATAATTACACAGGGCTTTATAAAGCATTACCACCAGCACGGGAGCTTCATAAGCTTCTTACAACAGACTGAAAAAGCATGATGGCTACAGGACACTGCAAGGTACACCAGCTGTGCTGCCCTGCAGAAAGCAAGATGCCAGCCTAGTTAGATACAGATTGAGCAGAAGCTTGTTAAGGGCTTAGGAATTTAGTCATGACCAGGTTTCTTGTGGAATGAGACTGATGGTTGTCATCACATTAAAACCGGGGAAGAGAGGGGAAAGAAACAGCACCACTGTTTTGAGTACAACCAGCTGAAGCCACACATGTTTGGAAACCAACCACGAAACACCCTCAGCTAGTCCCTCTGCTGTCTGGGCCTCCCAAATCATCAGTGTTGTGGTGGGAACAAAATCCTGTCTTTACAGAGGTAAGTTGAAGTCCCTCTGTATGCTGTAAAAACAATGACTAAAACCCATCTGTTAGCTCTGGTTTGAGCAAGACTGGTGAAGGGCACTGTGCAACCCTGGCTGGGACAGTTAGAGGACCACCCCTGAAACTAGTGAGGAGCTAGTTTGAAAGGAAGCAGCACAGGAAGGACATTGAACTCTTGGAGCAGGTCCAGAGGAGGGTCACAAGGATGCTGAGAGGGCTGCAGCAGCTCTGCTGTGAGGACAGGCTGAGAGAGTTGGGGCTCTGCAGCCTGGAGAAGAGAAGGCTTCCAGGAGACCTTAGAGTAGCCTTCCAGGATCTGAAGGGGGCTACAGGAAGGCTGGGGAGGGACTATTGACAAGGTCTTGCAATGACAGAAAAAGAGGCAATGGGTTTGAACTGGCACTGGATGTTAGGAGGAAGTTCTTTACAGGGAGGGTGGTGAGGCACTGGCACAGGTTGCCCAGGGAGGTTGTGGCTGCTCCCTCCCTGGAGGTGTTCAAGGCCAGGTTGGAGGAGGCCTTGAGTGACCTGTGCTAGTGGGAGGTGTCCCTGCCTATGGCAGGGGTTTGGAACTGGATGAGCTTTGAGGTCCCTTCCAACCTTCCCATTCTATGAAATAAAATGCAAGGGTGACTTTCTATCCCAGAAAAGCAGTATGAAAGATTAAAATGAAAACTAATCAAGTGAAAAAGACATACCCTTTTTGATTTCCCAGAGACCTTATTCTGGAGTCTGCTACAGTTGGCACTAATTTGGTAATTAATGTTTTTAATTGTTTTTCCACTTTGAAGAAGAGGATGGGCTTCTGCCAAGGTGATGACACAGATTCTGCAAAAACAAATGTAAGTATTATGCTGTAGTTGTGAGAAGCTGTGCTTGTGTGTGCTCTAACCTCTGCCTGCACTGGTTGCTAGCAGCTTGCAGCATTGTGAAAGCTGTTGATTACTTTCACAGCCTCCAACTTCCCAACAGATGAAGCTCTTCTGTTTAGGAAGAGCTTAAAATCGAGAGAAAGTACATACCAGAATTAACAAACAGAACAGTCACCACGAGGAAAACCATGGCTCAAACAGATCTTTCCCCTAGGCTGCTGCATCCGCCTCGCCCCTCCCTGCCACCTCTCTGCCAGTTTAGGCTGTGCAGCTTCCCGCAAGAGGGAGCTGGATCCTGGCAAATACTTGAGCGTGCCCCAGCCCCCTCAGAAAAGCTGCAGCCTCTGGACTCCCTGCCTCTAACGGGAAGATGTCACCTGCCAGAGCTCAGACCTGGCAAAACAAAACATTTAACAACTCTTACACTCCTTAGAAACGCCAAACCGCGTGACAGTTCCCTGTGTAATAACAGTAAAATGCCTTAACACAGTGTTTGCCTAAGTTGCTGTAGAAACCAAGGGCTCTGCGAGCTCAGAATTCATAACAGCAAAATAACCTTTACAAGTAAGTGCTTTTCTATTTTTATTTCCTTTCCCCCATATCAACAGGATTTAAATTGCTGTTGACAGTGGGCAACTAAGACTAATAACTATGTATTTAGTACTTGGCACAAGTGCAAGCATCTCCTTTCTTGCCATTGCTGTGATAACTTAGCACAGGTATTCAGGGTTCTGTTTGCAGAGAACCAAAAAGCAAACTGCATGAAAAGAGCCAGAGAGAAGCCCTACTGCTGAAGGCTGCAACCCATCACCTTCTCATCTTCCCTCGATACATTAGCAACTGCCACTGCCAGTAGCTCTGTTCTGGCCATCCTTTAGGGAACGAAACACCTTAAGAAGTGCTGATGCTGTTACCGCCCCCCCCCCAGCAGTCAGAACAGGCTTTAAGAAGCAGTGAAAGGAAAGGTACGGTACACCTGGTACAACCTGCTACAGCTTTATTCATGATGTTGTATTTCCTGCCTTGCAGCTGCTGTCCGTGGCACACGAATGTGCAATTAAAAGTAATGCTGGTTTATAAAGCTAAAATGGTCCTCCAAATGGAACCAGTGGGTTCCCTAGAACCCAAGTCAGGCGGCTACTCAAGGGAACAGAAGCGTTGCTTTGCTGCCGCTGGAGCTGTAAGGGCTCTTTCAGCAGGGGAGGACTCGGAGGCAGGCACTACAGACGCTTAAGGCGACTTTTCTGAGCACTACGACGGGGAAGAGCTCAGCTCCACTGTTCTTATGGGAGTAGTAACGAAAGGATACAGGCAGACTCAGATGTGTCGTTCCCCCATCCTCTCCCACCAGAATCCAGGCTGGCCTGGTACTCTGTAGTAGTGCAGGAACGGTGCCTGTTGGTTTACCACCACCCCCCCCCCCCCACCCCTCAGCTGCAAGCCACCCGCAAAGTGCGAGGCCGGGGGCGGGAGGCGGCAGGGCACAGGCCCTCGGGCACAGCCCGCACGGCTCGAAGCTGCGGGCGGGCCGAGGGCCTCGCGCCGAGAAGCGGTAGCTCCTTAAGCGAAGCT
>VWZE01019983.1:667949-708802 GCA_013396675.1 Eubucco bourcierii
GCCGCGATGACGGACCCGCGGGGCCTGACAGGGGCCGCCCCGCCGCCACCGCGGGCGGGAGCCGTGCTACGGCGAGGTCGGAGTAGGGGGGAGGCAATTCTAGCACGGGGCCGCCCTCTTAAAAACAAAAAAAACAACCAAAAAAAGCCCAACTCGTAGTTAAGCTTTTGGGTTTTTCCCCCGAGAAGAGAAGTGAAAGCTGTAAGCGGCTGTAAACGCCTCGGTGAGGAAAACGCTCAAAAGCAACTGAATCAGCGGTTTTATTTCCTTCAGCACACAGCGATACAGCGACACGTACAGTGAGCACACACGCACCACGAAAATACTTCCAATAAAACCACATTTTGTGAAAAAAAGTCGTTTTGTTTCTTGCTTGTGGCGAAGAAGGGCCCGGGTTTTCCACAGAGTTTTTAGCTGTACTGGTCTGTAGCACCACTGTCGGTTCCATGTTAGCCTTGACCATATTTCATATGAACACATCTGGTAGTGAAAGAGAACAGGAACAGTACAGGCACCTCCCTGGACCAGGCAGCTGAGAAGCTCCCTACCGTTGGTACGCTAAGTACACAGGACACCTTTCCTGTACAGACAGAGGTCAAACCCTAAGAACAACATACTACAACAACCCCACACCTCCAGTTCCAGCATTGCTTGGCTATTCTGTCTGGCTGTACCTTGCACAGGCTGTAAATGAAGGCCTGTACGGTGATTAAGGTACAAAACCCAGAGACACTTCCCTTTCTCAGCTGGAATAGCCAGGCACATTATGAGTAGCTGCAGAAAAATACATACCTAAAGGGCTGCTTAGAGGCCCCCACCAGTTTGGAAAAGCAGAAGTGTTTTCAACACAGGTACACTGCAACAGATGCAGATTCTACTTCATGAAGCAGTCAAAGGAACACAAAACAAACAAAAAAGCCCCAACAACGAAACCACAACCCAAACGTTTGCCATCTCGCTGGTACAAACTGACAGGAGGTTTCAGCCGACAGGCTTCTCAGTTACTATCCTGGACAGCTGCCTGCCCTGACCATCTCTCCACCAAAGATTAAAGAGCACCAAAGAGGTGGGGATATGCTTGTCTAGTTCACAGACCCATTTCTGTTCACATGCTCTAAAGGCAATTTATTTTTCCTGTTACCTTAGCAATGTCTTTCGATATGCAGATATTTTAATGTCAGTTGATTACATCAAAAGCCAGCCACGAACCCTCTGGAAGCACTGACCAAAATTTGTAATTTATCTCCATCATTTAGTCATTGATCTTAATCTCTTGGGCAACAGAAGGTTATATGTGTGTTGCCTATGTCATACCCAGCAGGTGGACATGAGAAGGGCAGCTGATTGAACAGCTATTAAGGTTGGAGGGTAACAGAAACCATTAGTAAACAATTCTAAGTGAACTGAGCTCATCCAGCTCTGAAATCCCTCATGACCAGAGCAATGGAGCATGCCCAATTTCTGTAACAACCCAGGGTGCAGGACAGAAGGTAAAATACCTGCAGGTTAAAGCACACTAAATTTATGGCACCTTACCAGACCACTGGTAAATGCAGCACCCAAGCTGTACTGTGGTACGGTGAGGCCACATCTCAGCAGAACAGAGCTGTAACAAGCTTGGAGGGTTGCAGTCTTACCCTTTTGGTTGTGGGGTTTTTGTTTGCTTTTGTTTGTTTGCTTCAGGTTTTTAAAAATTGTTTTATTTGTTTGGTTTTTTCCCCAGAAACACATCTTGCTCCTAAGGAGCAGTACAGTACAGACAGAGGCACAAAGGCTCCGACGGTGACCAGCACCATTATTCTACCAAAGGCAAGCCTCATTTAGATAGGTCAGGCTCAAACCACACTACTCCAAAAGGTGACACATTCAACTGCAATACACAGACATCAAGAACAGACCTCCAGAGAAAAAGCAACCAAATTTTAAGAAGTCTGCAAGGAGATGAGACTGCAAAGAGAGGAGAGTACAGGAAAATTCAGTAGCCAAAGCATGAAAATGTCTGTTTTGACAGCATTTGTCTCTATATGTGTGTCAGCACGGTGGGTGGCATGGCTCATTTTTCTAAAGAAGAAAGCAATGATGTGCAGATGCCAGATGAGCCAAAGACCATGGTATTCAAGCACTAGGGGCAGCAAAGGAAAGATGAGCTTCAGCAGCTGGGGTTTAGGCAGAGTTAGGCATGAACAAAGCACAGGCAGAAGTATCCTAAGAGTTTAGACTGAAAAATCAGAAGTTACTTTCTCTCCAGAGAATTCAAAAGCGTGGAAGATAACGAAAGCAACAAGTAGATATATGCTATATCCATTTTTCACCATGCTCACAAATGCAATCTTGGGAACAACAGAATGACTGATAAAAGAAAAGAGGGAAAAGAGCACAAGACGAGTGACCAAGAAGATGTTATAAAAATATAGCGGGCAGCTACTGTATCATGGCACAAACTCCTCTCTTCAGAGGTCTGCTCCTAACAAAAGCCTAGAGGCTTAATCAAAATCCAGTAGCATAGAATAAGACACAAAATGTAAAGTGCTTGCTGAAAGGAGGGAATATCCCTGCATTTTGTCAGTGTTCTTGTTTGGGATGAAAGCCCAGCACCAGAGTAACTCCTAGCGATGGGAAGTTGAAGGGGAGGAAAAGGATTCTGCTTTTCTTTCCAAACCGCTGCTCGCCAAGCACACACCACAGCCCAGTCCTGCAAGCCCTATTTCTTAACTAGTACAAACCCCCATAACTCTCTAATTCCTTCCAAAGATCTGCTTCTGAGGTGACAGTTTTGCCTTTCGTTGTATGGCAGACAGATATATGCCAGACTGTTTTAACATGTCAGACACGGTGTTATCAAACACTTCCTCTCCGTTCAAGCTTTTTATTCAGCTGATGATTTAAAGCAGTAGTAAAGCTGAATCAGAAATAAGTTTTAATTGCTCTATTTCTGTGGTTTTTAAACCTAGCTATTATCTTTTCAATCCTTCTATCTTTGGTCACTTCGAAGGTGGTTAAAATATTAAGACTCAATGTAAGCTCAAACTACATCCTTCCATATACACTTACAATTCACCTTACTATGCTGCTTTCCTATACATGCTGTTGAAGAAACTCTGCTGGTTTGGATTTCTCAGCTTTAGCTGCTGCAGAGAATACAAGTGTTTTGCTAGCACAGGCCCACAGAACTAGAAGCAGTGATCTCTCCCACTCAGCTTATTTCCCAAGTAAATCAACACTTCACTTAAGAAAGTAATAAAACAACTGTTTGCCTCAGTCTGTAGCACTCTCCCTCTTGATAGCAAACAGACTTTAAAACACCTTTGCCATTTCAAGCAGCATTAAGTTGGATATAGCAGGACTTTAAAGTACTTTTGATGGAAACCACGTGCCTTAGAGCTAGAGCTATGCTTTTACAATCTAATAGCTGTACTTCTGTTGCTGATTTGAGAAATGGACAAAGAGCAACTCACATCAGAAAGGATGAAACAAAACATTTGCTAATGGACACATTTTGTGTTTGTTTGGAGTAGAAAAACCAACTGGAATGAAACACAGGACTCCACAAGCCGTGGAGAGAAGAACCACCACAAAAAGGAACGAGTGGCCTCAGCTGCCACTCTGTGTAAACATGGTGGATGCACAAGAGATGAGTTTCTATCAAACACATGCTGCCCATTCTTTTTGTTTTACACTGTATACTGTACTTGGTATCTACTGCTTTTGATTGTGCTAAAATAAAAACCACTGACGTTTTGTTTCTTTAAAGCATCACTGAAGTAAAAAAAAAAAAGAGTTACATCACATATAGTAAATAAATGTACTTTAAAAAACACCCCACGTCCTAACCCCCCCTAGACAAATATCCTTTAATAACTTTGGCACTTTCATCACGTTTTCCAAGTACAACTTTCCATAGTACCATATGCAATGCTACATCCTAAGTGAAAAAAACCCAAACCCAAACCATACAGTGTTCATTTCTATCAGGGAAGAAGGGAGAGAGGGACACACCAATAAAGCACATCAGTAAAAGTACCTAGTCTATCTCAAACGTACCCTTCCAGCAAGGAATTTAATAGAAAAAAATCCTAACAATTATAATTTATAACACCAAGCTCTTTTCCTGGCAACCAGGATTAGAGGTTTATGCTGAATACAATCTTATGCTCAAATACAGAGATAAGCAGCATTATCCCAAAACCCAACAGGATCCCAGCATTCTGTAACAAGAAGTAACCCCAGCGGCTACATCCATGATCACTGGCATCATTGTGGAGCATTTCAGGTACCTAAACAAACAAACAAGTGTTAAACACAGTTACTTCAAACCCAGTTCTTCAACCATGAGGCAAGAGGTAGCAGAGGATTGCTCCTCTACTCTTTCCTGCTGACTGCCTCCTTGACTTGTCACTCAAAATGAACGTTAGCAACGTCGACTTTCTTATTTACAGATTCCTTCTGTGTCTTAATGTTTTAATTATGCTAATGTCTTAAAACAGCCATTTATTACCAATTGATTTAATCAAGCCACACTAAGAATTTTATCCTTAAGAAGCTAGTAAAGCTTTCATGAACATCTACCAAATACTCTTACTTCCGTACAAACACACTTCTGAGGTACAGGACAGGTTTTAACGTGATTCTGCCTTCATCTCAAGAAGCAATTATGCTGTAATGCAAATACCAAAGCATGTTTGGTAGAGGAATTAGTGTGTGGCTTGCAGTCTTACTGGTTATCTGCTATACTGGTCATTGTCAGAAGCATTTTTTTTTCCCACTCTGCTTGTGCTGTTACCTCCCTCTGTTTAACAACTAAGAGAGAAACAATCTCTGTTCCTCTCTATTCAGTAAACTGAATAAAAACAACCTTCCACCTGAATATTTAGGTGAGCACTTAAACAGCATAGTTATCAGTACTTCAAGCACAAGAAAAGTTAATTGAGGGAGAAAAGATGGAAGGATATATATTTAGCATTAATTCCACAACTATGTATATTAAATTCAAGTAAGTGAATGTGCTAGTGGGAGTTGTCCCTGCCTATGGCAGGGAGCTGGAACTAGACGATCCTTGAGGTCACTTCCAACCTTACCATTCTATGATCTCTGATTCCAAGTCTTTTCAGAAAACAAAATTAAATCAAAACCACCCCCCTGAAGCCAAACATTAATTAGCATTCATTCTCAAACTATGATATATAAAATTCACTTACCATATCCACAAGAGCCACATACATGAACAAGCCAGCAGTAAGTGCAAATATCCACATTGAAACATTGTCTGCATAATGCCCAATGAGAATCCCAGTGGCCATTCCAAGATAAGCCAGCATAGCTGACAGGGCATTGTAAAGCACAGCTTGTTTGACAGTCATACCAGCTTTGAGGAGCACGGCAAAGTCTCCTGCAACAGGGAAAAAACAAAGCTTTCATCCTCAGCTAACTACTGTAGTATTCACAAGTTCTCCTCTTAAACTATGAAACTATTTTTAATGCTATTATCTGCCTTAATTTTTTCCCTTCACAATATTGGAAATTGCTGGGGGACACGAAATGAAAAAGCACATGGGAAAAAGCAGTAGGTTAATAACCTGAAAGTCTCAGGATTTTTGAAAGCAGCAGCTTTCAGTGTAGTCTGTATTTAAACCAATGCTGCAAAGCACTGCAGTACATGACATTCATAAGCATTTGAAAGAACTTCCTAAAATACAGCATTCCCACTTGATTGCACAAAGCAATGGTAGTGATTCCATTTATTCTCTCATAACTGCTCTTTGTACTGTAGCTTATAACCAAAGTATACAGGACAAGTTGTTAAGGAACTGCAAGAGACACCAAGTTTTCAACAAAGCAGCTGAAGATATTTAGTCTTAAAAGGACAGATATTTCAATTAAGAAATAAAATAGTCTTTAGATAAGCTAGAAACATTCTTGAGTAGACACTGACACAGAAGTAGTTTCCTCATCAAATTTCACGTAATTTGGTTCTCTGGCACAGTATGGTCCTCCAAAGTGCATCTGTAAGTAACCATACCTGCAGTACATGTAAATATTGGACTCTTACCTAGTTCATGAGGTAATTCATGACAAAATACAGCCACAGAAGTGCTTAAACCACTAGATAACCCTTCAGTAAAGGCTGCTCCTGTGGAGAAATGGGGAAAAACACCCAAACATTATCACATATTCAGACAGCAAGTGCAGAGGCACTGATGCAGAAGCTTGTATCAGTTTAAGATATACTAATTAGAGAAGCTTGTATCAGGTTAGGACTCACTCAAATTTTTCTTATGCCTGTACATTGCAAGTACAGTGAGTCACAAACTGTGCACTCTTCACAAGACCAGCAGACAAAGTTCTTATGCCTCTCTGCTAAGTACTGGTGAAGTTGTTCCTAGGATTCTCTGCCCACTTTGGGGTGTCCCCAGTTCAAGGCAGGTATGATCACTTTCCAACAAAGGCTGACAAGATGATCAGAAGTCTACAACATAGGGCCTGAAAGCTTGAGGAAGCTAGGCATATTTAGCCACCCTTTCCACCAGAGCTGGGAGTGGTCTAACCTCTGTGTCTAAGTACCTTTAGTGCAGTCACAAATACAAAGGAACCTTACTCTTCAGAGTGGTGACAGATGACCACAATAGGGGTGAGGCTGCAAGCTGCAATTTGGGAGCTTTGAGTTGGACAAAAGTCATGTGCAACACTAGGAGAGGCCAGCTACATAGAAGCTGGAATCTCCCTGTCTCTGGTGGTTTACAGGGTTTGGCTGACCCAGTCTAGTGTTGACTGACCAAAGAGTTGTTTCATGCAGAGTTCAAGTAGGTCACCTCTACAGGCCACCCATTTCTATAACTCTGTGATATCCAATTCAGAGATGTAGAGTGTTCAAAACAAAAGCTATTTTGACTTAAGCCCTCAGCAAGTTTTTCTACTGCACTCTAAAACATTTAGTCATTGGAGCCTGCACAGTAATTAAAAGGAAAGTGTCAGGAGTTGCTGGTTCTTGACTAGCAGAAGAGGTTATTAGTGAACGCTATCAATCTTCCCTAGGCATTGGTCTGCTTCCCTCACCTCCAAACATTGCTTCATAGTTTGGAAGTCAGACTTTGAGAGACAGGCAGGATAGCTACAGTTACCTCCAACTCAATTCGTCAGCAGTCAATTTGGCTTCTGTTTCTGAGAAGCCTAGATAAACAGAGGAAGGCAGAAGGTAATTACCTTCTCCCATGCCTGCATCCTAAATAATCTACAAGTTCCTCTATATTACTGCCTCTATGCAATGTTTTTCCAGTCTTATCACTTTTAGAGGAAAACTGAAAATGCAAGAACCCAGCTTAATCACACATGGTAAATCTAATTTTAGGAGCACAAAGGCAAGCCAAACAAAACCTGATGGCTTTGCAAAGTACCTACTAGGTGTCTGTACACTTACTGATACACAGCAACCAAAGCCCAAGCTTACATAGCAGGAATACCTACTTTTATTTTTCACTGCTAAAAAGGTATCTTGAAACATTAACAAATTGAAGACTACATTAATATATCTGGCATCATTCCTCTGAAGAAACTGATTTAATATATACTTTTAAAGACATTGCTTCTCTCAAAAAAAGAGCTAGAGAAAAAAAGGAATCTCTATGCACGACTAGTGCAGAAATAGCATTCTGCATTTTAATTATTTAGTTGAAGCTGCACAGAAAAGTTCAAATCACAGAAGATAATTTTATACAAATTAGTCAGATGCAACTGTTCCATGCTTTAATAATCTTATTCCTACATAATTAGCACAACAGATTTGAGAAAAAGAAACTGGGGGAAGTTATGAATAATAAATCACATGAAATGAATGAACTTAAATGAAGGGTTAGCCTGGCTAAAGCTATCTTCACAGAAGCATTTATATCTTCATTTAAATACAAGTAAAATACTATACAAGTAGTATTGGCATTTTCACATCATCAAATCAATGCTTTTCCATAATAGGTTTGAGCACATCCAGAACTGAGGAGACCTCACATTTCCATCAGCCTGAACAAACTACACAGCAGGACTCTAAAAGCTATTGTTCTCACTTGTTCAATAAGCCTTTATTAACCTTCCTCATACCCTCCCTTCATAAGTCATAGCTCCTTCTCAAATCTCCCTAATGCTAAGAGGTAATTGATTCTCCACATGCCATTTGTATGCAAATCCTCCTCCTTCTACCACATTTTCACCACTGTTCTGCTTGGAAATTTACATTCCATGCTTCAACTTCAGCAAAAATGAGATTAAATCAAAAGGTTTCCTTTCACATTATACTTTGAATTGACTGAATCTGAACAACTCCAAATACTGCTGTAAGAAAATAGTTACTATTGGGTTTTCTCCTCAAACAAGAATGAACTTGTTTCTGCAGTAAAATTTACAGAAAGATTGACACTGCTGAATAGACCCCAGTATGCTATACAAGCTGGAAATGAATCCAGTATCTGTAAAGATTAGTCTTAAATACTGAAGTCCAGGTTACAAAAGACCAGCACAAGAACTGAAGATCACTAATTTGACTTCACTTTCCATAACTTATTTTACATTTAAAATGCCTGTATTCTAGCTCTCCTTCTAAGGAAAAAATGAGGGAGTTCCCAAACCTGACCTCCCAGCAAGAAGTTCAAACTATTCTATCTGGTTTTTGTGATAGATATTTTCACTGAAGCATTATCAGAAAAGACTGAACAGCTACAGTAGTAAAGACTGAGTAGACTATGACTGGTGCTTAAGAAATTTTTGTGGTTAAATCCTTGTCCAACAAGAGAAAGTAAGTGTGTTTCAAGACCAAATATAGCACACTAAGCATCCAAAGGAATTTATTTATGTTACACTCTTTTAAATGATATAGGCACTCCTAATCAAAAAACTCTGCATAAAGGCAACATACAGTGACTTCATTGCTATCTTCTCCATAAATCTTATTTCTGACAGGTAATAGCTAACTAATGATCTATCAATTAATACAGCACTCACATGCTCCTGGGATACAAAATCAGGAGAGATTTTCTCTGGAAGGTTAGTACAAACACTAGAAAGAAGTGCAATTCTGCTTGTCAGAGGACAACAAAATCTGAGAATCTGGATCTGACAGGACTGCTATGCAAAAAATGCAGAACTGTAGAGTAGACAGTTCCTTGGCCCAAAGTAATTTTACAGCAAAAGAACCAAATGAATGCTTACCTCACACAGCACAAAAATCATAGATACATGTTGTCTAACCTATGTGGGCAATATGCATGCTAAAGCAGACTGAAATCAGGGTCCCAATTCCCTACTCACCAGGGCAAAGGCCCAGTACAGGCAAAGACAGCGATGTGTGACCTGACCTTGCTTCGTAAGAAGTCAAGACAGAAGACAAAAAGAAATAAAGGAGATTATGCTAGTGGCCTGACTGAAGTGAAAAGCCACAATTACTTTGTAAGTGATCAAAAAGACAAGTCTGTCTTGAATTGCTGAGCTCTTGTGGGCACTGAAATATGAAGTCACCTGTAAGTCCTAAATAATGTTTTATAAGCCTAGCTTTAGTTTTAAAAAATGTTAGCTTTAACTTTGCCAAGAGCAGGCAATAAAGCAAAGTTCACATATATCCTAAACATAGCTGCAAGATGTTTCATTTGCCACTGATCTCCAGCTTGTTCATCTGGAGGTTTTTCTTATTCATTAAGAGCTGCTATCAAACAGAAGCTTAGGGTTCAAAGATGCACTACTAATTACTTGTGCTGCTAAGGAAGAGGTAAGTGACAAGAAGATAACTTCACTGGCCTTACACACAAAGCTGCAGTCTTCAACATAATACTTACCAATAGCTAGGCCATCACTGAAATTGTGTAGTCCATCTCCCATAATCACCATCCATGCCAGAGTTGCTATCCCTGCATCCTTCAGCTCTTCACGTGAGTAGCGCTGACTGTGGCTGTGGGGATGATGGTTCTGATGATGGTGGTGATGCAAAATGTGATGGTAGTCATGGTGATGATGACTAAGATGATCTGTCTGTCCTAGAGTATCGTGTAAGTGAGAATGACATTTGTTTCTACAGCCTCTGGACACGTATTCATTGTCAGGTTCCTCATGGTGAGAATGAGCTATCATCACTTCTTCTTCTTCTTGTACAGCTGGCTGCTGAGAAATGAAGGGTGATGGATCTTGGGAGTCTGTCCCCAGATAGCCCTCAGGCCCTGTTACAAAAGCCCAGAGTATAAAATTACACATTTTTAAAATCACCTAGGAAACAAAGATACAATGAAGAACTTGCATAAGTGATGCAGTGATGAAACTTAGTAATTCTGAAGTCTAGAATGGTGCCAAAGCTCGTTGTACAGGAGACTTTTCCCCAAGTGTTTTACAAGTTCATTTTCTCTAAACAGAACTCTGAGATAATTCCCAGTAGTTCAAAATAAGAAAAATCATTTAGCTTCTGTCCCCTACTACTGAAGCAGCCCCTACATTATAGCCATAAATGCCTCATAAAAGTTTTTAATCTAACATCCAGTGCAATTTTAAAAAAGCATAATTCTGAAAACTGTATTTCATATAAATAGAGGAGCTTAAGTTTGAACACCTGAAAAACACTCAAAAATAAAGTCATTACCACAGACCATGAAATGTAAACATTAGTGGCACCCTCAGGTTAGCTATTTTAACTCCTAAAACTCGCTAAATTCTTCCTCTGCAATTAAATTAACAAATACATTTTTTCCTACATTATCAACAATTCTTCTGTGTTTAGTTACAAGAGTTAACAAGGCTCTAGTAAGGTGTGTTTTTGCTTACAGAATGATCCTGAGAACATGTAATCATTGGCAGTCCAAATAGTTCCAGAGTAACCTCTAAGCTCTTACATCTTCCACCTTACAAATAAACTAACAAAATCTAGACTTAAGATGTACAAAAATCTAAATAACGGACATAACACTCAAGAGTCAAAAAAGAACTGCCCCTTTACTCTGCTCTCTGCCCCTTTACTCTGCTCTCGTCAGACCCCACCTGGAGTACTGTGTGCAGTTCTGGAACCCTCAGCACAGGAAGGACATGGAAGTGTTGGAGCGGGTCCAGAGGAGGGCCACAAAGATGATCAGAGAGCTGGAGCAGCTCTGCTGTGAGGACAGGCTGAGGGAGTTGGGGCTCTTCAGCCTGGAGAAGAGAAGGCTTCGAGGGGACCTGATAGTAGCCTTCCAGTATCTGAAGGGGGCCTACAGGAAGGCTGGGGAAGGATTATTTACAAGGTCCTGCAATGACAGGACAAGGGGCAGTGGACTTAAACTGGCAGAGGGGAGATTTAGACTGGATGTTAGGAGGAAGTTCTTTACAGTGAGGGTGGTGAGGCACTGGAACAGGTTGCCCAGGGAGGTTGTGGATGCTCCCTCCCTGGATGTGTTCAAGGCCAGATTGGATGAGGCCTTGAGTAACCTGTACTAGTGGGAGGTGTCCCTGCCTATGGCAGGGGGGTGGAACTAGATGATCCTTGAGGTCCCTTCCAACCTTACCATTCTATGATTCTATGAACTGTAGAAGACAATAGGTACAGCTGTACCTGCAACAGGCAGAGCCAGAAAAGTTTCACAGCATGACTTTGACTTCTGCTGTTAAACCCAGAATGAAGAGGCTTAGGGTTTCAAAACTGAATTGTTTCCGACCCACCAATCCTTTTTAGAGGAAAGAAGCAAGCAGAGATAGTCCTCAACATATGAATGTACACACAAGTCTTGTTTCAAAAAGATTTCATTTAGGTAGTGATGTTGGATCAATCTGGTGGTTTTTAAACAGTGCTGCCACAAAATAGTAATTGTGGAGTATTACTGAGACTTACGATCATCTGCATCTAACTTTTCTTCGTTCGCTGAAAACTTCTTACTTTCTCCATCATCTTCGTTTTTTTTCTTATGCCAAAACAAAATGCTGTCGTTAGTAATACTCTACTTTTTTCTCCCAATATGAGCAACACTATAGTCACAACATTTATGCAGCCTGCACAGAAAGTGGACAACACAGAAGCCTTACAAAGAGTGCAGAAGAGGAGCACTATAAACTGAACTAAATAAAACAGGATGGCAAGGCTCGTCAGGCTCCACAGAAGGACAAAAAATTAACAAAAGAACCCCAAAAAACAAACCCAGACACAACAATATCCCACACTTTTGCACAAGAAATAAGCAGAAGAGTTTATCTGAGAAGCAAAATTCATCAAATACTGAGCAAAAGCTATTTCTCTAAGCCTCTTCCACTGTAGCATCAGTATGTTGTTTTCTCTAGTGTACTGCAGGAAAACCAAGCAAAATCTCTAATCGTTGCTCACTAATGTCTGCATAACAACAATGTATGATCACTGACTCAGTACCTAGGAGTCAGGAGGGTGTAATTAGACCAACCAGGAAACCTGTTACCTGTAGCTGAAAGAAGGACACAGAAAATACTTGCTTTCCTTAGGACATTTCATGTCCTCTCCTGGCAAATCAATTTAACTGGATATAGGGAAAGCAATCCTGCTCTGCTGCTCACAGTTTAGCTTCAATATAAACGACACCAACACAACCTCCTGTGACCAAGATCAAAGCTCTGACAAGGCATCTGCTCTGAGACTGCTGCCTTCGTGGTCAGTTCAACCAAACAGAGAATACCAGTCCTTGGGTTAGCTTAGAAACTAGCTATTTTTAAGATATGCAATTAGTTACTAACTTTCTTCCAGTAAAGCTCAAGATATTGCCAACTTTATCTTTTTCACTGAGTCAGCTTTTACATTATTTATTCCTGGCTACACTACCCTTTAAAGAACTCAAATTACCAATAACTGGCAAGTTACCAACCTTTATGATCTGCCAAAATGGAGATGTTTACCCTCCACATAAAAACCAGCATAGCTATCTGAAAGCTGTCATGCTTTTCTTTTTATGGGATGCAAAGGGAAAGAAATGAGGGGCTTTGCAGATGTTTCCAAGTGGAATACTATCTGAAGTCACTTGTACAGTGTAGTTGGATGCTTATTTATGTAAGCATGTACTGCAACCCTTAGCAGTTTTATGCAAGTGTCCCCCTCAACAGAGGCACAGTAACTGTATACATGAGACCATCTTATTTCATCCAGTATAACATTTATAATACTATAGTAGCTCAGATAGTCATATAAATTGACTTGAGATGTCAGAAGTCAAGAATGAACAGGAATTTCTTAAATTACTTTGTTAAAACAAAGAATGCAATTTGATAACTTACTTAATAACCAACTCAGTGGTGTCACACCTGTACTATGTCTGCTTAAGGAAATCTCTCAGATCTCTTCCACAACAGGACCACACGAAAAAAGCTATCATGTACTTTAAAAGTATGGATGTGTCACTAGTGTTATCATTTCATTTATAGCAATCAAGTCAACAGTCATTATTAAATCCAGATATATCACACTCATGAAAAAAATTATGTGCATTCAGAAATGATCATGGCATGCAATGTAGTTTCAAAATATTACTTTCTCTACCTTTTTCTTCTTGTCCTTAAATTGTTTTATTAAAGTGATCAAATGCTCCACCAGAAACATGAAATACAAGCCTCCAAGTGCTGTAAGTCCCTTCCACGTAGAGTCAAGGTAAGCACTCTCCTCTGCACTTTGAAAAACAAGATGTTTGAATGTAGAGTCTTTGTTTTGCTCAAGCAGAGGTTTTTCATGGTGATGGTGATGGTTTCCGTGTGACTAAGGGGAAAAATAAATGGGGAAAGTCATTATAGTCACAAGAAGTGATAACTTAGGAGATAGAGAAAGTATGCTTCACATTCTTTTCCTGAAGTCTGGAGTCCAGACTTGATAACTTCCATTGAGGAAATCCTCTGGATACAATCTCAAACAACTATGAAGGAACCTGCTGATAAGATGAAACACTGCAATGAGCAAGGATAGGCCTGGTATTTAGCCTCTCACTGAAGCGATGTGCATACTGCTTAATACAAAATGTACAACAGCCCCCAGAAAAATTCCTGGCACTGTCAAGGAAACTGCATTTTAAGTAGTAGGCCCGGTCAGTACATCAATTATTTCTCCCATCTAAGAAAGCTTATAGGCTTCAAAAACCTTTCTCTCTAAGGAAATTCACAGGAATTTCCTTCTTTAAAAGAAGCCTCACGTTTTTCTGCTCCTTGCTGGCTACTGGTATGTTCTACAAGTTTTTTGATTCTGAACATCTCATTCATATATTAAGATTTACATAACTTCACATCACAAATGCAAAAATTAACTGAAAGGAAAAGGAACCATATCCTCAATTACAGGCAAGGGTCAGAAATCACCAGAACATCTGCAGTCTTTTTGTCCATGTTGCTGAAACAAGTTAACTCTTTTTTTTTTGGGGGGGGGAAGGAGAGGGGAAGGCAGAGCAGGGCAGAGAGAATGTCTATTCAGAAGGTTCAAGAAAAGCAGAAATCTATCAATCATACTCCAATTTCATTACCCACATTATGTAAGGGCAATATGTAAATCAAAAGTCTATCAGGTAATGTTTTCCCAAGACTTCAAAAATGCTTCATTTTGATAAAAAAAATTACAATGGATAAGCAATTAGTGACTGATTACAGAAAAGAGTGGTTTAGCTATCCCACATTTAAAGTGTACAGTGAGCAATTTCCACTATCTTTAAAGTTCATTGAACTGGAAAAAAAGAAAAAAGAGGCAGCACTGCAGTAAGTGACTGAAAACATTCATGGAAAATTCTTGCACATAAGGAGCAATGAGTGACTTGGCAGCATATAAGACTAAAAGCAGCAAGCAGATTGAGGGATAATGGTATGAAGGACACTAAGGACTTTGAAATGAGTAACACAATTCCAAGTGGGAAACCTTTCAATCAAATACAACCTGACAAGCATGAGAAATCACTCATGAAATAGGTAAGTATTAGTAAGGATATTAATTTTCACTAAGACATATAGATAAGCATCAAATTTGCTTTGAGATAATGAACAATTCAGTAATTAATACTTACATGTGGAAGGAGATGCAAGAAAGCATCTCCACTCAAAGTCCCCACAGCCAAGGCCACAAGGAAACTTAGGAGAAACTTGAAAAACACGCGATTCATCAATGGTACCAATATAACACCCAGTAAGGAAAGAAAACTGATGACTGAGATGGATATAAAGCCACCAATCCAAGCTAGGGGGATTAAAAAAAAAAAGAAAACATAACAAGAATAAGTAATAATTGCATGGCATTTTGTCTGCTCAACGTTCCTGCCATCAAACATTCCCGATCCATCAATTAATCAGATGTTAACAAATGGTACACCACAAAGATTTCCCTCTAGGCATGGTCAGATGCCAGAAGTTTCTCAAATTTATAACCAACATAAATCAGTTTCCAGGGTCTATTCCATGTTAAAGAAACCTACCTATTTGCAGAGAGTAACTTTTTGGAGGAGTTTCAGCTTTTTCACTAGTTGCATGTACTATGCAGTATTTGCCATCAATCTGATTAATAAGAGCTGGACAGAGGTAACTAAATTCAGTAGCACTCAACAACACCTGAGTGCCCATTCCATGGGACTGCATCAGTTTTGATGCACTGGAGCACTGTGGAAAGATACATGTTAAAGATTAATCAGAACCAGAATACTATGTTGTATCTCAAGAAGACTGCACATCCCATTTTTATTGAAATGCAGTGTAGCATCAGATGAAAACAGCTACGTCAACAGTAATTAAAACTGGTAACAAACCAATTCAGTAAGAACTGTACCTCCACCTCCCTTCAGGCCCAGAAAGCTAGTTTGGGAGTCCCGGTGAATAATGCATAGTCATCACTCGTGCTCAGCACAAGGGAGTCAGATGCTTTGCTATGTAAAAGCTTAACACTTTTCACTCTGTTTCAGTGGCCACTTATGGAACTATTACCAAGGTAGTAGCATCAAGGTTAAATGCCTTTTTATAGAAGCAATTACTACTGAAAGTCTTGTACAGAATGCATCCCACATACACTTTTCTCCAGGAAAGAGCTCCCCACAGTACAAACTACACTCTCAGTGGACTTAAGCAGCAGTAATACTTCTGCTCCAACCCCACAGAACACAGTAACTGGTGAATTCACCACCTTGGATCATACACTACACAACATTCACTCTGAACCATCTGGCATGGCTACATACCTGAGAGACCTCTAATGCAAAACAATCTGACAGTGGTAAGAAAAACTATCAACAACACAATTATAGACTTTATCAGCACAAAGTTTTACTGTTTTAAACTAAGAAAACATTTTAGACCAGCCTTATTTTTCCAGTTGGTCTCTGCAATCTCAAAGAAGATGGGGACAGGGGGGATTGAAAGAGGAAGGCGCTGCAGTTCTACACTAGCTGCCACAGGATTGTCTAACCCTTGTGAGGCCGTGCAGGTAAAAATGACAGTGGTTTGTTTTTACCTCATGCACGTTATTAGGAAAACACATCAGATTCTGGCTTTACAGCAGACCAAGTTTTAAAATTTGAAGTGTTCTTAATTTTTGGTAGCATTTTAAAAGAATATACATTTATAAAATCAAGTGTATGCATACACTTAAGGACGTGGTTCTCTTTTAGGAAAATGTAAATAATCAAATTGCATGCATATGTTCCTCTGAGCTTGTGAGCACGACACAACATTACTTCAAAGTATTAAGTTTCAGGTAAAGTTGCTTGCAGGCATCTTGCTGCAAGCACCCTCAGACCACAAAACTTGTAATCGGCTAAGCAATAAGCACCTGACAAATAAGCCACAACAGCATTCCCAGTGGATCCAGATTCACAAGAATACAACAGAATCAGCCTCACCTCTTGAGTATTTTGTTTTTTCAGTTTAGAATACAGGAAACTTCCTCTTTCCGATTCCTTTGGCGATGCATGAGATTCATTTGCTTTGCTGTTCACCAGCCAGCTTGCATTGCTGCTACCTGTGACATTCACAGCGTTAGAGCTGGTCAGACCTAAACGAGCAACCAGCTTGACACCTCCAGGCTGTGCATTGTGTAATTCAGAGTGGCCGTCTGTGGGAGCTGTGATGATAGATGCCATTATTTCATTAACGGTGTTCTTGCTGCGTACAAAGTTCTGCTGGTCTCCTGCATTCTCTGCTTTATGAGGTTCCTTCGAGTGACTGTTCCTGTGGTGTTTGTTAGCATCAGGCTCATGGTTTGGACAAACAGTTTTTTCAGAGTTTTTACTCAATGAAACATGGTTATGATGGTGATGATCATGGTGACGATCTCGGTCATGGTTGTGGTCATGATTGTGGTTGTGGTCATGGGCTATTTTAATCCTTTTCATTTTATCTATACCTATGTTCTGGAGCAGTTTTCTAAAGCCTTCAATTGACAGAGAATTGTTTTCTCCATAACGATGAAAGAGTTCTTGAAGGTGAAACTTCTGTATCAACCCTGCCAAGTCAGTATTAATGCCAGCTGCTTTCTCTGGAAAAGTTCTCTCCGATGCATGCACAACAGTAACAGTATTCACTTCATGCTGATAACTTTCATGCAGCAGTAGAGAAAATGACACGAGGACACTGACCAATAGTGTATTCTCCATTGCAGCTTCTTTTAAGAGTTAAAAAAAAAAAAAATCTATAAAGAGAAGAAAGTTTAAAGAGCTTGCATTAAACTGATCACACCTTCCTCTGTAATAGGTGTTCATAATTTGCTTAACCTAAAGAAATTCACAACAAATCCAAACTAGACCTGCTCAAATTATCAAGAGCAGCAAGAGAAGAGAGATTTAAACGGTTACAAATCCAGCATTTCTCCCAGATGAACGGCTTTAGGCAACAGATGATGATGCATACTACAGCGAGATCACTGGCCATAAACCCCCCCAGGTGTAAGCTTACCCTTGTTTAGCTTGACCTGTGTCCATTTTCTAGCACAAGCTTACACTGAGAGCATACTGAAGGGTGCTCCAACTGAGCTCTAGGTTAGGCTTTTCTTGTGCTTGAAATAAGCCTTATCATTTCTCAATCAGCAGTGAATAAGTAGTATTAAACGTAAGTGACTGCTTAAAAATCAAAAATCCCAACCTCCCATCACAGGGCTTCCCAGAGCTCCTGGGAAGTCAGCCTGGCTTGTTTTCATCACGCCATGTAATTATCTTTTTATGCTGTCACTTTCTATCTGTGTTTTAAAACGCTGTCATGCAGTTTCTTTCAGCAGGCAGGCAAAGCACTGCTGTGGACCAGATGTTCACAAGTACGAACGTTCACGAATTTGAACTAGGTAACCTTTAAGGTCCCTCTCAACCCAAACTACGCTGTGATTCCATAATACTCTACCAAAGCTATGAACAGGTATTTAGGTCCTGTACAGGACTATGTTAGAGGGCTGCCTCAGCTCTCTCAGGCAGGGACAGAGAAAGATAAAGTCCGATAAAGTCAGCTTTCCGGAAGGCTATAAACAACCCTAAAAACACAGCATCACCGCCAGGACCCGCGGCAGGGACAGTACTCACTCTCCCCGTTAAAAATCACGCAGGCTGAAGTTGACATCCCCAGAGACCCGCACTCCCCAGAGCACCACAGAATCATAGAACGGTCCGAGCTGGAAGGGGCTTCCAAAGGTCATCTAGTCCAGTCCCCACTGCAGTCAGCAGGGGCATCCTCATCTAGATCAGACTGCTAAAAGCTCCGTCGAGCCTGCGGTCAGGCCGGGCCGGGCCCGGCCAGTGGTCCCCGGTAAGAGTAAGAGGCGGGAGAGAAGAGATGGACCCAGCACTTTCCAGGTCGCATATGACCGCTAACCCTGCTGCCAGCGCCCGGCGCGGGCGGGGACAAGCCCGGCACCGGAGCTCATGGCGGGGCGGTTCCAGCGGCATTTCCCACGCTGGCTCACAGCTGCTGCCCCCTGCCTGACTGTAAGGCGCAGAGGCCCGCTCAGCAGCCGGCCTGCCGCAGCTGGAAGAGGAGGAAAAGAAAGAGGTTACCTCATCAGCTGCCGCGTCGGGCCCCGCCGCGCCAAGCCCTTGCCATGCCACGGACCGCGCGCGCTGGCCGCTCCACGCCCCTCTCCCTTCCTCTTCCGGGTAGCGCCGCCGTCACGCGCCTTTCCGGACGCCAACCGGCGCGCGTCACGGCTGTCACGCGGGGACGGCGGCGCGCGTGGCGGGGACGGTGGAACGCGTGGCGGGGACGGCGGAAAGGGTGGCGGGGACGGCGGAACCTGTGGCGGGAACGGCGGAGCGCGTGGTGCTTCGGCTCTATGTGAAGCTGCCTCCGGCACCGGCGAGGGAAGCGCCTGCTGCACGCTTACGGAACCATAGAATCACTGAGTGTCAGGGGCTGGAAGGGACCTCGGACAGCTCATCCAGTCCAGCTCCCTTGCCAGAGCAGGGTCACCTAGAGCAGATCACACAGGAACACATCCAGGCGGGTTTTGAATGTCTCCAGAGAGGGAGACTCCACAGCCCCCCTGGGCAGCCTGTTCCAGGGTTCTGTCACCCTCACAGGGAAAAAATTCCTCCTCATATTTAAATGAAACTTCCTATGCCTCAGCTTCAACCTAGTGCCCCTTGTCCTGTCATTGGACCTGGCTCCAGCCTCCTGGCACTCACCTATATATATTGGTAAACATTGATGAGGTCACTTCTCAGTCTCCTCCAAGCAGCACAGCCCCAGCTCCCTCAGGCTCTCTTCCTTTCTTCATAAGAGGGGCATTCCAGACCTCTGATAATTAATGTGGCCCTCTATAGTATTGTTCAGAAGATGGTGATTCACTGGGAGGTGTGAAATTCTCCTGAGAGTTAAAATCAGCAGATGAGAATCAGAACAATTCTCTCTGAAAACACAAGTCATTCTGGGCTTGTAGCCATGTTGTAGGTGAACCTACTGGGTGTGATAGCATCCCTCACAATATTGGAGAATCTTCTGTACAAGAAGTCCTGGTCCAGAAAAGCATATGTGTATGGACAAGGAAGGACTGGAAGTGGACTGGCTAGTTGTAAACAAGGGGCAAACTAAAAGGCAAGTGAGTTTTTTTGATGGCATCCTCTAGGGTATTGTGGTGAGTGCTGTTTGGTCAAATCTGTCTTAGAATCATAGAATCAACCAGACTGGAAGAGACCTCCAAGATCACCCAGTCCAACCTCTCACCCAGCCCTAGCCAGTCAACCAGACCATGGCACTAAGTGCCCCATCCAGGCTTTGCTTGAACACTTCCAGGGACGGTGACTCCACCACCTCCCTGGGCAGCCCATTCCAATGCCAGTCACTCTTTCTGTCAAGAACTTCCTCCTAACATCCAGCCTAGACCTCCCCTGACACAACTTGAGGCTGTGTCCCCTTGTTCTGTTGCTGGTTGCCTGGCAGAAGAGCCCAACCCCAGCTGGCTACAACCTCCCTTCAGGTAGCTGCAGAGAGCAATGAGGTCTGCTCTGAGCCTCCTCTTCTGCAGGCTGCACACCCCCAGGTCCCTCAGCCTCTCCTCACAGGGCTGTGCTCCAGGCCCTTCACCAGCCTTGCTGCCCTTCTCTGAGCACCTTCCAGCACCTCAACATCTCTCTTGAATTGAGGGGCCCAGACTTGGACGCAGGAGTGAAGGCATGGCCGAACCAGTCATGTTTAATGATTTGTTGGAAGAAGACTGCCGAGTGCATGACTGAAGAAAGAGACAATAAGAAAGGACTGAGTTCACCTTGGAGAAAGGCTTGAAACGTGCCGCCAAGATGATGCTTTCTCCTGAACAGGTATGCTGCGTTTTTTGACTGGCTTTGATCTTTGCTGTGCTGCCTTTCTTACCTGGCCGTGACTGCTATATGTCTTCTGTCCCTTCCAGAGTTCTACCATCACATTCATTAATACTGCTGTTACATTGGGTGCCATTCTGCTTACCCATCCCAGCTAGCTTTGGAATGTGGCCTCTTGTGTGATACATTGCTGAAGTTTTTAGCTTGCCAGAGTGTGAAGGCGACGCTGAATACTGTCTTTACTGATCTGTCTTTACTGATAGCTCCTAAATGTTATGCCAGTGGCTTAATATCCGAACCATTCTCACCCATCTTTCTCTATCTGCTCTCAGCTGCTCTTGACAGTACCACCCTGCCTACCAGTCAGGAGGTGACAGATCTGTCTTCTTTATGCCTCATATCTCCAACTGACTAAATTAAACCACTGTGCTTGTGAGTTCAGAGGACTGAAGGGCATAAGGGAAGTATGCTTTGTGAGCAACTCCAGAAACAGAGAGTAATGGATATATGCCAGGCAGTAGATTTTGAAGTATTGAAACAATACTGTGTCTCTAAGTCATACTATTTATTTTTTCTGCTGTAGGAAGAGAAGGAGTAGGAGTGGTTGTTCTTTGGTTTGTTTTTTTTTTTTAATGGTAATTCATTTTGCATGAATACTGTTTGCCAGATGTCTTTGTAATATTTCAATAACACATGTAGGCCTAAGATGCTTATGTTAGGTATCTGATTGTTGTAAATACTTTTTTAAAAAGATATTTTCAAATTACATCTGCTTAATTATGGAGCTGGTTTTCCTAGCCTCTTGAATGTATGCACTGTCTCCAGCTGTTTCATTGTGTCAGAGCCCTGGTTTCCTCTTACATCTTGCCAAGGTCATTTACAGATCTGAGTATCAGAGCCTAGGTGACACAGAACTGGTGGTCAGTTAAAAATACTTTACTCTTTTTTAAAAATATTTTTTATTTTATTTTATTTTGGTTACTTAACATACATCAGCTAGGTAAAAAGAATCCACACTGGTAAAAACAATCCTTCCTTACTTGTAAAACTTGTCTGGTTTATGATACCTGAATTGATCTTATGGTAAAATCTCACGGTAAAATGAGAACACTTTAGATGGCTCTGTTCTTTTTGCTATCCAATGACTTAGTCTGCATACATGTCTAGCCATGAGCTGTGGAGTAGCTGTGATCACGTTAAACAAGGGTCTTGGCATCCCCTGTGGATGGTTTAATGAATGTATAAAAATCTCTCAACCTGTGAACAAATGGGAAGCATTATTTAGAGAGTCAGCAGAGAGCCACTGGGAAGCAGTTTGACTGCTGTCTTAATCTGTTGTGAGGCTGCATCTTAACTATAGCATGCAGCTTCAGCCTCCGTTTCAAAGAGGGTATATTGGGAATTGAAAAGATCATCCTCTCTGGGATTTCTTCTTGTTGTTCATAGACTCATACTATCATCTTGGTTTGATGAGACCTTTAAGATCAAATCCAATCATTAACCCGGGACTGCTAGGTCACGACAAAACCACTTACCTTAACACTATACCTACATGTCTTTTAAATACCTCCAGGGGTAAAGACTGACACTTCCAGGGGCACCCTGTTCCAGGGCTTGATCACCCTCTCAGTGAAAATGTCCTTAGTTTGTGAGTGTTCTGTGTTCAAAATGCTTAGATTTTCATCTGGAAAAAATAGTTGTCTGTTTTGTGTGGATGTACATCTAAGTGCTAGCAGATGGAGAAGGGATGGGGGGTCACAGGGGCCTATGCTTTTGTGATAGCAGCAGCTGAAAAAATTGGAGTGGCATCAGCTGGGCAGACAGGCATGCATCCAGGGTGCTGGCTTTCTAATCTGACATTTAGAATCAAAGTTTTCAAACCCAAATACCCTTGAAATCATTGAAATCACAGGATAGTCAGAACCTCAGGAGCTACTGATTCCTCAGTCTGGATCTACATTTTAGAGGTCATCTTTAACAAATAATCTAAGCTTAAATTCTAATCAGTAAAGGTTTTGTGAATGCAATTAAGATAATATTTGAAGCAAACCTGTTCTGACACAGGGGCTAGGTCACAGATGCATATGTTTACTGTACAGTCTATATGTTAAAATTACTGCAGTTATTCTCTCTGATGGTCTCTGGAAAGAAATGGAAGCACATATGTTAGCTAGGTCCTGGAATATGCCACAGATACTTATGTTCTGCAGAATAGATGGTGTCCAAAATGCATGGTGTCCAATTCTGCACAAGAAGATCGATTCTTACACTGTGTGTAGTACTTCTGACATTCTAGATAGGTTCTAACAGTCTAGATAGGTTCTGACATTCTAGGTATGCTAACATCTGCAACTACTCAGCATGTAGAGGTTTACTAGATCTCTAGCCACCCAGCTCTAATATTCAGGACTTCCTGTAGCTTTTCTACTAGGAAGAAAGAGATGTGGGTAGGAGACCTGTTGTTGGCCTCAAGACTTGCCTGTTTTGATAAACTGGTACTCTTGTTACATTATTGCTGTTTGCAGGTGCACCTGTGTCAAAACTGATACAAAAATAACCTCATACAGCGTATGACAGGTGCCACAATAATGTTCAGGATTATTGTCACTGAGGTTTCTTCTGCCTGATATGTATTAGGTTTGGATGGTATAATATCTCTTGTAAAACTTGAAAATGTGGCACTGCAATTTTTTCCCTATCAAACTAATTTCCTTTAAACCTGTATATTGTTGAAGCAGTATCCATCAGATCTTGTCAGCAGCACAATGAGCCACCTACTGTATACTGTCAGTGGAATACCAATTAGCCTTTAATTTTACCACACGTCCAATCAAAAGAGCTATTGCTTTCACATGATGGCAGAAGGTCATTAAAACAAATTATCTTGCTGCCAGACAATGACAACAAAACCACAGCTCAGTAAGTAGTGTATCTGTTATTGGGCACTGACAGCACACTAAATGCTGTGCTGCACTTGCTTTTGAATTCTGACTTGTTTTGGGTGATCTAATGGCCTGAGAGCTATGGCTGAAACATGCTCTTGTGACTTACCCTTTTAAGATACAGTATTATTTGCCTCAGTCATACAAGTACACAGGTAATTTTAGTGTCATAGCTGTCAAGTTTGGTAGCTCTTCATTTCCATTCAGCTGTTGTTTGCAGTTTCAGTTCTTAACAGTCCCTTCCAGAGAAAACAACAGCCTGTCCATTAGTGCCCCGAATGGTAGTGGTTCTTCACCCACGTGAAAATGAGCACTGGTGGACTACGTAAGATCTTATGGTTTGTCTGGGTTCAGTCATCTGGATTCTCTTAAGTCTTTCAGTTTATATTCTGTTGTGAACCATGATTTGTGCTTTCTTCCATTTGGAACACCAGAAAATTTGCAGACTTGTAACTTCCCTCATATTTCCTGTCCTACTTGGTTTTGAAATTTCTTCTTGTAAGACAGTTGCCTGTTTTCCTTTCTCCAGCTTGAGAGCAAACTACTTTGCAGAATTCCAAAGTAATCCACTTACTACTGTATAACTGGAAGGTGCTGTTCACAGTTGAGTTGATAACACAAAGTAATATTCATGCATTTACATTAAAAAAAATAACAAAACTCCACATGCTGTTAACAGATACTAATTCCCTACCATTTCTGCTTTCAAGATGTCTGTGAAAGAACAAAATAGAGAAACAAAACCAAAAGTAGAGTGACAAAAAAACCCCCAACACTCTCTATATGAGATTTTCAGTTCAACCCTTTGCCTTTTTTTTTCTGTGCTGAGCTGTTCCACTGGTTTTGCTCAACAATACTATCAACACTGAGAAGTCCTGCAGAGATGCTGCACTGGTAGCACCAATCAGGAAAAAGAAGATCTTTATGCTTCCTGTACAGTAGTCTAGGTGCCCAGTTAAGAGATTAATTAATTAATTAATTTTTTAATTTACTCCACAGAGTACCTTCTTGTTAGAAAGTAAAAATTACACTTGAGGCAAATGGTATCATGAGAGGTTCTCAGCCTGTCTGTAAGTCAAGTTGCAAGTAAGCAGCCAGAAAGTGAGCTTGGTGTAATCACTGACCAGATGACCACATCTCTTCACCCTCCTCTGCAACTGAGGAGAGTTTACTCTGCTCCTGGGAGCACAGAGCGCTCCAGAACATGTCTGAAACGCTTGTACACCAGCACAGACAGTGTGAGAAACAAACAGGATCAGCTGAAGTGTTGGTCAGCTCCCAGACATACAATGTCGCTGGTATTAGCGAGCTTTGGTGGAACGAGTCCCGTGGTTGGAACGCTGGGATGGAGGGCTACAGGCTGTTCAGGAGGGATAGGCAGGCAGGCATGGTGGAGAGGTGTCACACGCATATCACAGGGCACCACTGAAAAGAGTCTGGCCCCTTCTTTACACCCACCCTTCACATGTTTGTAAGTATTTAATCAGATCACCTATGTCTTCTCCAGACTAAGTAGCCCCAGATCTCTGAGCCTTTCCTCATTAAGACAGATATTCCAGACCCCTAACCATCCTGATAGCCCTCTGTTGGACTTTTCTAGTATTTCCCTGCCTGTTTTAACTGTAGGCAGCAGGTACAAACAAGCTTTCTTCATTCTGAGTAAACAGCACATGGGTCTGCTATAGTCCAAAAGCTGGGGACCACGTTAGCAAGCCACTGAATTGGAGCCTGTCTCTCCAGCCTTTTCAGAGAGCATACTAGTTCAGGTTTGGTGTCAGATACTAACGCTGTCACACGTATGCTGACAAAACTAGGTTGCCTTTACCCACAAGGTTATGTAAAGATAAAACAAACAAACTTCTTTATGGACAATCCATTTTATGTACTACAGAGTATGCTCAGTGGCTTGCCAGCAGAAGCAATCTGAGCAGTTGGATATGTAAGTAAGCAGACAGATATAGACATATACATTTAAAATGTTTGCTGACAGGCTCAGGGTGATTTGGTCAAAGATGTAAAGATACGAGTTAGGTTGCTGTTATCCTCTTTGGCTGCTGGTAAGATCATCCTATCAACTATGTGGGCTGCAAGAGAAGGGGTTAACAATTGAATCTTTATTACCAGAAGTTTGTTCCAGCAGAAAAATAATGGAAGTTCCAGTGTTTGATTTTTGTGCTTTGTAGCAATAGAAATTCTTCCTGTGCTCAGACTGGGGAGTAGGGCAGGGTGCTGGTAATAAGGTCACAGATTTGTAGTAATCTTGTTGCTTACTAAGTAGCCATGGGGATGGATCAGACCATTTACTCAGTGTAAATTAAATAAGAGGATGAACTGAAATTAACCTAACTACTGAAGTCTTGATAGTATTTCCGAGGCCTGTACAGCTTCGTTCTACAGGCTTTTGAACAAACCTTTTGTAACCAGGTGTACATTTTCTTGACTTTTTCTCTGTGATAGCCTGAGGTCTTTGTTTGCCTGCTCATGTAATAGCAGTTTGTGGACACTTGGGTTTTTTTGTGCTTGGCTGACAAAATAATAACAACCAAATGGCATTTTAGAATATAGTATTATTTATTAAATACCTTAGCTTTCCAAATGTTACTGTAAATAACATTGTAAGTCATTAAGTAACTCATATCTTAGGATATACATTTTCACTTTCATGTGATTATAAATTTGTGCCCAAATGCATACTCTACTAAGCCTATGTAGAATGTTGCTCATTTGAAGCTATGGCACAATGCTGGGGCAGATTGTCAATAATTATTGTTCTATATATATATCTACTATTCAATCTAATTATGAGCAGCTGAGAATGCAGCTGCAAAATCATCCTATCATTCAGCATGCTGTTAGAATTCATTACTGGCAAGGTCTCCTAGTTTTTAGAATACAGTATTTTAAGCTCTCTGTATTTCTTGTGTCTCTCCACAGATGTTTTGAACATTATTTTCAAAAAAAAAAATTAAATTTTACAGGCTCTGGACACAATATTTTTATATTTAGGGTCTTTTTATGGAAAAAAAAATAATAATTTTTGAATTAAGTAAATGCTTACAAAACCATGTCTACAAACATTTTAACGAGGCAGAAGCCTGTAATTAGGAACTGACAAGCTGAGACTTTAAGCAAGTCTACCATTTTCCTTGAAAATGGATAAATGGCAAGCAAAAGCAGAAGAGCAGCTTTAAAAAGTTGTTAGGTTTTACACTTTAAAAGTGTAAAAGGATAATGAATTCTTCAACCATGAACGTATGTTTCTGCTACAAGGAAGGTGGGAGAAAATAAATAAAAACACATACATTACTTTCTGAAGTAAAAAAAAAAAAAAAATAAAAGCAGCTGCCAATCTTTAAGATTTGGGATATTGTATTCTTGCAGAAGCCTTAGTAGCTTTCCATTGTTAACGTCTGAAATGCCATTTTCTTTTTCCTACAACAAATCTTCTGAAAGTAGTTTATCTCTGGTGACTTCAACCACATTTGGAATAGTTATTTTGTTGGAAAGTTCTTTCTCTACAGCCACAGGAAAAAAAGAGGGGGAAAAAAACCAAACAACAAACAGCTAACAACTCTTCTCCTAAAAATATAATTTCCTTTACTACTGTTACAACTATGTACTCTATTATGTCACTGTGTAGAAAGTCTGTTTCTACACTTCATACTTTAAAAGGGATGAAGCAGAATTCTTTTCCCTTCAACTGTTTCTTGCTCCCAAGACAGTTTTACTGTCATATGGTGTGTGTTGATCCAGATCTGCAATTCTCAACTCAGTTGTCATTTTCTCTCTGTATATTTTTATATAAATTGTACCGTTTGTATCTTATAAATGTCACTGTTTACTGCTTCCTTTGAAGCCTGTCTTCCCAAAGCTCTTTTGTCAAAGCTAAAATCCACTTATTTAAGTGAGCTGGTTTTCCCCCACTTTTTCTTAAATTTCTGGAATTAAAAACATGATTAGAAGCCACAGAAAAAAAGGAGAAAAGATATTCATTAATAAAAATCAGCCCAAACTAGAATTCACAGGACCAATTACACAGTGCTTTTTTCTAAGCCATGCCTTGAGTACTGCATTCAGTTCTGCCCCCACAATTTAAGAAAGAGTTGAAATCACAGAAGCACAGAATGTCAGGGGCTGGAAGGGACCATGAAAGCTCATTCAGTCCAACCTCCCTGCCAGAGCAGCATCTCCTATACCAGATCACACAGGAACACATCCAGGCAGGGTTTGAATATCTCAGAAGAGGGAGACTCCACAGCCCCCCTGGGCAGCCTGTATCAATGTTCTGTCACACTCACAGGGAAAAAAATCCTCCTCATGTTTAAATGAAACTTCCTATGCCTCAGCTTCAACCCAGTGCCCCTTGTGCTGTCACTGGGCATCACCCAGCAGAGCCTGGCTCCAGCCTCCTGGCACTCACCTTTACATACATTGCTGAGGTCACCTCTCAGTCTCCTCCAAGCAGCAGAGCTCCAGCTCCCTCAGTCTCTAACCTAAAAGAAGTCCATGAGGATGATCAAAAGAATGGAGAATCTATCCTATGAATAAAGACTGACAGAGTTAGTGTCTCCCAGGAGAGGAGAGAGCTCAGAGGGATCTCATCAGAGTATTCCAGTATTTAAAGGGTGGCTCCAAAGAGAATGGCCTTTTTCTTTTTTCTTTTTTCTTTGTTTTTTTCCCCAGAAAAATAATTGGTAGAAAAATTCTTGCCTTAGTCTAGAAGTGGATCAGAAATAAAACCTTTGGTGCCTTGGGGAAGTAAATGTAAGCACTGCATTTCCAATTCTCAATATAGATAGGTTTCAAGAACCATATACTCAAAATTTACAAACATATTTTTATTTGAAAAGTGATTGCTTGACATAATTATTTCATTACTGTATAGACATTGTGATAGAAGGAATAGCAGCCTCTAACTCAGTTTGTCTAATGGTTTCCATAATAAAGAAAAATGGTTATAACTTCAGCAGCTCCAATTCCATCATAATTAGCTGCACATTTTGGAAGCTTGGCAGGAAGGAGGCTTTGGTTTAGAGAGGTGCCTTTTACTGCCATTATAAAAATTTCTATGGCATTGGCAGAATTACAAACTGTCACAAATCATCATTTTTTCTATATACTGTATATTGTACAGATCAGGGTTGTACACTTCCTGCCAAACCCCTTGACATCTGATAGTGCTGTGCGCATATCAAGAAGGCATCCTGAATCTTCATTCCATACAGAATTCAAAGTCAGAATGGAACGTGGACAAAATGAATGTTCTCTTTAGAAGGTCCATGGGGCATAGGAACTGATAAAGTAAAGCATTAGTTCTGTACTTTACTTTTAGTCTTCTTTATGATCTGTGTACACTTTACCTATTAATAAAAATGTCTCTTACTTTACAAAGACTATGCATAAGCTTGAGTGAGAAGATATCTTGGAAGGGTACACAAGCCACCTGTGAAATCATGCAAGGAAGGCACTACTTAAAGATTTTTTGCTGTTGAGCCCGCTAAAGCAAGACTTGCCAGCTATAAACAATCCTTTAAAGAAAAGGACAGGCTGGAGGGCTGGGCAGGGAGAAATGTAATGAAATTCAAGAGAAATTTAATGAAATTCAACAAGGGCAAGTGTGGAGTCTTGCACCTGGGAAAGAACAACCCCAGGGATCAGGATAGGTTGGGACTGATCTGTTGGAAGGCAGCAAAGAGGAAAAGGATCTGGGGGTCCTACTGGATGGGAGGTTGACCATAAGCCACCAATCTGCTCTGGTGGCCAGGAGGGGCCAATGCCATTCTGGGGTATATAAGAAGGGCTGTGGTTAATAAGTAGAGAAAGATTCTGTTCCCCTTCTGCTTTGCCCTGGTGAGTACTGTGTCCAGTTCTGGGCCCCCCAGTTCAAGAAGGACATAGAACTGCTTGAGAGAGTCCAGCACAGAGCCACAAAGACGACTAAGGGAATGGAACATCTCTCTTATGAGGAGAGCCTGAGAGAGCTGAGGCTGTGCTGCTTGGAGAAGAGGAGACTGAGAGGTGACCTCAGCAGTGTTTATCAATATGTGAAGGTGAGTGCCAGGAGGCTGGAGCCAGGCTCTGCTGGGTGATGCCCAGTGACAGCACAAGGGGCACTGGGTGGAAGCTGAGGCATAGGAAGTTTTGTTTAAACATGAGGAGGAATTTTTTCCCTGTGAGGGTGACAGAACATTGGTACAGGCTGCCCAGGGGGCTGTGGAGTCTCTCTGGAGATATTCAAACCCTGCCTGGATGTGTTCCTGTGTGATCTGGTCTAAGTGATACTGCTCTGGCAGGGGGTTTGGACTGAATGAGCTTTCATGGCCCCTTCCAGCCCCTGACACTCAGTGATTCTGTGGGGGAAAAGGACTCCATCAGAACATCTAATGATTTAATCTCTCATCCTGAACTAATGACATCAGAATCCTCTGCAGATTTCCCAGTTTATAATCCACTAATATTTGCTCCTCATGCCAAGACAGGTATCAGTTTAGTGATAGGACAAAAAGAGAATTGGAGTTAGCAGGCTATTCTGAACCAATCTGGCATTGAGGCAGATCTGACCTGTGCCAGTCAGGGCATGCATAACAGCAGACAGTTTTGATCTGGTAGCATTACAACATTTTGGTCAATAAACTTTCAATAACCATAAATCTAACAGAGTGTGTTTCCTGGATGATAGGATTTGCTTTTCATTGTGAAGGTATTGAGTAACTGCAGAACTGTTGTGGCAGGAGAGGCTTATGCTACATACTGATGTATTTAACATATAGGATCACTGTAAACTAACTGAAGCTGTCTGGCAAGAAATAGCTAGGAGAGTTCTGCAGGTTAACTGTGCAGGTTAACTGATTGGAACACAACAGCCCAGGCTTGTAATAAGGGTTCAAATCACTTGTAGCAGTTCCCCCTGCCTGTTTCCAACAGGACCACAGCCAGCTCACTAGACAGGGTGCAGGATTACTTCACAGAAACACTTCTGTACCTATCAAATCCACAGGAGATTCATCGTGCTGCTTTAAATAACAAGACAAGAGGGATGCAGTTTTGCTTTCTATATGGGTGTGTCTTAAACCAGTGATTCCTGGAAAAGTTAGGAAGGAAGTATTGATGTTTGAACTGTGACTGCAAGGCAATGTCATGAAGGCAGGGAATTAATGTGGCTGAGTCAGGAATTATAAAAATAGAATTATTTTATTTTCCTGAAAGCCTCACCCCCAAAACTATATACAGAACTAGTTTAGATTTATTTACAGGTTTTAATTTGACTGGGAATTCTTCAACAGGATGTTACGGGCAGGTTTAGAGACTTAAGAAGTCAGGAAGTGGAAAAGGCTAAGCTATAAACACAGCTTTACCCCACTATCAATCAGGGCAAGCAGAGAATTAGGGAGCAGCAGCAGGCTTTACTCATGGAGCTGAGGCAGGTATTGGTTGATGATCCTTTGCTGGATTTCTCTGTGCCTCGGCTGCCTTCTGACGCTGCAAGCAATATCCAATGGTGGCTTCTGCCCAAGGCAGGTGGAGAAGCTGCCGAAGTCAGAAGTGGCTAGAGACACAACTGCCAGAAGGCAGGGATCCATGGAGGCAATACTCCTCAGCAGCAACAGGGGAGAGCCACACTGCTAGGGTCTGCCCAGTTCAGAATAGCAGCCAGGAAGTTGGCTGCAGTATGGTTCAAGAGCAGCTGGGTCCGGGTGCTGCCGGCAGCTCTCTCGAAAGGACCCCAGGGCTCCACTTTAAAACCGTTGCCCCTAGTCTTATCACTACAAGCTCTTCTAACCAGTCCTTCCCAAGCCTTCCCGTAGGTCTCCTTCAGTAGTTAAAAGGTCTTCCCAGAGCCTTCTGATTTCCAGGCTCAACAGAACCTCCAGACAGAACAGAAACTTTCCAGAAACTCAGTGCTAACTGCTTCTTCTCAGAGAAAAGCAAGTTGTATTGTCAATTCTGAACTTTGTGATTTTTCCTGTGACCACTTAAAAGAATTTGGTAGCAGTTATATTTAAAAATAAAATCTGAATTCCCATGGACATTTTTAGAAGTTTGTTCTTCACCCACTTCATCTTCTCAAAAAAAAAAATAAAATTATGCTATTATTGTACATTGAGTAAGTTTATTTTTCAGAGAGGTGACTGAAATCACCATCTATTTCTCTTTACCAGTAGTCAAGGACAGGCTTTGTGGCAGTTTTGATAACTAAGATATAGGTTGACAAAAATACAGAATCCTAATTGAATTTGTGGTGTTTGTCCTCACATTTTTTTGATTTATGGACTTTGCAGGCTGTGCCTATTTCTGTTGTTAGAACATTTTTAAAATACAGAAATTAATTCACACTGGGAAATGAGGAAGTGACATTATCCTTTTGCATCTACAGGCATTTTCTCCACATTAGTCAAGGTTTAATTGCAGTGGTGAAATTTTTTCTTCCTACATTTAAGATAATGCACATTTTAATAGATCTTGTTATTTGGAAATGTCTCTTGGTAGTCAGCATTTATCATAATGTGACTAATGTTATCTCATTCACTAAATTTAAAATCCCTGTTCCTTTTTCCTATTTAAAAAAATTGCTTCAACTTTCAGAGCCTGAAGTACTAAAGACTGTATTTTTGCCTGTATTGTAGAAGTTAAGCAGGAGTTTGATTGACCATCTCTGTTTAGCTTTACCTGAAGCTATAAGAGACTAAGAGAACCCTTAAGAGCATCAAAGCCTGAACTTCCCAGAGAGATCTTGTGGTGCTTTCAGTAAAAAGGAAAAACACAAAAACCAACTAAATATTCACAAGCACTTTGCTGTGCTTAAACCTGGATTTGGAAGGTGAAAAGGCAAAGTAATTCTATGTCTTTTGTTAAGTGACAGTGGAGGCAGTTCATAACCATATAGCAAGCACGTGCAACAGTTAAAAAGGCTAAGAGTAACTCATTTCAGTGTTAGTACAAGTGGAAGAAAGTCTGAAGAGACAGACCAGGTCTGGTCACCTACATTCTTCATAGTCCTCAGTGCTTATGAATGTTTACATACCTGACTCTAGTTTAACACCCACTACTCCCTGGTTTCATAGGAAATAAATCTTCTAGATATAAATCCAAAGCCTTAGTGCTCTTGTGAACCTGCTTCTGTACTTCCCTCGATATTCAAATATCTGTAAAATCAATATTGTCTGCTTTGGGTTTGTCTCATTTCAATAAAGCACACTGATTACGAGTCCCTGTTGCAGAATGGCAATGGTCTGGCGAAGGAATTTCTCAAAGATTAAGGACCAGAAGTGATATCTCCAAATAACCTTACGTAGCAAATTGGAATGTAGCTTGGGAAGAACAGAGATAAATGTGGAAGTAAGAGTTTTTAAGCAGTGCAGAGAAAGCAAGTGATAAATGGGCTATGGTAATAGAAATACCAAGAAGCTGTATCCAGAAAAGACACACAACAACCAGTGTTAATTTAGTAATTCTTTCTTGCAGCTCAGTAGTGTACGAGTCACTTTCTACATTTCTCACTTGAATCCAGCATTGCCACTGACAGTTTGTCCAAGCACATATTTATGTGAGCATTTCGGGGGGGAGGGGATGAGTTTTGCTCAACAAAATTGTTCAGAGAAGCCATAAAGATTACCTGAATCTGTGAGCCACTCACAAATGAACAGAAATCTCATTATTCTTATTTTGGTGTTCGATTAAAAATCAAGTCCTCCTGATTGTTTTCATTGCTATTTCTACTTCTGTTTTTAAACATCATAGATATTTTTTTTTTCTTTTTTAATGCCTGATGCTTTTCCCGTTTTCCACTTTGAATCTCAGGTGATAATATGGCCAATATTTAAAGCAAGGAAAATAAGTTGCTCTTATGGTTTTAGAATGTCTTTTATTCTTCTTTGCCACAACCAGATAATGTATGATTGCGGTGTCATCTGCAAGTGTTAAATATCCTCAGCTGAAACTTTAGTTAGCTTTTTACTTTGCCTTTCTGCCACATGAATATGTAAATCAGCAGTGTTAGGTTTACAAAGCCAAGATTTTATTTTAGTGCTGCCGTGATTTATAAGAAGTTAATTCATTTGGTAAACTACCTCATTTGCATACACGCTGTGTAGTCTTTAATGCAATCAAACTACAGACCAGTTGCTCTGTGTTTCAGCTGCCACGGGATTCACTGAAGCTTTAACTATCTGTCCTAATTATTTAGAGACCCCTTGTGGATAGTTACGACCTTGATTACTACAGACACAGGCAGAATTACCAGGATGGAAAAATAGTGTGCAATATATAAGATAAACCCAGGAAATATGTATCAATCAAATGACACAAAAATGGAAATTGAGAAAGATCAATTGAATGGCCTGGAAATTTCATCCTTGACCTTTTCCTTCAGCACAGTTTTGAAGACATCCAGTAAAGATTTTTCTACTATTTATGGATTTAAGGTGTTGTACTACCTGGGAGCTCATAAATTCCATCCACATTTAATTTTTTTTTTTTGTCTTATTACTCACAGGATTGTGTCATAGGTGTTAAGTTAGGAACACTCAAAGCTGACAATGTTGAATTGGCTTAAGAAATTTTCAACAGAAATGCTCTAGCAAACCTCAAGTTGCTCTGAACCACTGTAGCCACAGGGCTGCCTAGATGTGTTCTGCAGCAATGGCAAAGCCATTCTTGGCAGCAGGAACATTGCAAATTGTCTTCTGGGGCCTCCCATGAGTTCCCAGAGAAGTTATAGGGAGAAAGGTCAATTCTCCTGAGGCTCTACCCTCTGGAAGTACTCTCAGAAAACAGGTACCAGACAGACTACCCTGAATGAGCTTTGTCCAGCAGTGCTTGAAATCCCATCAGTCTGTTACCACACAGTTAGTTGCTCACACCCAATTACCACAGTCTGTGTGTCACAGCTGTGAGTTTAGCAGGTGTCAGCAAGTTTAAGTGTTCTGCTTAAAGATGATGTTAGCTGTTTCTGTACCCTGAACTGTGGGGTGGGGTTTGCAAGAACTTCCCACCTTACAAGACTGAGCATCCGAGACCTAGAAAATCATAGATGCCTACATACCCCCTTGGAGTCCTCTCCCCTCTCCTATGGAGGATACTTCCCATCTAACCCATGGTCAGTCAGTACTGCTCAGGTGATCAGTAAGCAGGGCATCATCACAATCTACTCAGGTCTCTTAATTCAGCTTCCAGCATTGTTAATTGCAGAAGCTCCTCAGAAATGGAATCAGAAATTTGGAGGGAACCCTGACTGCATGAACCCCTGCTCCCCTCCATGTCCTCATTTATGAATCCCTGTCAGAGCCTACTGTGCCATCCAATATAAGCTGATACCTGCTGCCATTGCTCTTCAAGTCTGTCTAGTGAAAATGAGGAAATGTTTATCTGTAGGAATGTCTCTGAAACAAAGCTTTACCCTTTGCATGCACAAAGAATGGAGCTCTTTCAGCTTCTTTTGTAGACTTGCTCTTGAGAATTACTTATTTGCATCAGTCTCCTCAAAAAAATGCATCAGAATCTTCTTGTGCCAATAATGAAAGGCAGAGTGTGTTCCACCATCCAGCTGTTTGCCTCTTAATGTTAGCTGTTCTCACTTAAGGAATCTGAGGTAGGCTTGCTTCCCGGTGCTTGTGTGAGAGTTACAGTATCTGTTTCTTTACTTTCTCTGCTCCAGGAAGTTCAAACACTACAGAGTTGTGATGGTTTGGGAGTTTTAATAGGAACGCTTTCACACCTTCCTTTCAGGGCAGGAAAGAAGTATCCTCTGTCAATGTTGAAATCTTTCCTGAGATACTGGGCATTTTCACTTTGAGGGATTTGATTGTCTAGGTTAATGAAGCATTTCTTAAGGTCAACAAAGTCCAGTTTCTCTAACACAGTTAGGCAAAATCACACTGAAATTGCATACATCTCCTTCCATTTTAATGTCTCTTCATAGAATGTGTTTCATTTACAAGTATTACTTTTTTTTTGTTTTGTTGTCTTTTTTTAGAATAGTTCAACTTTGAGTTCATTTATCAAAATAGTACACAAGGAATTTAAGCAGAGAAACTGTTATATACTAATGGGATTAGTTCCCAAAGAGCAAGAGGGGAGAAAAAAAAAAAGCTTCAACAGCTTTCAGAAATTACCTTCTGTCTTCATAACATTCATTAAAGTTGCATTATGCATTGTTAATTAAAAGAGAAAACAGCACTTTCTGGAGTCCTGACCAGCATGAGGAGAATTGGCTAAGGTCGAGAAGAATATTAAGAAAAGTATCCTTCTGAAGGATACAATTTGTACTAATTGCTTAAAAATGGTAGGTCAAAAAAAAAAAAAAGTCTCCTAGTTTTTAATTTTTTCATCTGAAAATCATGGGTAATATTTCAGAAAAAAGTATATGTCTTGATAACCCAGCAGGAAAAGTATACGTCTTGGCAGCCCAGCAAACTAAAACAACAGGGCTCCTGCAAATGTGCTATATTGAAGGTCTAGGCTGAGGAGTAAGGTTCTGCAAAAGGGAAAATAATTTGCCTAGGAAGCAAATGCATAGATTTAGCATGGTGAGCTCTGCATGTAACCCGTGCCCTAGTCACTTCTCTAAGATTACAGACCTGAAATTTATATTCATAAAGTTTCAGGCAGTGCTTAGTACAATGAAATTATGAAGGTACTTGATTCCTCTGAGTAATGTAAATTTGAAATTGTACTGAGATAACTGTGTGAAAGAACCATTGGATTGAAAAGTCAAATATAAAAAAAGAAAAAAAAAGAAAAGGGAAAAAAAATCCAAAGTTCATCCTTTTTGGTCTCAATGCACCAGTTTAACCCTGCAGAGCAACAACAGTATGCAGCTTCCTGAGTCCTAGTCTACCCTGACTTACTGCTAGGTGAGGAACTGGCTGGCTGGCTGCATGCAGAGAGTGGTGATGAAGGGCACAATGTCCACCTGGAGACCAGTGCCCTGCATCCCTCAGGGGTCAGTGCTGGCACCAAGCACTGCTTGACATCTTTCTCAGTGCCATGGACAGAGGAATCAGTGCAGCCTCAGCAAGTGTGCAGATGGCACCAAGCTGTGTGGCACAGTCGACTTGCTAGAGGGCAGGGATCCATCCAGAGGGACCTGGACAGGCTGCAGAGGTGTGCCCAGACCAACCTCAGGACATTCAACAAGGCCAAGTGTAAGGTCCTGCACCTGGGTAGGTACAATCCCAAGCACAACTCCAACTCCAGGCTGGGTGGTGAATGGCTGAGAGCAGCCCTGAGGAAAAGGCCCTGGGGGTCTGGGGTGATGAAAAGCTCAAGATGAGGCTGCAGTGTGAGTGCAGCCCAGACAGCAACTGTGTGCTGGGCTGCAGCAAGAGCAGTGTGGGCAGCAGGGCAAGGGAGGGGATTCTGCCCCTTTGCTCTGCTTTACTCAGACCCCACCTGGAGTCCTGTGTGCAGTTCTGGAGCCCCCAGCACAGGAAAGACATGGAACTGTTGGAGTGGGTCCAGAGGAGACCATGAAGACGCTCAGAGGGCTGCAGCAGCTCTGCTATGAGGACAGGCTGAGAGAGTTGGGGCTCTGCAGCCTGGAGAAGAGAAGGCTTCCAGGAGACCTGAGAGTAGCCTTCCGGGATTCGAAGGGGGCCTACAGGAAGGCTGGGGAGGGACTATTGACAAGGTCTTGCGATGCCAGGACAAGGGGAATGGGTTTGAAGTGGCAGAGGGGAGACTGAAACTGGATGTTAGGAAGAATTCTTTACAATGAGAGTGGTGAGATACTGGCACAGGTTGCCCAGGGAGGTTGTGGAGCACAGAATCATCAAACATGTTCAAAGAATGATAATAAATCACAGTTGTGCTATGCTTTGAAAAACAACTGATGAGTATTTTTTATTATACAACAAAACCTTTTCAGGACATGTCATTAGTAAGATTTTTTGGAAAGATGCTTCATAAAGGGGAGAGGAAGATTCTGCCACTCAGCATTCCAAGAGGTCAAGTTAAAGGGAATATTTATTTCAGAGAAATCTCAGAATATATTAAATGGATCTTTGTTTTGTCACTTGTTGTGTAGAATGCACGTTGAACTCAACCTGGCACATAAAGAACACACATACATACATTGATGTTGTATTTGTATAAAAATGCTCCTGTTTAGAACTAAACAGCAGTGAAATAATCCACAGTATCCAAGTGAAAGAGCCCTTTATACTTCTGAGAAATGACTTTTCATATGAGAATATAGCTTTTCCTCTCCTTTTCATGAAAAAAGTCATAAATCTCAAGCACAAATACTCACTATCTCTTTACATGAGCACTTTCATTTTGTCTAGTTATGAGGGTAATAAACCTGTCAGTTAAGACAGATGACTCATGGCCAGGGATAAGCAGAAAATTTCCCCAGCACACTTGGACACTTGACCAGGGATCTTTTGTAACTGATCTCTATCATCTCTGTCTCTATGGAGGAGCTACAGTGCAGAGCATGATGTTTCCACCTCTGGGTGAAGTGGTTTGATGTCTTCTATGAGTTTTTCTGAGGCTTATAGAATCACAGAATGGTAAGTTTGGAAGTGACCTCAAAGATCATCCAGTTCCAAACCCCTGCCATAGGCAGGGACACCTCCCACTAGCACAGCTCACTCAAGGTCTCATCCAGCCTGGCCTTGAACACCTCCAGGGAGGGAGCAGCCACAACCTCCCTGGGCAACCTGTGCCAGTGTCTCACCACCCTCACTGCAAACAACTTCCTCCTAACATCCAGTTTCAATCTCCCCTCTGCCAGTTCAAACCCATTGCCCCTTGTCCTGGCATTGCAAGCCCTTGGCAATAGTCCTTCCTTAGCCTTCCTGTAGGCCCCCTGCCAATTTAAACCCATGGCTTCATCTCCTCTTCATCTCCTTATTTTCCCTTCAGGAGTAATTTTTTTAATAGCTTGCTTAGGGCAGCAGCCCAGCTTCTTTTTTTTTTTTCTTTTTTTTTTCTTTTTTTTGACAGGCTAAGGATTGACATTGCTAAAAAATTAAACATGCTGTATCGACCTTCAGATTAATTATTCCTTATCCATTAATATTGGTTAACCACAGTTAGCCCTGTGTAACTTAATATGCTGCCTGTTAGCATCTGCCGGTAGGCTACTGTGATAATGAGTATGAGTTTGGCTTGGATACATGGCACTGTTACTACTGAGAAAAAAAAAAAAAGTACAGTTACTTACAAGTTCCATATTCCCTGCTTCTAAGCAGGAAAAAGAGTGTTGCTGAAGAACAACTGATTTTACCCCATCCATTCTACCAATTATCTGAAGAAAGGATTGGCAGATGCAGCAGGAGAGACAAGAAAGTAGTCACTGAAAAGAGTTTTGCATTTCAGTTGAGCAAAAATTGAATAATCTCAGGTTTTTGTAACACAGCAGAAGAAATGTAGTTATCTAATTGTGCCCTCCAAACACTACTCTGTAAAAATACTGTGAGCTGAAAAATAGCATGAATTAAATAATTTTACGGAGATGAGGCTACTGTTATCTAATGTTTCCTGCCATATAATGCTCCTTAGGAAATTTGAGGAGTGTAGTTTTTATCCCAAACTTACTGTAAATTATAGGGGTACCCTGAAAGTTAAATCAATCAATGTTCTTTGACATTATCTGAATTATGTAACTGTTATTTCTGCTAATTAAAGCTACACATCCAAAATTAAATCAGCATGTATCAGAATAAAGAAGGAGAAGTAGAATAGAGCATAATGTTTCTAGGGTGAAAGAAAATTGAATTATGCTGACCTTGACCATGTACTAGATCAGAAAGAAATTCCTGAAGATACATGTTCTATATGAAAAAGTCCAGAAATATTCATTAATTGATTAATGAAGGTGATGCTTTAATGAACTTTTTAAAGAACCTAGTAATAACATTTAGAAAGAGTATTCTTTATCTGCAGTGGACTCCATACCCTGATATCATCAAAGAACACTGAATAGAAGCCTGTGACCAGCACCAGAGCAGTCCCTTCACTGAATGAGAGTTTAGACTTAATGAGCTCTTTTCCTCATCCTCTGCTTAAAAGGCAAACAAAAAGAACAGTTCCTAATTTTATCTTGTTCTAGCATCCTCACAGGGTCAGGAGATGGTTGCATTGTGTGGGTAGTGATCAAAGGAAAATTCCTTTACCAGAAGTTGGAACACAGATGCATTCAAGACTGGTAGGATTCTCTTCTACACCTGCTCCTTCTAGCCCTTGTCTTTAAAGGTGCCAGACACTGGGGCTGAGCAGAGCCTGACAGAGAAGTTCAGTGCAGGAGCGGACACACCACGGTGTCACCTGCAACATGTTCAAAGAAGAATGAGTGATGTTAAAGGCTTAAGCAAAAGAGGAGGTCATCCAACATAATCTACAGCACAGCATCCTCTGTCTTTCCTACCCACTTTCTCCTGCATTGTTTTGCACAGCCTAAGAAACAGCTGTAGTGCCAGCATGAAGGGACAACCTGCTGTCTGATTTTTTTTTTCCTCTCTTCTACTGAGAGCAACAGCATAGGAAAGAGAATTTTGGGTCTTCTTAGTTGAACTAGTGGAAGAAAAGCACCTCCTGCACATTCTTTAGTGATGCTAGTGAGCAAGATAAGGATGGGGATTTTAGGATACAACATCTACCTTTTTTTTACAGTAACCTTACTAAGGTAGGGCTCTATGGCAGTGCTCAGCCACAGCCATGAGTACCATACATATTGTCATCCCTCATTGTGATTAAGTATTTCAGAATCCTTTTAGTGCCATAGGATATGACCTATGTGCACTATGACCTATTGCACTTGACCAGTGACAAGTGGTGTCCCTCAGGGGTCAGTGCTGGGACCAGTGCTGTTTAACATCTTTGTCAGTGACATGGACAGAGGAATGGAGTGCACCCTCAGCAAGTGTGCAGATGACACCAAGCTGTGTGGCACAGTCGACTTGCTAGAGGGCAGGGATGCCATCCAGAGGGACCTGGACAGGCTGGAGAGTTGGGCCCAGGCCAACCTGATGAAATTCAATAAGGCCAAGTGTAAGGTCCTGCACCTGGGTAGGCACAATCCCAAGCACAAATACAGGCTGGGTGGTGAATGGCTGGAGAGCAGCCCTGAGGAAAAGGACCTTGGAGTCTGGGTTGATGAAAAGCTCAACATGAGCCTGCAGTGTGCACATGCAGCCCAGACAGCCAACCGAGTCCTAGGCTGCATCAAGAGAAGCGTGGCCAGCAGAGCAAGGGAGGTGATTCTGCCCCTTTACTCTGCTCT
>VWZE01019984.1:0-39653 GCA_013396675.1 Eubucco bourcierii
TACATTACACTGAAGCACAGGAGCTTCCACTTGGCTTCCACAAAATATGTTTGTGACTTAGCAATAGCCAAAAGAGAATTTTGTAATGTTCTTAATGCTTTTGTACCCAAGCACCCCCTTCATCCAAAAGTAGTTTCCTACATTACACTGAAGCACAGGAGCTTCCACTTGGCTTTTAGGCTGAAAAGAGAAATCCCCTGTTGTTGGCAGTGACTGTTAATGCGTCATATTGTGGGCCTCAGGGGTATGAAAAGGATGGCATGGGACAGCAGGGATCTCAAACCAGAGGCAGCCTGCCTCCAGTAAAACTGCATGTAGGGACTTTCCTTTTGTAATGGGCTTATTTCTGCCTACCTGGGGCAGTAATTCCGGCACTATTTTCTGAAAAATTGCAGGGCTTTTTTAGTTGTTTGGCCAAGTGAAGTCTTTTCATAATGATCTGCTGAAAACCATTGTTCTGAGGAAAACCATTGTAAATATCTCAGTTTAGGTGGCAGTGAACTGTTGTGATGATAAGTAGGATAGGATAGTAGATATTTATCTTGAGTAGTTGTAGCCAGATCATAATGGCAAGTGTTTGCCTGTGCTTTTTCCTGTTCTATATTACAGATGGGGCTAGTGTTTTCCACTACAGTTTGTAGGCTTTGTGCTGAACTTGGATGACGGTAAAGCTGCGCTCTCATTGCTTCATGCCTTTTCCATCATCAGATAGTTTTATCCACACGTTGCTGTAAAATTCACCCATCCTTACAATGCTTTGGGTTGCGCCAGTATTGTGATGTGTATTGGAGTGAATTGAGCTGTTGGTGGAACAGTGTTTGTTTGTTGGTGTAACAGAACTTGTGGTTAGGCTGTTGTTAAGCTGAATCTGGAATACCTCTACTAAGTTACTGGTTGAGCTAGTGCACCTGAACTTGGGCACACTTTTCTACATGCTCCAGCAATCAAAACATTTAAAAGGAAGCAACAAAAACTGTGGTTTGTGCGATGTGGTGTGATTGATATCTGGGTGCAATTATTGTAGCTTCCTCAGTTAATTTTTGTAAAGGTATGAGATGCCTTGGCATGTGTTATGGTTGTACTTTTAAAAAGTACTTCCTTAGAGTCTTCAGGCTGATACAGCAGAGAATAGCTTTGTGCTCTGTACTTCATCCCTTCCAAGAAGGTCCTGTGACTGCTTTTTCTGTTTAATAACTGTTGAAAGTGTTAATAAGTGTCAAACTGATTTGAGATCCTGATGGAGATCTTAGTGTTACTGTATTCCTACAGGTTTGATGAAAATAAGTGGAGGGGAGAGTGTTTATGTTGAGGGAATGAGTAAGATATTTGGGAGATAGAAGCTGCTTATAGGGGACAATTGCATTCCTGTTGTCACATTTCACTGTGTTTCTACTGGGCTTTGTGGTGGTGTTAGAGCTGTGATATTTGTATCTTTTAAAGATAACTTTCTAGAAATGTTTTTCTTCCCTATCATGAGCCCCTAGCTCTCAAGAAAAATTGCTCTTTACAGGATATGTGGATGCATATTGAGCATTTTTTTCAATCTCTTTCCCAGAGTTGTTTTTGGATGGGGTTTTTCGGCTACTGAGGTGGACAAATGGTTTTCAAATAATCTTGGAGGAAATTTCCACTTTGCAGTGCCCTTAAACATTATATCTGGAGTGTTTACTAGATGTAAGCAGTAGCTTGACATATCAAAATACAACCACCCTGTCTTAAGATTTTATATCCTCCAGCCTTACGCTGCTCAGTAGCTCCAAGTACAATTCAGATTAGGATTTTCTTCTGAAAAAAAATTGGAACTGTTGCTTTAAGTATATAGTTTGTTACGTAAGTTTAAGGAATCCAGTTATATGCCAGTATCAAACCTCACAGCAGAAAAATATGCTACAGGCATGATTTAAAAAAAAGTAAACAATCAAAATCATCATCTTAAATACATTGAGCAAAAAGCACAGATAGGTAATATAAATGCAGCTGCATTTTCTTCTAATGTATTGCCTGTGCAGCTGGAGCATACATATGATATCTGCAATAAAACAGATACAATACTGTAGTTATGCCAAGTATCCTGAGGCATAGGTGCTAGCAGAGCGAGGCAGGGGTTGAGCCTTATGAAGGATTTCCATAGCAGTTCACAGATTGACAGATTGCATCGAGTTGGAAAGGACCTTCAAAGGTCATCTTGTCCAGCCTCCCTGCAGTGAGCAGGGACACCTCCAACTAGATCAGTTCTACCCAGTTACCCCTTTCTTATTATGACCTGTCTCCTTTCTCTTCTTGCTGTGAGTATACCTGAGATGGCTGTTGCAGGGCTCCCATCTTCTAATTGGATTCCTAAAACCGTCGACCATAAAAGCAGAAGGATTGAGTCTGTCTCTTACTCAAGCCTTCCATTTAACTTGTACTGAAAAAGCTGCTGTGCATGTACAAAGCAGGGCATATTATTGGAGGCTTTCAAGATGTGGTTGGACAGAATGCTAGATAATCTCTTCTAAGGCTCCCTCTCCAACACAAAGATTGGACAAGGTGATCTTTGAGGTCTATTCTATGAATTTCAAATGCTAAGGTTACTGAAAAAACAAACATGAAAAGCAGGTTTGGGTTTGTTTTATATGTTAGTTGTGTGAGCTTATGAATGTGTAAATGAACATCCCACCTAAGTGTTTTCATGCATGCAAAGATTAGATCTTCAGGAAACAGAATCTTTGTAGGCAGAAGGTTCGTGGCTTCTCCCTCATTTTTCCAGATCAGTCCTATGGAGTCACTAGCAGTATTTTGCAGTCAGACTCGCCTCATGAACCTAGTTTTAAAATGCAGGCAAAGCACTACCTAGATCATTTCAGCACCTCTCTTAAGATTCGGTGTCAGGAGTGTAGCCCTGAGGCTAAATTAGACTTTGACTCACAATGCAACATTCAAGTTAAGTATCAGCGACGATTACTTTCCCTTGCTCGTGTTCCGTGTTTTACAGCCTTCGGCTAATATCACCAAGTGAAAAAGTAACTGATAGTTACAAAGCAAACACACTGGCCTCCGTTTATGAGTAACTTGGTAAGAAAAAAGAAGGATCCCCCCAAAAGCCTGGGTTAAATACCTCAGTGGGCTAGCCCTTGGGCATGACCCATGAGATTTTCTAGTCTGTGTTTAAAAGATAATTTGGCCGTTAGTGGGGCTTTGGAGAACTTGTTACTAACTATTGATAATTGCCATTTGATAGCCATCACTTGTTTCATCAGTTTGGATTGAAATGAGGGATGGAGCTAAAAAGATGAGGCTGTACTGCAGCTCTATGTGGAGGTATCAAAGCCAGTTGTAGCTAAACAAGTTCAGGCAGTAGAAGTTATCTGGCTGCAGAAAGAGAGTGTTCAGATGAGGCTTGGCTTATCCTGCCAGAACCCAGGATCATTTTACTGTGCAGGTCTCCAACCTGCTCTTTCTACCTTGTTTTCATGCTAGTTAACTTGCATGATACCATAAAAGCAAGAAGGTGGATCATAGTTGAAATGTTAACATTTAATTTGAGAATAGGCAAAAAACCTGGGAGCCAGGAGTATTAACATCAAAACATCCTCATATTTATATTGCTGTTTAGCCTCTGAACAGCAAGTGACTGTAAGAGGAATATTAGTATTAGGCAGGTGTATTAAATATATGTTGTGCTGCTGTGAAGCTCCCTGTGGGATTCTCTCAAGCCGTTAGGCCCATCCAGGTTAGAAGAGTCAGGAAAAGGGAAACAATCAGTCTGAACTCCAGGATTCATAAATTTTCCCTTTTATTTAGCTCTTTGACAGCAGACCACAAGGTGTAAGGATGTGTTTGGCCAATTACTGTGTTACAGGAAAATATTAAGAAAAGAATTCTGAAGTAGGTGGTTTCTATCACATGTAGATCTTGCATGAGAGAGACAAAGAAAGGAGGGTCAGCTTTCAGCGCTACTTGCAGTTACTATTTTTATTTTTTTATCCCAGAATGAGAGTACATAGAATCATAGAATCATAGAATGGTAAGGTTGGAAGGGACCTCAAGGATCATCTAGTTCCAACCCCCTGCCATAGGCAGGGACACCTCCCACTAGTACAGGTTACTCAAGGCCTCATCCAATCTGGCCTTGAACACATCCAGGGAGGGAGCGTCCACAACCTCCCTGGGCAACCTGTTCCAGTGCCTCACCACCCTTACTGTAAAGAACTTCCTCCTAACATCTAGTCTACATCCTTGGCTTGAGTGGAAGAATGCCTAAGACATTGGTGCAAACGAAAGACTCTCTTATGAATTATGGCTGTCGTGGACATAAAACATCACAGATCTTCTTTGCTGCTTGACCTGCTCATTTTAGTAGGCTTTGAACGAAGATTTTGATTTAACTGTTGTTGATGAGCAGCTTCTCAGACTAGCAAAGAAGCCAGAACAAATGCAGGATGATAACATTATCTGTCACTAACATTTTTGGATTTGTGTATTTATACTTAGTTCAGAGGCAGAGATGCGGTTTGTGCAGTGAAGGTTAAGAACCCAAGCCAACCTTCAGCATGCAGGAGTGTACAGAGCACTTCTTCTGGGTGCTGTCTACCTTGCTTTCATGAGTAGTGCTTGCATAATGTAGTGCCCAGAACAAGATCTGAATGAAAACCAAGCTTTTTGTTCTGCTAATCACAGAAAATAGTTTTATAACCTCATTGCTCTGCTGGCTAGAAACTCCATCCTCATTTCTAGACTACATTTATTCAAAGATGGTTTGTATGCATTTGAGTGATAACTTTATTCCTTTATATACAGAAACCTGATCACCTTCCTTATTTCTTAATACTCAGAGACCCTTTCTGGGCCTTTGTAATGACTTCTTTTTCCCAAAACTTAAAAACAGATTTCTAATAGGCACCTTGGAATACGTTTCTTTAGAGGAGATCTCTTGGGATATTTCTATTCTTTGTCTAGAGTTTCCACCCAGGAGGTGTCATTCTCCTAGCTCTTCTTCTGAACGACCATAGGTATCACCTGCCTGTCACAAGATTGCTAATCTTTAAAGTACTGAACACAGGCTCCCCCTGTAGAATCCCCTTGGTCAGTGAAACCTGTCTGCTAGGATGGTTTTCAGGGCTCTACTCTCGTTTGGTTGTCCTTCCCTGCCCTTGGTGTCTATGCCTTACAGTATATGTCAGGGGCATGACAAAAGTGTGGTGTGCAGGTGATGATTCCAGAGCCCCAGCTGTTACTTTATGGTCTGTAGAGACAAACAGTGTGAGTGAGTTGTTTAACTGGTCAGAGTTCATTTATGTGGAATATTTGGCATATTGAATATAGGAGCCTTCAGCTGCAGCTGCTCTTCTTCAAGATAAACGCATGCAGTTTCATTTATGAAGCAGATAGGAGGGTATTTTGAATGATGGTTTCAGGGCTGGGGGTACCCATCAGAGAAACTGTTTCCTTCCTTAGTCACAGTGTTGGGGCTGCACTTCCCCAGGAAAAAGTCAGAATGAAGAAGAGAAGATGAATGGGGAATGTAATTGTACTAAGGCTTAGTTCCATGGTTCTGCATATAGAACGAAGGATTACTTTTATTTTTCTCATAATCTAACATTCATGTCTGTGGACTGGTGGAGCTAGAGCAACAATTCTACTCTGAGAGAAAGGACATTGGATGTGGAGCGAAGGATGAAAAGCTGCTTTCCCAAATGCATTCAGTGAGGTCAGAGAGCAGCATGTGGTATACACATGAATGTATTCTTGTTACTCCATATTACTGAACTACATCCTCTAGTAAGAGAAGGAAATGCCTTTAAAAAAGCACATGTACTGTTTCTTTCAGGGGAAGAAAATGGAATCCTGCCTTGGATGGCAGAAGCAGATCCACAGAGCTAGTGGCTCTAGTTTTCTTATCTTCAGGTAGGCATAAACCTGGATCTTTTATTCTGTTTTGACCTGAGGGTAGCTTCTTCTTTCTACTTTACCCAGTCTAACATCACAGGGATTTTGTTGCTTAGAAGAAGTTATTAACTGCTTCAAATAAAAATGTTGCAGGTAGGTCCAGTGTTATTTTATAGATGATGGACAATCTCTTCACTTTCTGCTGATCCAATATGTATTATGAAAGTAATCTTAGCTGATTACTCCTTCTGTGGTCTGAATAGTTAGGCTGCAGTCATGTGTGACTACAAAAGATGAGTAAATGCCCATCCAATAAAGCCTAACCAATATGCCTCAGGAAGGATAAATATAGAATCAACCTTGTAGGTTGGAAAAGACCTTTAAGATCACAGAGTCCAACTGTAAACCTAATGCTGCTAAGTCCACCACAAAACCTTGTCCCTCAGCACCTAAATACCACCCCTTGGATGGTGACTTGACCACTTCCTTGGGCAGCCTGTTCCAGTGCTTGACAACCTTTTTGGCCGAGGGTTATCCATGGGATGCGTGGAGCAGGGTATGTGCTTTGCACTTGAGAGAAATGCCTTTGTAGATTGCTTTTTAGGCTCACAAAAGTGCAGATATTCCTGGGTAGGTGACAAAGAATCACCCTTCCTGATGAGTCAAGAAGTAGGGAAGTAGCAGGAGAGCAAAATCTTCACTGGAAAGTTAAAGTATTGTTTTTAGACCCAGGAAATAAGGAAAGTCTTCATACTGTTGACACCAGTTAAGTGGAATTTTTAAAAGCCTTGTGGTTCTGGATTTTGTCCAAGAAAATAGGAAACTGAACAATTTAACACCATTTCTTTCAATGAGTTCCTTTGTTTTTCCAACAACTACTATATGCATCCACTACTGACCTAATGTTAAACACCCCTGTCCTAAAAAGCAATTACTTATCTGATAGAAATAAACTTTTTTGTTGGAATAATTCGTGGATGGTATGAGTGTGGCAAACTTGTGGTGGAGCTACCTGAAAGGAGGTTGTAGCCAGGTGGATGTGATCCTCTTCTCCCTGCTAACAAGTGATAGGATGAGAGGATTCTGTGATCCTGTGAAATGACCTCGAGCTGCACCAGGGGAGCTTTACATTAAAAGTTAGAAGACACTTTTCCACTGAAAGGATTTACCAAACAGTGGAGTAGGCTCCCCAGGGAGGTAGTTGAATCCCCATACTTGGAGGTGTTGAAAAGATGGTGTGTAATGGTTAGACTCAATCTTAAAGGCCTTTTTCAACCAAAAAGTCTATGATTGTAACTAATGGTGAGATATATTAGTAAGGAAATGAAGCTGCTGCCCTCTTCATCCTCTTTTGGAGTCTCCCCCTCACAATACTGCAAAAGGAGACTGTAAGGTCACATCAGCCCTTCAGTGCTTCTGATACTTAACGTGCTATCTAACAAGTCAAAACAAGGTTTTCTGGGAATAGACCTAGGCAGAAGCTGTGCAAAAAAGTTGCATAGCATATACCATGTCTGCTGATTGCCACTTTTGTAGAACCAATTGCTTGCTTCATCTTCTACTCTTGAAACTTCCTCTTGCTCCTTTCCTCATCTGCCAAAAGCTGTAACTCTTCTCTTCCTCAGAGCCAGTATCCACATCAGTGACACATCTGTGACTTGTCACCTGCTGAGAGTATGGGACTATGAAACATACCTGGGCAATAAAATCAGCAGTACTGGCTCTATACATGGGTTATATAGTTACTCTTTCTTACATGTCCATGAAGGGCTGCAAGGCTTCAAGAGCTCCTCTGTCAGAATTTCCAGCAGCAGAATTAGAAATAACCAAGTTCTGCGTGGGACCAGACCCACCTGCAGCTGTAGGCAGCAAAGTATGTGCAATGTTAAGGCCAGCCCTGCTTGTATCTTAACTCAAGGTGCAAGTTGTTTTCTCTGCTCTTTTGTTCTGTTTTGTTTCAGTGTGCTGAATCACACCTTGCCAGTGCAAGTGATTCCTGGCTTCAAGTTAGGTTCTTAAATGTGTATTTTTACTTGTTTGGAGGAAATTGAGCGGCGTGAGTCACATCAGAGAGTTCCCGAAACAAGAAGTGGAGATAAATGTTTTCTGGCTCCTGAGGCTTAACTCCAGACAAAGTGGAGACTGGCTTAGGCCATCCAAGAAATTCCTGCTTCAGTTGTATTGCCTGCCTTATTCACACAGTCTCATCAAGGGATGAGTATGTTTTCGGAAATTGTCTTTTCTTCCCATCTTGACCTTCGGGAAAATTTTTACCTTAAACCTTTTGTCTCTGAATTGTAAAAGAATTCATATTTCAAGCTCCTCTCCAAACAGGAAACACCTTCACTGCTGACACCAAACTCCTTTCCCTTCAAAGCTGGCTGAAGCTCTTGCTCTTCCTCCTCTACTTAATGTTGCTGTGGGTAAAGCTGGAGATTTTTTTCCGTGACTTCAAAATTTCAAGTAGTTTTACAGCTCTTTGAGATGATATAAATGTCTGTTGTGCAAACTGCTTTAACATAAACTGTTGTGAAGTGTTTTAGTTTAAGGATGACAAATATAGCTCCTAGAAAAGAGGTGGGACTGCTCAGAGGTACTTAATTTTTGTCTGTTGACATAAAAGCATCATTAACATGGTTAAAAAGGAAGACTTAGAAATATGTAAATGTAGATATAAGCTTTTAATGTAGGTAAAGAGCTGTTCTTAAAAAAAAAAAACAAGAGAAATTAAGCTGTCTCTTCCTAGATCTACATATATCTGTCTGTTCTGGTTATCTCAAATCCCACCATAGTCTCCTGTTTGCCTAATTTTGGTGACTACAGCAAGTTCCACAAATAATTTTAGATAATCTAAAATATTTTCTCCCTGCATTCCATTCCCACAAGTTGCTGATCCTGATCGGTGTTTCTCAATCCAAGACCTAAAAAATCTCCTACAGAAACCCAGACTCAAAAAAATCCCTATTCTAGAACTTCATGACCTCTTCATTCAGAGAAATTCCCTTTAAAACTTTGTCATTACAGATCAATCCAACCACTAATTGTGGATGTCAAGATGGTATGAGATGGTGCCAGTTTCTTTTCCAAGAGAGTAAAACCTTGATCTCACTCTAAATGCTGTATCAGCTGTTGCTTGGGATTTGAATGTGTTTTACCTGCCTGTAGCTTTCTAAAATCGTGACACTTAAGACTAGGTGCTGTACACCAGAGGGGCTTTGGCAGTGGCAGGTGGATGGAACAATTGCAAATTTTGTCTTAACTAAAGCATTGCTGTTAATATGTCAGAACAGCATTTCCTATTTAAAAATGACAACCCATATTGCATTCAGGATCTGCTCTTAACTCCTGGTTCTTTTTTATACAGTTCTTCTGCCTAGACAGCAGTTTTCCACTTTGTTTGCTTGTTTGGTAGTTTTGTTTTGTGGGTTGTTTTTTGGGGTTTGGGTTTTTTTTTTTGCTAAGACCATTGTGCTTGTTTCTGTTGGTTTGACCTCGTTTCTTTTGGATCACATCTCTTAAGTCATCCAAATATTTGAGTCATAGAATTGTTTCGTTTGGAAGAGACCTCTAAGATTGAGTCCAACCATCAGCCTAACACCACCATGCCATTAAGCCATGTCCTGAAATGCCTCGGCTATGTGTTTTTTTACCATCTCCAGGGATGCTGATTGCTCCACCTCCCTGTGCAGCTTTTTCCAAAGGCCAGACTATTGTCCTACATTGATCCTCTAGAACTCTTGCAATTCCACAAAGCGTGGTGTCATCTGTCTTAAGCGTTTTAGATGATAATTTACTATCCAACTTACACAGAGCCACATCATCTTGAGTATCTCCAGGGATGGAGCCTCCACCACATCCCTGGGAAACTTGTTTCAGTGCTTTACCTTAAATTAGCTCAGGTTAGTTCAGGATAAACTCTTGGAGGACTCATCTCTGTAGTCCTCTTAGGCTGACAGTGATCTTTGGACATGGTTATGTCTCTCCTGTGCTCATTTAATAGTGATTCCAGCGAAGTGCTATTTCACTTGTTTGCATATAAGAACGTCTCATGGGACAGTATTAACTGCCTTAATTATAGCAAACTCTTGCGAGCTATTGTTTCTTTGTTACTCACTCAACCTTGAAGTACAAGCCAGATTGTTCTGCCAAGAAGAAATCAAGCACATCAATGGCAGCCATTCTTGACAGTTTAGTAGCCTTCTGCTGGTTTTTTCAGTGGTTTTCTTTAACACCGTTGAAGTACCTTTTAATCACCTAGCAGCTTTTTCTAGGTGTGGGCGCGGAATGCCTGGACTCTACTTACCTTGATCTTCCTTTCCTAGCTAGATTGGCAGTATTTGCATTTTGTCAGCCCTCTGACACCTTTACCCAACCTCTCAAAGGTAATTACTGAGAGTTTGGATCCTTAAACAGCAACTTGATTGTCTGTAAGTAATCTAAATAGTCTTCAGTCCTTCTCTACTCTGACATGTTCTCTCTTCCCAATCCATATCACTATGCAGTGACTTTTCTCTGTCTAGAGAGAGATGATATTTGACATGTCCTCTGTTAATTGCTGTCCCTCTTTAAAGAGCAGGCCTGGATTTTGTTATTCTTACTCCGAGTATATTTATGTAGCTTTTTCTTACGTGTTGTGTGTAATAATGGCCTATCATGTAAACCTTCCAATGGGAGAACTAGATAATCCTTATTAGGCACCTCTGTTTGTAAGGAAAAAAAGGTGATCTGGGGTATTCTCATTCATTTGTTTGAAAAAACCCAAACTCAAAAAACCCTTAGACTTACATTTGTGGAAATGAGGGTCTGAAACGTGTAGGAACAAGAAGAAGTGTTCAGCAAAATGTGACTTGTTTTAGAGTCTCCTGCTTTTGGTGGCACAGAGGAATTAGATTAATTTGAAATATATCTGTGTTCAGATGAGAGTGGACAACAACACTCAGCTGAGGGTCACACAAAATCAGATATTTACATCCTCAAATTAATTGGCAAGGAAAAAAAAAACCAAAACAAGCAGAAATGTGAAATAACAATAATAGTGAGAATAAATCAGTAACATGAAAACTAGCTTAGAGGCAGTTCTAGCTTGTACAGCCTGACTTCAACCTAAGTGACTTTATCAGTTATGTGTCTTGAAATACCTGTGTGACTTAGGAAGCAGTGCAAGCCTTAGCTCACAGAAATCCCAGTCTTCCTGAAGTTTTAATAAAGACTTCTAATAAAGAGATTTTGACCTCTTAAGTTTTGTGATTTTGAAAATGTTTTCCAGGCTTGATTTCTTTATTTTATTTCTTTTATTTCCCCCCACCCCCCCTTCTTTAATTTCTTTTTTTCTTTCTATTCTTTCTTTTCTTTTTTCTCTTTTCTCTGCTCTTTTCTCTCCTTCTGAAAATGCTGCATTCGTGTTCATTTTCCATTACATTATAGGGAGATAAAAATATAATTAGTCAATGGCAGAATTCCCTGGGAAAAAACAAAAAGAGCCCCATGTCAGTGATGCATAAGGGACTGCTGCCAACGAAAAGAGGCAGTCTTTTTTTAGGCTGGAGTTTTTACAAGCTTATTACTTTTAGGCTGTAGTGTTTTTTTATCTCCTGCAGACAAGAGGTCTCGGACAGCCGCTGAGAAGGAAGGGTATTGTAAACTGTGAAACGTTCTCTTCCTTCCTCCGGAGATTCCACTGGCAAAGCCATTCTGACAAAGTTTTCTCCACTCAGCCTCAGAGCTTCTGCCAGGACAAGGATGAGGGCTTACCAGCAGGAAGCTCATAAAATGACTTGAAAAAGTGAATCTCCAGGAAGAGATGTAGGATTCTCTACCTCCTAGCTCCAGAGGGGATATAAACTGTTTATGGAGTTGTCTATTATTTTTTCTGTGTCTACAGTTAGAGCTGCTGATCAATGTTTTAGGGAAAAAGAAAAGGAAATCTATCAAAACTCATCATCGTTAGTTTTACTGGGATATGATTTGCAGAACCCCTGTGAAATTAGGCCCTGCTGCATGATGTACATAATGTAAGTTAAAAGTAGCAGCCTCTGTCAGGGGGGTTCGCAGTCTGAAGCACACAGACAGAAAGCTTGGCAGACAGGAAATGTTTCCACTCTTTGCAGGTGAGCAGCTGAGGTTGAAGAAATGGCAGTCCTGACCTGATGCTACCCGCGAGCCTCTGGAAGTCTGGTTGTTCTAAGCAAGGCTGGTCCAGGCCTGGGCTTACAGAGTGAGTCCATGACATAGCGAAGAGTTAACTTCAACTTTCCAGAGGTTCTGACAGTTTAGTTGTGTTTCTAACTTTGCTAATTCATACCTTCTAGAATGTGTTCTTCTCCCATACTCAGTACGTTGTTTTTAATGCTCACTGTGGTCAGTAGCTGACTTTGCCATGCTTTCTAAGACTTTGCTTCAATCTCTACTAAATTCTCATGTTTTGATAGTAATTGAGACTAGTTTAGCACATATTCTATCTTCTTTTCTGTGATAGACCACTTTGATGGGCAGAGATCTATTAAAGTATGCAAACCTACCAACCTTTTTGGTGAAAAAATTGGAAATAATGCCAGATGAGCTTTTTAGCTTGGAATCCAGGCTTAGACTGGCTCAAAAATAAGACCTCTAACATGCGCTTCATAAAGTCTAGTTATGCTTTACAGATACGGATGGGTGCTATCCTGTGTGCTTCTTTTGCAAGGACTCAGCAAGGGCTGTCAACATGTCAAGCCTCATTAAACCTTACCCATAATGATGAACTTTATGCCTGGATACCAGTTTGGCAACTGGACTGCCTGATGTAGCTTCTAAAGTGCCTGAGTGGACATGGAACAAGGGCTGTACTTGGTGGATACTTAGGTGAGACCATTCAGAAGTCTTTCTGTATATAGCATGGCAAGCCCCCTGCCTTATCACTGAAGTGCCCTGTGTGTGAAAGCATGCATGAGGATCAAGGAGCAGAGTGTAGTGGTGCAGCCAGAAGACAGTTGTGCAAGGAATCACTAATCCTCACGTTTCCTGCATTCTCATGCTCACAGGTGTGCTCTGTGGCCATTTACCAACCCACTGTAGGACAGTGTCCAGGATTGCTCGGGCATTTGTCTCTGTACCGTGGACACCCTGCGAGTGCTGTGTGTGGCAGTGTCATTAATCAGGGTGTCCACAATGAATGGACTTGGCTGCATTGTCTTTTCTATCTGAATTATTATATGCACCTGTTCAGGAATGGTAACTCTGTCGAGGGAAGGATATTGGAGCGTATGGTCCAAGGGACTCTTCAAACCTAAGTCTGCATTCCAAGCTTGTCTGCTACAAGTGATTGATGAATCTGTATTGTGAGCAAGACTCCAGAAGAGTACTAGCAGACCTTACCACAGATGAGAACTCTGCACAGTGTGTTGTGATCTGCGAGGCAGAGCTTGTCCACTGCTGCGGTTTCTTTTACTCAAACTCAGTTAACTGGCCTTGAGTATCTGTGCCTTTCTTGATGAGATCCCAGAAGAACCAACACCTCCTTGCTGCAAAACACTATGCTGGGTGAGAAGTTGGAATCTCCTTATTCATGCAACTAACTTTAACTGTCTTCTTCCTTCCTGATATCCTGGAATTGTGTGTGTCTGTCAGTAAAGCTAGGCAGTATAGCACTTGGCATCTTGTCCGCACAGTTCAGCTTTGTGGGAGGGTTGATTTAGGAAGGGGAAACGTCAGACTTAATGTGTGGGGAGAGCCAGATCCTGGGATTTTCCAGGAAATTTTTTTTCCACATGGGATTTCCCAGTCGAGAGTATAAAAGGCTGTAGCAAAGGCAGGGGATTACACAGACTAGATACTTGGAGCTGAACTTAAACTTCAGGTCCATACTCAGCAACGGAGAGCAGTCACTGAGAAGTATCACAGAGGACTTTACCACTTGGCCACCACGACTAAAACCTGTGAGTATAGATGGAGTGTGTGATTCTGTTTCATTGCTCAGCTAAAGGAAAACTGGACAGGTGGAATCCTGTGTTGGTGTTCTTCAAAAACTGTTTACATGTAAAAGCTCTCTCAATACTAAGAACTCTCTGAAAAGTGGAAATGTTTTTTAAGTCTTTAGAGTAATAGTGTATGTCAAAAAGCTTGTGCAGACAGCGTTTGATATTGAATGGTAAAAAAATCAGTATTATTCTTTACGAATGTGCTCCTTTCATCTCTCATAGCAATCTGCTTAAAAGTTGAAGAGAAGAGAAAAGTCTCAGAAATATGATTTGCTTGTGGCTCTTACCCCTTCTTACTTATGGTAAGTGTGCATTTCTCTGCATAGAAAAGTAGTTGGATGGCAACATTAGTGTGACTGTTCTGCTCGAGCTTAGAAACAAACAAGTTTGAAACCTGACCTGATCAACTTGAGACTAACTTCACAGAGACAAACCTCTAGCTGCAGCAGCATGTTTCCCTGCTTGCCTGTCAAATGCATGATTGGCTCCTGTAGTTTGCTCTAAAGCCTACAAAGCTTTCTGTGATCAGACAGTTCCTCGGGCTGACGTCTCTGTAATTGATGCTGAGGTGCCTGTTTTTAGGCATGCTGGGTGCTTGTTTATAGAATAATTGCCACTACTTTTGATGCAGTTTTAGATATTGACAAGTTTGCAGTGTTTATAGGGCTTTCCAGTGCTTGCTCTTCTGGAGAGAGAGAAGGGGGAAAATGTCAAACACCAACTTTTGGACTTCTTTTTATTCTAGGCCTTACAAGACTGCAGGGGGTGCATTGTTGGACGTACCATTATTCAGACACAAACATGACCTACAGTGAAGCAGAGCTGTGGTGCAAAGAGAGGTATACTAACATGGTTGCCATTCAGAATAAGGAGGAAATCAACTATCTCAATAACTTCTTACCCTTCAATCCGGGTTACTACTGGATTGGAATCAGAAAAATTAATGAGGTATGGACCTGGATCGGAACTAACAAGGAACTGACAGAAGAGGCAGAAAACTGGGCTTCTGGTGAGCCGAATGGCAAAGGGAACAATGAGGACTGTGTTGAGATCTACATCAAAAGAGGAAAGGATGATGGCAAATGGAATGATGAAAAGTGTGAGAAAAAGAAGGTTGCCTTGTGCTACACAGGTATGGAGTGATAAGACCTATTCTAATGTGCACCTTTGGGGGTGGGATGAGTTGTTCAGCCTAGTATTGCATACTAATCGCCTGACCCTTGAGCACTTGTACACTTGTCCTAAGTTCTTGTTCTAAGAACTGGGCTGATTTCACTTTTTAACTCCCAAACTTTGTACATATTTTGTGAGCAAATTACCAAAGCTTCTCTATAATTAGTGGAGAGAAACAGGCTCTTCCAGATGGTGATTTTCATCCCACTCTCAAGTGGGTGTCTCAGCTAGATAAGATTTACCCTTTTGGAGGCATCTGTCTAACCACTGGACTAGATTGGACACTTTGAGGTGGCTAAGGCAAGGTAACAAAAAAAAAAAAAAACAACAAGCCCAAGTCAAATATTTATCAGCCAAATTAGAGCTGTGGTGAGTTAATGAAGAGTATAGCTGTTGAGGATTTCTGCCTGTCTCATAGCAGAGTGCTTCTTTCACACTATAAATATTGCTAGTATCTGCATGAAAACAAGTGGTCATGCAGTTCCCAACCAGTCAGATCACTAGCTCACTGTGAGCTACTCCATCAAAGGCGTTGCTTCTTTAGTGCCAGAAAGACAAAGTGCCAGCCAGGTTTCAGTAGCAGCCATTGCTAAATCTGTTGTAATTTGACTTTTTTTTTTTTTTTTCTTCAGCTTCTTGCAACCCATCTCTGTGCAGTGGCCGTGGAGAATGCATGGAGACTATTAACAACCATAGCTGCCACTGTAACCCTGGATTCTATGGGCCTGAATGCGAGTTTGGTAAGATTACTCCATCCAGCTTAATCAGCCAGGGCCATGTTCATACCAGCTAGCAGTCAGTTTGTCTGCCTTGTTGAGTTGCCTACTTGGCCAATGAGACTGACTGTGAATCTTCTTCTGTTCCTTTGAAGTTGAGACTTGTGATCCGCTAAGGAAACCTGATCATGGGAGCCTTGAGTGCAGCCATCCATTGGAGAGCTTCAGCTACAATTCATCCTGCACAGTGCAGTGTGAGGAAGGATATGAACTGACTGGATTGGCATCTGTATACTGTACCTCTTCTGGGGTCTGGTCTGCCCCCCTTGCAGCATGCAAAGGTGAGCTTCTCAAGCAATGATAGATGAGCTTTCTATGTTACATGTAGCTCTGTAAATTTCAGTGTTACTCTGCTAGTAGGTATAAATTGAAGTTCTGCCCTGTTGCTTTGTGATTAATCTCATGGTGAAGGTGCTTTTTACTGCACTGCACAGGTCTCTTTCTTCCTGAAGAGATTAAATGGGCAGGATGAGTGCTCTGGTCCTGATCTAGATACCCTTGTAGGGAAAGACTTTTCTGCTTCTTAGTGGGGAGCAGAGAATGGAGATGATCTAGCTGTGAGGCTGCTCATAACAGGCAAGTTACTTATGAGTGTAGGAATTATTTTTTTTAAATACTCTGCTTAGAATAAGATCCTGTTTAAAGTGAATAAAATCATCAAACACCACCAAGTAGCAGTCAAAATAGGAAATTTTTTCATTGTAAGTAGTTACTATCATTAGCTGTAGATGAATTTTCAGCTTTACCTTAAGAGTCAGTCCTCCATTTGGAGGTCTTTCCACTCCTAGCAGCTGTCTGCTGCTGTTGAGTGAATATGTTGCCAAGTTTCAGGAAAAAATGACTTAATTTTAATGGCTTGTTCCAAGCTGAGCTGTGTGCTGTCTGTGGTGCTTTTCAGCTGTGACCTGTCCTGCCTTGGGAGAGCCTGCTCATGGAGCTGTGAACTGCTCCCACCCCTCTGCAGAGCTGACATGGGGTGCCACCTGTGAGTTCACCTGTGAGGAAGGGTTCACCCTGACAGGACCAGCCACACTGCAGTGTGGGTCTATTGGGGCCTGGGACCAGCAGCAGCCATCCTGTGCAGGTATCTTTCCTTATCCGTGCTGCACCTGGGTGCTGGGGCTCTGTGTGTTTCATGCCTGAGGTATCTGTGCTGATGATGTCTGGTGTGGTCTGTGTGTTGCAGCTGTGCGGTGTGAGCCTGTAGGCAGGCCAGAAGGAGGCTTTGTGACCTGTGACCACGCTGCTGCAGATCTCAGCTATGGTTCCCGTTGTGAATTCCACTGCAGGGAGGGCTATGTTCTGGATGGCCCCTCCAGCATTGAGTGCACAGCACAGGGAAGGTGGTCAGAGCCAACACCAAAATGCAAAGGTAACATTTACTGGGTTGGGAATCATCAATTAAAACTTCAATTAGCTTGAGCAGTCCTTCCCATCCAAGTGCAGTCAAGGACTAACAGTCATCCCGGAGTGCTTATAGCACTTTTGATAAGCAGATGTCCAGGGAGGGATCACTTAACCTGCTGTATGAATGAGAGAAAAAACAGTGCAGGATGACAGGCAACACTCAGGAGCTGTTTGTCCAACATATATGTTAAAAGGCTTTTAAAGTGGAGTGTTCTGATAGTAGCTCTTATTTCCTACATCTCAAATGGGAGCCAGTGTCTGTCTTGTGAGTGCACTTGTGGAGTATAACCTGGAGCCAGTCTCAGGATAGCTTACATGATTTAGGAGCCTGTTTAGGGATTCTGGCAGCACTGTGCGAAATGCTGAAATCACTGTATCTTGGGATACTGCTAGTTCTGAAGTTCTATGGCTCTGCAAGGGATAGCTGCAGGCAGGGCATGTCCCCTTGTCAACTCAAAGAAGAGCGTTCATTTTGACCTGCTCCAGGCTGAGCTGTGTGCTGTCTGTGGTGCTTTTCAGCTGTGACCTGTCCTGCCTTGGGAGAGCCTGCTCATGGAGCTGTGAACTGCTCCCACCCCTCTGCAGAGCTGACATGGGGTGCCACCTGTGAGTTCACCTGTGAGGAAGGGTTCACCCTGACAGGACCAGCCACACTGCAGTGTGGGTCTACTGGGGCCTGGGACCAGCAGCAGCCATCCTGTGCAGGTATCTTTCCTTATCCGTGCTGCACCTGGGTGCTGGGGCTCTGTGTGTTTCATGCCTGAGGTATCTGTGCTGATGATGTCTGGTGTGGTCTGTGTGTTGCAGCTGTGAGATGTGAGCCTGTAGGCAGGCCAGAAGGAGGCTTTGTGACCTGTGACCACGCTGCTGCAGATCTCAGCTATGGTTCCCGTTGTGAATTCCACTGCAGGGAGGGCTATGTTCTGGATGGCCCCTCCAGCACTGAGTGCACAGCACAGGGAAAGTGGTCAGAGCCAGCACCAAAATGCAAAGGTAACATTTACTGGGTTTGTAAACACAGTTTGCTTGTCACTGAATGCCACACAAAAAATCTGTGTTTGTTTTTTGGTCCTGACTCCAAACTAAACTCTGTGCTGTCTCATGTTTTCAGCTGTGACTTGCCTTAATATTGCCTGCTTATGCCTCTGAACTGCTTCCACCCCAAAGAGAAATTAGCACAGTGTGTGTCCAGTAGTGCAAAAACAGGGCCGAAGATTTAAGTCCTTAATGACTCTCAACAAGTTCTTTCTGTATTTCAGTTGTGCAGTGTGAACCACTGAGGTCTCCTGAGAAAGGCTCCATGGATTGCTCACATGGTCTTGGGAACTTCACATACAACACAGCCTGCCTCTTCAGCTGTCTAGAAGGATGGAGGCTCAATGGTTCTCGTGTTCTTGAGTGCAGTCAGTCAGGAAACTGGAGTGCCCGTCTGCCCACATGTGAAGGTATTTTACCTGTGACTAGCCAGAGAGAAGTGACCCTGGGTTTCTAGTCAAATAAGGCATGGAAGGGTGGAGGAGGTAACTCCAACCAATGAACTAGAACTTTTAGTGAAGTCCTTGGATTGAGAAGCCCCAAATCTCTCAGTATGTTTTTTTAAAACAGAAGAGGAGAAGATTTCTAAAAAGCCTTGGTGAAAAAATGTTGGTTTCTTAACTTCAACCTGATTTCAGGTTATTTTGGTTTTTAAATAAAATATTTTTCATGATGAGCTTTTTCCATATGAATAAACTGTCTGGCTCTACTCTCTCCTGGTGAGGCCACATCTGGAGTACTATGTTCAGTTCTGGGCCCTCCAGTTCAAGGGGGACGTAGAACTGCTTGAGAGAGTCCAGTGCAGAGCCACAAAGATGATTAAGGGAATGAAATGTCTCTCTTATAAGGAGAGACTGAGGGAGCTGGGGCTCTTTAGCTTGGAGAAGAGGAGACTGAGAGGTGACCTCATCAATGTTTATAAATATGTAAAGAGTGAGTGCCAGGAGGCTGGAGCCAGGCTCTGCTCAGTGATGCCTGATGACAGGACAAGGGGCAATGGGTGGGAGTTGAGGCATAGGAAGCTTCGTGTAAAGATAAGGAGGAATTTTTTCCCTCTGAGGGTGACAGAACACTGGAACAGGCTGTCCAGGGGAGTTGTGGAGTCTCCCTCTCTGGAGGTATTCAAAACCCGCCTGGGCGTGTTCCTGTGTTACCCAGTATAGGTGATCCTGCCCTGGCAGGGGAGGTCCAACTGGATGATCTTTCAAGGTGACTTCCAGCCCCTGCCATTCTATGAGTCTATGAAAAGCTTTTCTAAAGAAACAGAATCTTGTGAGGAAATCTGTATTCGTAAGTCTGGTTTTCAGTGGAAAAGGGAGAAGTTTATAGAAACTGATTTCCATAGTTTCTTGGGTGACCTCCTCAGCCAAAAGTTCTCACAGAGCTTTCCTGTCAAAAGCTGTATTTTTTCAGGACAGAAGTCTGAGCCTTGCATTCCCATTCCATGAATTAAGAGCTCTGTTATTCTACTCAGATCCAGTTGAATAGTAGCTCAGAATCTGATCCAGTAGCTCAGCTGCAGTTTCTTTGCTTGAGCAGAATTTAGATTGCTGAATAATTTCATTGATCTCAACTACGTTGCTCAAAGAGGAAGACAGTACAGTGGGAATTGAAAAGATCATCTGCAACATGAAAGATGTGAGCATAAATTGCCATGTGAGGCTTAAGGTTAGACAGAGCCTGGCATAGCTGGCCTGTTGCCTTGCCATTGCTTTGCCAATGGGTCAGGTAATTTTTAGTACACAGCTTTTTACCTGTGTCCTGTATCAGCAAGAGAAAACCTAAGCCTTGCAAGCGGCAATTCTGGCACAAGGGAAAAGAAGATGTAGAGAGGGCTTTCAAAGACCACACATGCCTCTTGGTTTCACTGAAACCTTTTTATCCTTGCAGCATCTGAACAAGACAGCTATGTCTCTGTGGGCATAGCAGCCAGCAGTGCAGCTCTGGTGTCCACAGCATCATTCCTCTTTTGGCTTGCAAGACGTTTCCGAAGAAAAGGTGAGCAGCTGGGCTGGGACCACTGATTCTATTTACCTGCCTGAAAAACTTTCAGTGGAGAAAAAACCCTAAAACCTCCAAACTCCTTTGTTTGGCAAAAATGTGAAAGTTCCAATACTTAACATTCCACAAGTATTTTCAAGAAGCCTGCATGCATGCTATGTTTGGCTTTTGCTTGAACATTGGAAAATGGCAAACAGCAAAGCCCATGTGTTCAGAAAACAAGGATTAGAAAGGGAAAGAGAGCAACATTTTGTGTACTTGTAGTTACTGCCAGGGACAGCGAAGGAGCATTTGAGATGAGGCTAATGACATCACAGTAATAACTGCCTGTGAGATTTGTTGCTAGGTAATGTTTCTTTATAATACATTCAGAAATATGAGGGAGGGTTTAGCAGAAGAAAAAGTTTGCATGAGGGGACTTTCATCTTGAAATGCTAATACTTTTTCTTATTCTTTTTGCAGTAAAGAAATTTACTCCTTCCAGGTGAGTTGTGTCTCAAAAAGCAGCATGAAAAGCACTGCAACCACTTTGCTAAAATCCATTTGATACAAACTGATTGTCATTAAAGTGCTTTTCATTTTTGTTTTTTATAGCAGCTGCCAGAGCCTAACCACTGAAGGTAGCTTCCAAAGCGCTGTCCAGAATGTCTGACTCCAGGTGTTTCAGGTAAGCACATGAGATAGCTGCGCTCACAAGTTCTCTCCCTTTTAATCACACAAAGCAATTGTTGCTGTTAACTGGGGTGCATTAAGAGGACTGAGGGAAGGGAACCTCCCCCTCTACTCTGCCCTGGTGCGACCTCACTTGGAATATTGCCTTCGGTTTTGTGCTCCCCAGTTCAGGAGGGACAGGGATCTGCTCAAAAGAGTCCAAGAAAGGGCTATGAGGATGGTTGAGGGGCTGGAGCACTGCCCTGTGAGGAGAGGCTGAGGGACCTGGACCTGTTTGGTCTGGTGAAGAGAAGACTTAGAGGGGATCTAATAAATATATGAGGGTTGGAGGTCAAGAGGGAGGAGGGGACAGGCTCTGCCTTGTGATAGGACAAGGGGCAATGGATATAAACAGCAGCACAGGAAGTTCCACCTCAACATGAGGAAGAACTTCTTTACCGTAAGGGTCACTGAGCAGTGGAACAGGCTGCCCGGGGAGGTTGTGGAGGTTCCTTCTCTGGTGACTTTCAAGACCTGTCTGGATGCATTCCTGTGTGCCCTGCACTAGATTATGGTCCTGCTCTGGTGGGGGGCTTTGGACTCAATCTCTGGAGGTCCCTTCCAACCCCTCAAATCCTGTGATCCTATAATTGCTATGCAATGGCTGAAATAGCAGAATGTGCTTTGGCACATGCATCTTGGCATGGCATAAATGTTCCTAACAAGACTGATGGATTTATTGCTGTAGAAATGGCTACTCAGCTCCTTTAGGATGATTGTGCTTAGCACTCTGTCCAGCCATGTGCAGCATTCAAAACACTTTTGTGTAGTACACAAAATTCATCTGAAATGACAGCAGATACAATCTGTTCTGATTCTCCCACTTACAGAGGGATTTTCTTCTCTTTGCAGGAGCCACAGCCGTCTTTTCTTACTTCCCAAAGATTTCTGGAGAACGAAACTGGGTGCGAATCAGCAAGTGGGCAGATGTTTTTACCTCTTGCTGACAAGATGATTGACCTTTTGTATTGTTCAGAAATTTTGAGCTCAAGCTGGCTAGTATTTCCATCAGAAACAAGCAGAGAGTAAAGCTCTGCCCTTCTGGCAAAACACTGTCTACATTCAGTCATGTAGTTATCACAGCTGGGCTCTTGCCATCCTTTGTCCAGATGGTGAGCAAATAGTTAGCTGCTGCCCAAAGAGGAGGCTGGTTTCTCCTCTGATCTACTCAAAGGTACCTAAGTGAGGTGAAGACATGCTTTAATTCACATCACTTACTATGCTGCCAGAGATGTCGTCTCTGGAGACAGTATGGGTTGTAATTGCAGGAATGGAATAAGCAGGATGAAAAAATATCACTGATCAGCTTGGAAAGCATTGATCTGTTGTTGTTGAAGTCAGTTTATTTGAAGAGTACATCCCGGGCAGTAAATATGCCTGTAATGATATGAGCAATTGTTTGGGGTTCTGCTGCACATCCCAGAAAGCTTAGGGACTTTAAACTCTTCTTTAATGGTAATAGCACTAGGAATCATAGTGCTTAAACAAGGTACTCTGCTTTCTGTATCCAGCACCTAGATCTGAAACAACCTCATCCCTGTGGGACTATGCACTGTAATGGAGGTGAATATATAAATATTTAATTCTGCAGTTTTTACTGTGGGTATTTTTGTGCCGTCGACTGTAAATGTGTTGTAAAAAACTTGTTCCTGAGTATGTCTGTGGCAGTTGATCTGGGACCAGGTAAATTTAAGGTCGTTAAGAGGTGTGTGTGTGTGTAAGTATTTAATGCCTGCATATTATTTACAAGTAAAATGGAAGTATGTTTTATTACTCTGTTGAAAGACTTTGAATGAGAGTTTTTCTTAAGATATATTTAAGTTATAATAATAATAATAATTTAAACCCCTCTGACTTAAAATTGGATCTGTATTACCCTGTTTGTAACATTTAATAAATCATCTTGCATATAATGTTCCCTTTTTGGAAGTGTGAGTCTTTAAATGGTTTGAATCAGTCCTGTGAATGTGGTTTCAGCAGCAGATTGTGAGGGGCTGGGGAAAGGCTGGCTACATAGCAAGGCTGTTCCTTATTTACAGAAGCACAGCACATTAGAGGTTGGAAGGAGATCATTGAGTCCAACCCCTCTGCCAAAGCAGGATCACCCAGGGTGATCTGCACAGGAATGCATCCAGGTGGGTTTTGAAAGTCTCCAGAGAAGAAGATTCCACAACCCCCTTGGGGAGCCTGTGCCAGTGCTTGGTCACCCTCACTACAAAGAAGTTTCTCCTCACGTTGAGGTGAAACATTTTGTGTTCCAGTTTGTAGCTGTTGCTGCTTTTCTTATTGCTGTGGACCACCCAAAAGAGCTTGGCCACATCAACTTGACACCCACCCCTCAGATATTTGTACATATTGATCAGATCTCCTCTCAGTCCTCTCTTCTCTAAGCAGCCCCAGGTTTCTCAGTCTCTCTCCATAGGGGAGATGCTCAGGTCCCCCAGTCATCCTCGTGGCTCTTCACTGGACACTCTCCAGCAGGTCCTTATCTCTCTTGAACTGGGAAACCCAAAACTGGGCACAGTAAGTTCCAGGTGTGGTCTCACTAGGGCAAAGTAGAGGGGGAGAAGCACCTCCCTAGAGCTGCAGAACACACTTTTCCTGAGGCACTCGAGGCTGCCATTTGCTCTCTTGGCCGCAACGGCCAAGCAATTGCTGTCCCATGCAGAACTTGCTGTCCACCAGCACTCCAAGGTCTTTCTCCACAGAGCTGCTTTTCAGCAGGGCAGCCCTCAGCCTGCACTGGTGCTTGTTGTTATTCTTCCCCAAATGCAGGATCCTGCACTTGTCCTTGTTGTGCTTCATATAGTTAGCCTTCGTCCATCACTCCAGGATGTCCAGATCTCGTTGGATGTCTGCACAACCTTGTTTAGCTTCCCTTGTTTCTGTAGCAGTCGAGGAAAGAGTAGCCAGCAGATGGCACTGAGTGCCTGTGAGCATCTAGCTGGCAGCTAGCACAGCCAGAGCAGGATCCCAAGCCGACATCCCCAGTCCTGGAAGGAAGGAGTACTGTGTCCTATAAAGCAGGTACCTGCACCAGCCGTGAGCTTAGCAAAAGGCATGTGCAGAAGGCAGAGTAGCACAAAAACGGAAGCAAGTAGGTGGACGTGGTGCATGGTTAACAGCACGAACTTCTCAGCCCATGCAAGTCTTTCTGCAGCCCTTTCTTCAGGCAAGTTAGCTGAGTGCAGGATACCATGGGCTACATGAGTAGTGGTGACTGCTCTCTAGGGACCTCCACACCCACCCTGGCTTGGGTTGTAGCCAAAGACTCTGCCATGGACTAATGCTGGCTAAGGACCAGAGATGGCCACACACTTCAATGGCCGTACTTCCCCAGCCCCTGGCCTAGCCAGGAAAGCTCCTCCTTGGCTCTCTGTAGCTTCTACCAGGAGTCAATCCTTGTTGTTAAAACCTGAGATACATTCCTGCCCTAGGCAAGGCTGGAGAGAAGTCATCAGGCCTCTCAACTCCCTGTGAAGAAGGGAGTCAGTTAAGAGGTGCTGTGCCACAGTGGACAGGGCCCATTGCTGTTTATCCAAAAGTGATTAAAGAACTGAGAGCGGCTGTCAGTGCTTCCCCCGCCTTGACAAGGTGGGGCCCGACCATGTGAGCAGATGTAGAGCAGTAATCCTTCAGGTTCCCTGAGGGGACGTAGAGATTAGCCCGAAACGCCCTGCTCTGAATCCCCGCAGGAGCTGTTTTGAGAGCTAAAGCACCACATGGATCCACCAGCCTGTCCTTGTTGTTGTCCTCTACATGCATGGCACTGTAGCATCCTCTGGAGAGAGCTACTCAGGACAGCATGGTTCCCAACCTGCTGCAATTTAGGCAGCCCAGCTTCTTTCCTGACCAGAGCTAGTGCTTCTAGCAGCTTTCCCTAGGATCTTTATAGAGGTTTGCTGCCAGAAAAAAGACTACACCATTATCCCCTCTCTTTCTCCAAGCCTCCATTCCTTGTGACTTCTACAGGCAGCAGGAATAAGACCACATTTGAGTGGGATTAGCCCTCTCTCTCTCCTATCTATCCCCTAGATCAGACAAAGACTTCTTGAAGGGGTTCTTCTTCCTTGCAGTGACTTTGGGGTTATACTTATTCTCATAATTAATGTTAGTCCATGGCACAGGCAAAACCCTAATCTGTACTTGTCTGGGTCACTTGATTCTTGATCCTCTTCTGGCATTGTTTCTCCTTGCTTCGAGATATGAATTGCCAGTAACAGTTGCATGGTGTGTCCAGGTCTCGAGGTTCTTCAGGAGGTTATTTTTCTTGCAGCACAACTCTGCTATTGTTTGTTACCTGTATAGTTCCTGTGCTGATGAGAATGGCCATGGGAATGCTTGCTGCTTGGGGGCCATTCAGTAACTCCACTGTCACTCCCTTATGTGATGCAGTGCGGTGTGACAACCAATGGGCCACAGGGGCTTTGCTGGAGGGACTTTCCTTATTTCCTGTTGTTCAATTTCCCTTGAATTCCTCAGCTCTCCCTGGGCCTGTGGCATTGTTTAGAAGGGGATCTGTGTTTTGCCTGGCATCTTATTTTGGAGCAGATGTCTGCTTGTGCCATGACCTATGGAAGCTGTGAAGGTGACATTAACTGGGAGGCACGCATGTCCTTTCACGGCTCTGTGTGTTTGCTGCTCGGCAAAGGGATGGGTTTTGTGGTGTAACATAACACATTTCTGATAAACTGAGCGACCCAGGTGGCTTTGGCTTTTTATATCCACAGACTGACAAGAGGAGACTTAGAAACAAAATTTCACTTGATCCTCAAACAGGTGGGCAGTGCTTGAGTTGGTTGGGTGTTTCTGTGGCCCTTGGTGATAAGGACAGTAGAAGCCATGACCAAAATGAGTTTGTGCCTTCTGTTTTCATAAATAGCCAACAAACAAGCGGTCATTTACTGGGGCCTGGCTGAAGTTGCCTTCCAGAGCTCCAGTTGCCTTCCAGAGCTCCAATTGCTTTCCAGAGCTCCTGGGCTGGCCTAGATCCAGTATTTGGCCAGCAGCTCTTCACTTGCAGAGATAAGTCACCACTACAGGTACTGGAGACAGCACAACTTTGCAGCTCCTTGTGTGCTTTGCTGAGGACTGGCAGCAGGGACTCAGAAGCAGCAGCTCATGTAGGAGCTGGTGTCATGATCAAATCATTAATGTGCTCAGCTCCTGCTCTGGGAGCTGTCAGAGGATATTAGGGCCAGGAGGCCAGACTGCAACATGTAATGTGCAATGTGACATACTCAAGCCTCTGTGAATCTGTTTTTTGTCCTGAGTCTTGCTTCTGTTTGGATTCCTCTGGTTGTTGCAGAGAGCTGGCTGGCTCCCTCGTTTTTGATAGAGCATGCTGCTAATGTGTGGCTGGTGGTGGATATTTGGTGAATGGTCTTCAGTCCTTAGACCTAGAGAAGCAAATTGCTGTGGTGAGCTCCTGGTCAGGAGCAGAAAGGTTCCACAAGACCACCACTCCCTGGGAGCCACAACTCACATCAATGAGAAATACAGCAGAGGTTAGCTCATGGACTGGCAGAGCATCCTTCTGTGGGTAGTGGCAGCAGAAGCTTGGTAAATGGCAGAAAAGCAGGCATCAGAGCCCAGTCTGTCATGGCATTTGCACAGTTGTGCTATGGGGCTCTCTAGTCTGGTCTATGGCACCTCTCAGGCAGAATTGCAGGCTAGGTTTGACCAGTGGAGCCAAAACCTGTAGGATGGTTATTGCTACTCACCCAGTGCTACAGCATCTCACCTCCAAGAGAGGCAGACTTGGCCAACACAGTTCATCACTGTCTCCAGTGGTGAGAAAGAAATCCACAGCCCAGAAAGCGTTTCCACAGCTGCTGATGGTCAGTGCTTTTCCCAGCTCAGGAAAGCTGCTGCCAAGAACAGGACAGCATGCAAAAAGCACAAATGCCTCCTTGGCAAGGCAGCAGATGCCCCGGGGCAGCTGCCAGCAGGTTTTCTACCTGCATTCCTACTTCAAGGAAGGACATTCTGTGAAAAGCCGAACAGTTGCTTTGACTTTCAGCCTGGGCCAAGTGGGACCTTCATCAGCTTCTCACCTTGCCAGCTGCCATGAAAGCAGCGTTGGCAGGTGTGAAATTGCAGGTGACTTACTTGTTTCTGGCACACCAGTGCTGTCATTTTGGGCTTTTGACAGCCTCTGAGTGGGCAGGAAGAGGGAATTGCATCGAATTCATGCCTTCTGGTTGTAGAGCTCGTGAGTGGAAGGAAAAGGGTTAAAGGGGAAACAGGAAACACTTCATTCAGGGCTTATTCCACAGGACAATTTCTGAGAAAGGAGAGGCTGCAATCAGGCAGGATGTATTCACTTTGGGAACCTGGCCTAAACCAAGAGGAAAATATAGCACAGCCCACACTACAAAAACTCAGGGATGTCCCTGCTTCACCTTACCTTGTGTCAGCTTGAGCAATCCAGATAACATAAAGATCACACACGGTGAAATGCTGGCTCCACATGAACAACCAATATATCCCATGTGGAAATAATACAATTTCAGCAGAAAGACAGTGGGAATAGTCCTAGATGGCCGTATCCTGAGATGGAGAGAAAGGGCCCTTTCCAGTCCTCACTCTCTTTCCTCCTCCTCTCTCACTTCAGTTGGTACCAAGGACCCAAGGTTGGTCCCTGGGTAGAGAACAGGGTATGCTGCTTGTGTTATGGGTTTGTTCTCAGACTGAAGTCTGACTTGTGTGACTCTTGAAAACAGCAGAGGAATGACTTAGGAACTTCTGGGTCATTGTGAGAGAACAGAAAAGGTCTTTGCTATAAAAGCTAATCACTTTTGAGCATCACAGCATCTGAAATCAACCAGACATAGCAGAGCTTCTATTCTATCAGTCACCTCTGAAGAAAAATTCACCAGTGTCAGTAACCTCTTGGAACTAAAGGCAGAGGATTTGGTAGAAGCATTTGACAGTGATGAGAAATAGTCACCATGGAGTCATGCAGGAGGGAGCAGGGAGACAGCTCATGTTCTACATTGCTCTTGCTCCTTTTCTGGAGAGAACAGCTCGTTCTCTGTTTTGCAAGAACATTCTCACCTACCACTTGTGCTCTTCTCCCTGGTTGGTTGTTTTTTGGTTTTTTTGTTTGTTTGTTTGTTTATTTTTTCCCTGGTTTCAGGGCTTTCAGTTAGAGGTGAGAGACCCTCAGCCATGTGCCCTTGGAGAGAAGAGTGGCAGTTTGCATTGTGTGGGTGGTTGGCAAAGCCACGGTGAATTTTGCACGTGCTGCTCAGACAGGCAGAGTTTACTCTGGCTGGAGGTTTATTTGCACGAAGGACAGGCTAGCCATTCACCTGAACGCATTTGTCACTCTGCTCCTTTGAACTAAGGCAGCTGGATAGTCCTGCCGAGGTCAGTGCAGATTGATCTGGTTAGTTTTCTTTTCCTTTTATTAGCTCTTTCTTCAGGATTATTCTGTGTCCTGTTTAATTTGCCCTGCCTGAGTAGAGGGGTTTGTTTGTGAGGTAAAAATCCCAACTGATGTGGCAGGTGGAGAGCACTGAGGGCACTAAAAAAAGTATGCCTTTTCTAAGATTGCATTTAAATCTGGATTTTTAAAAAAGTAATTACAAATGAGCATCTGGCTTACTGAATTCAAGTGCGTGCTGAAAAGAGGTCAGACATAGATCAACCTTTTCTCCAGGCTGCAGTTCATTCTCTTTGGCTGCATTTTGAGGCATAGGAAGTTTCATGTAAACATGAGGAGGAACTTTTTCACTGTGAGGGTGACAGAACACTGGAACAGGCTGCCCAGAGGGGTTGTGGAGTCTCCCTCTCTGGAAATATTCAGAACCCGCCTGGATATGTTCCTGTGTGATCTGGTATATGTGATCCTGCTCTGGTGAGGAGGTCAGACTGGATGAGCTTTCAAGGTCCCTTCCAGCCCCTGGCATTCTGTGATTAAGTTCAGAATTGGTTCCTGTAGGTGCTGACAAAGTGTTTCAAATGCTGCCAGGCAAAGCTGTTAACATGCTCACACACAGGCGCCCACATGCACAAAGGGTCAGTCAGTGCTTCTGTTTTATCACTTTTGCTTCCTGTTTCCTTGTGCATACACAGGGCAGATTTTGGTTCTCAGCCCATTAAATGGTGAATAATTCTTTGCAGCATTCTTCCCTGTCTGCTAAGCAGGAGAAAGTCTTGCAGGTCAGCCCTTTGGTGACAGAAATTGGTGGTGGAGACTGTAGACTTTTAAAGCCCTTCAGTTGTGTTCCTGTGTGAGTAGGGCTGCAAACAGCAGCCACATAATCTTTGCTGTCATGTTGTTGTTGAAGTGTTGCTCCAGAAAGTGATTCTGCCTCAGAGAAATACACTGTGCAAGGATGAACTGTCTGTCTTGGAGGAGTGTTGGGAACATGGACTCCTCACGACTTTGCAACAGGTAAAGGTAACTCTGAAGAGCATATTTCTCCCTGGACTTCCATCTGAGAAAAGAACTTGTGAAGGAATTGTAGGAAATAGGATTTGAGGAGCCTCCTGTCTCAGGCTGTGTGTGATACTGTGGGTGGAAGTTGGTGCTGTGCACTCTGTGCTAAAAATCAGGAATTTGGGTGCATGGGTCCCAGACAGTGAGGTTGATTTGGTGTCTGATTCCCTTTTCTGTTTCAGAAATCCCAGTCTGGGACAGCTCTTCTGTCAGTGAGGTTGTGGCCTGGAAAAATGAGCACTTGGTTTAATTTCCCAACACTGCCAATGGCTAAGTCTGGGAAATTCATTCCTTTACCTCATGTCTAAAACAGAATTGTAGATACATTTAGGTTGGAAAAGACCTCTAAGATCATTGAGTCTAGTTGCTAACTCAGTACTGTCAAGCCCCACTAAACTGTGTCACTAAGCACTACAGATCTACACCTTTTAAATACCCCCAGGGGATTGAACACGATGATCCTGAACTCTTTAGAGAGAAGCTTAGGGAAAACAAAGCACCTCTACCAAGGGAATGACAACACATCCTGTTCGTTCTTACTCTGTCCGCTCTAGCTGCTGCCAGGTGTAAGGGCCAAGCAGTCCTGTGATCTGCAATGGCCATTCTTCTGTCCCATGTCTGGAGCATGAAAATCTAAGCCTTCGGGGTGTTTGGATGCTGTGGGAACAGGTGCAATAGGAACCTAAAACCAACAGATCAGAAAACATATGGGACTGCCTCAGCTCTTAATTAACCTAATTGCTGTAGCTTCCACCAAGGGCTGCATGCTTACCTCACATGTTGTTTCTGATGCAGGCAAGCACTGCGCCCTGTGATAGAGTGCAGATGTGGTAATGCTATCAACAAACCCCTTCATTCCCAGATGCAGCCCAGCAGGCCATACCATCTCTATAAAATCCAGCTGGTGGTCCCAGGGTGCAGGTCATCATACCTAGATGTACAGCCCATCCCTCTGAAGAGGTGCTCCAGAGGCTTCTCTGGAGAGAGAGCAGAGGTTTAGGAAAGGTGTCAGGGTGCTTGAACGTGTCCAGGGAAGAGCAATGAGGCTGGTGAGGGGGATAGTGCACAGCCCTAAGAGGAACAGCTAAGGGAGCTGGGGTTGTTCAGCATGGAGAAGAGGAGGCTCAGGGGAGATCTCATTGCTCTCTACAACTACCTGAAAGAAGGTTGTAGCCAGGCAAGGTGACAGAACAGGAGGACACAGTCTCAAGCTGCACCAGGGCAGGTTTAGGCTGGACATTAGGAAGAAGTTCTTCACAGAAAGAGTGATTGGTATTGGAATGGGCTGCCTAGGGAGGTGGTGAAGGAGTTTAAAAGGAGACTGGATGAGGCACATAGTGCCATGGTCTAGTTAATTAGAAGGTGTTAGGTGATAGGTTTGACTCAATGATCTCAAAGGTCTTTTCCAACCTGGTTAATTCTGCGATTCTGTTAGATGCAGAATAGGCTGTGAAACCTAACAAAAGTTACTACAGCCCAGCCCAGTGGTTTGGCTTGTCTGGCCTCCATCAGAGGGCTGGTGGTTGCTGGCTGCTGCTGCAAGGGGCAATGAGTCATTCGGGCTGCAGGTGGTCAGCTGATAAAGATATTGAGCCAGCTCACCTGCATGTCCAATGGCACAGTGAAACCACCAGATGTTTATAGAAAGAAATTATGTCCTGATGGGTGAAAAGAGAATGCTCTAAACCTTCTATGGTGAAAGAGCACAACTGAGCTGTAGTCCTTTCTTCACAACTTCAAGAGAAAGGGTAGTCAAGAATCTGTACTAACATCTTTTGATGCTCAAACAACAGCCGTATATTTTCACTTCAAAGCCACTCATTCTTCCTCACTGAAAGTATTTGGAAAACAAGTCACTCCCAGATTAGTTAAACGTTTGTCTTTTCATGGCACTGAATTGTAAATAAAGCTGTAGTCCTAAAGATACTACACAGAATCACAGAACCTTAGAGGTTGGAAGGGGCCTCCAGACATCAACAAGTCCAACCTCCCTACCAAGGCAGAATCACCCAGGGTAGTTTGCACAGGAATGCACCTAGGTGGGTTTTGAAAGTCTGCAGAGAAGGAGACTCCACAATCCCCCTGGGCAGCTTGTTCCAGTGCTCTGTAACCCTCACTGTAAGGAAGTTTCTCCTCATGTTGAGGTGAAACCTTCTCTGTTCCAATTTGTAGCTGTTGCTCCTTGTCTTATTACTGTGGACCACTGAAAAGCGATTGGCCCCAGCCAACTGACACTCACCCCTCAGATATTTGTACATGTTGGTCAGATTTCCTCTCAGTCTTCTCTTCTCCAGAGTTAACCCCAGGTTTCTCAGTCTCTCTCCATAGGGGAGATGCTCAAGTGCCCCAGTCATCCTCGTGGTTCTTCACTGGACTGTCTCCAGCAGGTCCCTGTCTCTCTTGAACAGGGGAGCCCAAAACTGGACACAGTATTCCAAGTGTGGTCTCACTAGGGCAGAGTAGAGGGGGAGAAGAACCTCTCTAGACCTGCTGGACACACTACAGATACTTGGAAGTTTCCTGAGGTTCAAAGATGTCCTCTAACAACATTTTTTTCTGTTGTGCTGTAAACAGAAATTTGAAGTCAGTTGTCCAGATGTCTGGTATAAAGCAGTCAATTCATCCAGCCTGCCCAGCAGCTATTCCCAACTGTGTGTTTTCCTCCAGCAGAGTCGGGATTCCCTCTGAAGTTATGGGGCTGGAGGAGCTGTCTAGATGCAGAGATGCAAGTGAGTGAAGAGGGAGAGTGCAGTGTCTGATGTGGGCACATCTTGTCTAGGCAGCCAAGCCAAATGTTTATCACCTTTGGATTCACCACGCTGCCCAAAAAAGCAAAACAGACGTGTAGTAGTGTTGGCAATCTCTGTAGGAACCTCCTGTCTGCCAGATTCTCTCTCCCTGCCCTCCCAGCAGGTGCCAGCTGGGGTTTGCTTTTTTTTTTTTCATCCTCTGATCATGTTTCATCAAAGCAAGCATTGTCAGGAGATGCAGAGCCCAAAGGCTTACTAAAATTAGGCCTGATCTTTGGTCTTATTTGTAAGTTTGTAAGTTCCAGGCATGGTGACATCTGACATGCAAATGGCTAAAATCAGGGTTTGCAAGTCCTAAGTGCAGCTATGTTTGTATTATTGCTTGCAAAGTCCTTTGGAGCAGCTGCGTGCCTGCTAGAGCAGACCAGCAGCAGCACACCAGCACAGATCAAAGACTATGTGAAACAGACAAAGAGTCTGCAGAACAGACCTCACCATAGGCAAGCAGCCTACACTGTCAAGCTGGCTGGCAGAGGAGGATCACAGGAGAGGCACTGTGCTTACGATTTTGACAGAATCAAGCCATGCTGGTACAGGCCCCATGACTCAGTGCTGGAGTCACACAGGTTCACCCTGCAGATCTCTACACCTTCTGCGACAGCAACAAACCAACAAGATGTTAAGTCCCAATTAAGTTAATGGGGCTTAAACGAATTCCTCAGGTTGAACGTAGTGATTTGTGTTTTAGTGGATCTGGATATTGCTAAAGCTACCCTTCCCCCTTCTTCCCATCAGAGCTACTTAAATAACAGTGGCTACTAGGAAGGAATTATGAACAGCAGCAGTTCAAACCCCGAAGTGTGACCAGAATAGCTCTTTGGAATGGCTGCATGAAACACCTTCAGAGAGGTGATGAATAAGAAGCAGAGGCAAGGAGGGAAAGAAAAAATAATGGTTTGTGCCTATTTTACACTTAGCTCATGTAGGGTTTTGAATGTATTGATGTTAGATCTGTGGATTGGCTGATGGCCTAACATACTACGGAAATCAGTACCCATTGGTAGTGCTGTCCTCATACCTGGCTTAGAAGAGCATTTGTTTGGTGTTGGATCTGAAAAAAACAAGTCTTTTCAACTCTGATCTGCTCTTTGGGCAACAAATTTGGTTTTCATGAAGACCTGGATGACCAGCAACTCTCTACCAGGCTCGTGCTCAATCTGCCTGCTGCAGAGTGGGCTTTTAAAAGGTGAAGCTGATCTCATTTTGCAGCAGCCTGCGTACAGCTGTGACACTCATATGGTGCAGAGCTCTCTGTTTTCCTTGGTGTCCTCATATGCAGCAGATTATGAGAAGGAAGGGCATGTATGAGGTGTGCAATGCCCCAGAACAGGGATTGAGCTCTGGTTTAGAATATCCTTGTGGGAGTAGAAGGGATGCAAGTTCAAAATGAGCAAAGGGAGGTGAATCTCCACTCTTCATTCACCTGTCCTGCAGACTGCTCTTCCACCATCTCCCCGTTCTGTCCCAGGGAGGCACAGGGGAAATCCTGGTGGCAGCTTCTGAAATGAGCTGGCCCTAGACTGTTAGGAACTTTATAGGCCAAATCTAACATCTTAAACTTCACCTGAAACCAAATTGTCAGCCAGGCCTAATGCAGACACTCCCCAGAAGCTTTGCAAGGCATGCTTTCGTGGTGACTCTGACTACAAAGGTTTACAGCCTCTCATTTGATGAACAGACAACAGCATTTTTTTTTTCCCCTCTCCTAACAAGGTTTCCTTAGAAATGGATCTAGTGCTAAATCCTGAGTCTGCCTGGCATATTCCAGGGGACATCTGGCGTAAATTCTCCATTATTAGATTACATTAGTTGCAGCAATAATCATTCACATGGGATTATTACATCCAAGCCTGTCTCATTGCCTTTAACCTTTCACACATTGTCTTTCCTGGTTCCCCTTCAAAGGGCTGTTGTGAGTCTGTGTCGGAGCAAGAAATTAACTCGTTAGTAATTTATGCATCATTTCCTCCAGCCGCATGTATTTAGGGCAAGATCAATAAAATATAATAAGGAAGCGAGTGGGGATTGTCACTGTGGGGCTGAAATAATTCCTTTGGTATCACTGTAAATCCTTCCCACACACACGAAAACCCACAGTCCTGTCCATCATTAGCTTATTGTGCTGGGCTCTGTCAACAGGACATTGATTTGGCTCCTTTGTGTGCTTGCAGAGTTCATGTCCTGCCACTTCTGCTCACAGCCACACGGAGTGCTTTGAGTGCAGGTTTAAGATTTGGTTCCTGAGTCTTTTTTTTTTTTTTCCTGGCTCCTGCCATCTAATTAGAGCTGTGCCACCTAAAGCAGATTTGTTTCTGGAGTGGCTCCATGCTCTGGCATCTACTGCGATGTGTTTGGTCTGAGAAAGGGAAAGGGACAGCAAGAGGGATCCAAACACTGCAGCAGGCCAGGGCACAGAAATCTTGCTCCCTGTGGGAACTGAGGAGGCAAGGCTGAGTGGATGTTAAAGGTCAGTGGCAGGTTTGAGAGGATCTAGAGTCTCTGACTACCGATCTGACTGCAAGGCAAGGAGTTTAGATCCATTTTACCCACAGCAGGTAAGAATGTAAGAAAGGCAATGATCATGGGTGAAAGAGACAGCAGACAGAACACCCTGTATTTCTGTGGCTCCTAAACAGACTCAGAGCCACAGTGTAACTTATCTTTCCACATCTTCTTTCTCACCCTCTGGCTCCAATGCAGACTACTCCTCAGGGCTTCAGTTCCATGAGAACTTGAATTTGAGAAATTTGTTGCAATTTCAGGCAAAGAATTTCCTGAATGTGCAAGCAAAGTTAAACCAGCAATTCAGTGTCCATGATAGCTCTGCCTGCCTGGACTCCCTGTGGCTAATTCTCCTGGGGAAGGTGTTTCAGTGGTTGGCACTGATGTGGAAGAGACTGTGTGGCCCACTTTGGCTTTAGCAATGCATATCTGATCCACTCATCTGAGGGGATTACAACAATACGGAGGGTCCAGCTTCTGAAACTCTCTGGAAGAAGCCTAGAGATCACTCTGTACTCTGGGACCTGCATGCTTTATTGCTGTAAATGTGAAGAAATCTAGGAGAGAGAGGTGGTTTTAAACCCCCCATCAGGTCTGACTCACATCCCAGAAGAATATTTGTTGTGTGGTTGTGCTGGGTCGGGCAGGACACAGCGTAGGGATGGAGCAGTGAAGTCAGAGCAGTTCTGCCCTGCACAACCCCAGTAATGTTGACACAGCCTGAAGGGAAGTGCAGAGCAGATGAGATGCTGAGATTATCGGTGCAGACAGGGCAGAGGAATGTTGTTTGCTCTCCTCCATCAGGACTGGCAAAATCCAGACACGGAGGGAAGGTGCAAGTAGACGCCCATGCATGGTTTGAGAGTGCAAGAGAGATAAGCAAGCTGAGAGACAAAGCCAGGGGCTTTAATGTCTGCACAAGAAAAACTGGTCACTGCACAGGACAGTTGTCTTCTAAAAGCCCTCTGGAGACAAGGTTCTGTCCAAGCCACCTGCAAGCAGCCAGTGATGCTGCCCAGGTATGCATACAGGGCAGTGCTCCCTTGTCACCTGCCCCCATAGTCCTCAATTTCAGTAAGGCACAAGCCGGCTATACCGGGTCTCCACTGGAGTCCAGTGGTGATGTGGCCACCACCACCACCTTCTCAATGACAAAATTTATTAGCAGAAAGAGTTGCTAGGCTTGTAGATGAGAGAGAAAAGGCCAACTGGCAAAGAGGAGGAAAGCAGAACCGAGACACGTGCTCAGACAGGATGGCAGCTCATTGCTTGGGTTCGTTCCTTTAAGAGCTGAAGATAGAAAAGAAATTACTTCCAGGAGGCAGTTTCTCAGCAGAGACACTTCAGACCAACTCCTTTGCCTTGCAGGCCCTCTCCTAGGCAGCCTGTGCAGTCAGCCCTCCCCCCGGCATTGCAACACCTCCTGCTTTCCACAGAGGCAGGAGCCCAAAGAGCAAACACAGGAAACCCCAGCTCCGGTCAAGGTCTGGGAGGTAAATTTGTAACTCAGGATAGATCCTGAGGATGCTGTTCTGTAGTATGTAAACACTCCTTTATTTCTCAAACAGCCCAGCACAGCTGAGAGAGCTGATCCCAAACCTCTCTTCATGGTTGAGTCTGCTGAAGAGACAGGACGCAGGTTGGAAATGCAGCCAGGCATGCAGGCTCCCTACTCCCTGGAGACTGGCTCCTTCCCTTACTTCTGTAAGTTCTTGTCCTGACGCCACACCAGTTGACTGTGCTGAGCAGCAGTGTGGGCTCAGCTGTGGGTTGGGCAGCCATGTAGAGGGGTGGTGGAACACCACTGTGACCATTGCCAAGAGACATGGGGCTTGCCCAGACTCCTGGGCATACTACTGCTGTAGCAGGAGGTGCTGACTGAACAGAGCCTTCATAAGGTTTTAATGCAGGGACAGGTTTTTGAGAGACACCTATGTAGCACTGTGCTGTGCTCTGCATTGCAGGAAGGAAGTCTCAGTTTAGACGCTGGGAAAAACTATTTAACAGGAGTAATGGACATGTGATGAGACAGATAGGCTGGGGAAGGAGGTGGCAGCTCTGTCCCCAGGAGTCTCTGGTCTGATTTGGGGCAGGAAGATGGGTGAGATGAGCTTGCTAGGCCTCTTCCAAAATTATTTTCTGTGAGTCTGTGCTTTCCTCTTGCAATGCAGGGCAAGAAAAGTGTTTGGGGCGTGGAAGGGGGTGCTGTGTTTGAACGAGGACTACCATGGGCTGTACTAAAGGAGTTTTGGGGATCAGCTATAAAGGTTAATAAAAGACAGGTGGAAGGTAGTCCAGAATCTCCAATGAGAGCAATACTTTTAACGAAGTGTTGTTTCTCCAGAAACAGCAGCTCTCTCTGGATAAATATTGGTTTTGTCAAATGTATGTAATATATGTGTGTGCATGTGTGGGTGTACAGAGTGAGAGTTCCACCAGGAAAATGCTGTAGTGGTCTAATTAATTTCAACTCGCTTTGAACATGATTTGTGGTTTGCCCTGACCCAATGTGTTTCACTACCTCTGCTGCGTGAGTTCCTTGCAATGTATGTATTGTGACCAAAAGCAACATACTTACTTAGCTTTATGTATTTCCAAGCCACATAAAATTTAAAACAGCATCTTCCTCTTACTTAACTATGTCACAGATTTGTATCACTATCCAGATTAGTTAGCACCAGGAGTTGCACTGTTTGTTTGATTCCTGTGTGCCGAGTAAACCAGTGACACAATGCTGGTGCTGATCCTGTCAGATGCAAGCTAACCTTTGTGCTGGGGTCTAAAACATGGGAATGGAAACCCACCTGTCTTGGGCAGATCAGAGGGCTGGAGGGACTGCAGAGAGGGTAGGGATTGCTCCCCAAAGGCCAGGAGGTATTAGCTGAGTGCAGACAGGCAAGCAGCATGCTGAGATGACAGGCTGGCAGGCAGTGGGTAGGGCAGATTGTCTGGCAAGGTGGTGGGAGCCCCATCGTTGGAAGTTTTTAAAGCCAAGCTGGATGTGGCTCTGAGCAACCTGGTCGAGTGTGAGGTGTCCCTTGCTCATGGCAGGAGGGTTGGAACTGGATGATCTTTGAGGTCTCTCCCAGCCCTGACAATTCTGTGATTCCCTGCCTGTGGCTTGGCTTTGCAGTGAAGTTGCTTTCCCTTTCTGCCTCCCTTCCCTCAGCTGCCCAGACCGTGGCTGTCCTTAGTTTGTGCTGGCACAGCAGGGCCCATTATCACCTGCTATTGCTAATGGTTGCCCCAAAGGCATACTTGCTGGTGTGCAGGACTCACTGAGCTGGTACCAGTTCTGAGCATGGCAAGGGGCTGGCAAATCCTTCCTGTGATCTGGGCTCAGATCACCTAAGAGGCACACCAAGAGCCCGTGGGTATAAATCCTTCCCCTGAGACAGGCCAAGGGAAAGGAAACTTTGGCAAAAGGCAAGATTGTGAGCTAGGCAGGAACTCAAAAGCATTTGGGAAAAACCACTGAGGTTTGTTCCTGCTGATAGAGCTGACATGCAGTCCCCACATGAACCCTCTGCCATTCTAGTTGGGTGTCTGTAGTGCCACACAAATGGGGAGGCAATGAGAGGCTGGAAGACATCCCTGGTACATTGTTGTTTGAGCAGAATCCCTGTTGTAACTACCTGGGGGACCAAGGAATCAGCATAATGTAAAAGTGTATTTATTTATTTTCTACAAGCACTCCAAACTCTCAAAATATCTGAGCCATAAAGCACTCCCAGGGTGAAGGGAATTTGGATCAAATTCCACCCATTTTGTAAGATTCTAAGACTGGAATCTTTGGAAGGGTTTATGGAGTCTCTTTCTCTGGAGACTTTCAAGACCTGTCTGAATGTGTTCCTCTGTGACCTGAGCTAGGTTTTATAGTCCTGCTCTGGCAGGGGAGTTGGACTTGATGATCTATGGAGGTCCCTTCCAACCCTGTGATCCTGTGATTCCCTGGCTTTTTATTGGGGTGATTGTCTTTATAGCATGAGAAGCTGTCAGTAAATACCTGGATGCTGACAACTCCATTTCCTTCAGAAACTGGACAAACAAATGTGCGTATAGATAAAGGACAGGGAAAATGATGTTCTGGTCTCCACAGTCTAAAAAGCTGATCTGAGTCTCAAGAGTTAGAAAGGTATCCATCCCACCAGCCTGCTCTCATCCCTCAGGATGAAAGAAGGCTGCAGTTCTAGGCTTAGACCCCAGACTCTGTTGTCTGGGAGTGATCCACACAGGATTTGTCACCAGCTGCAGCCAATGAAGCTCAGATCTGAAGCCTAGCGTGTGCTGCCAAAACCAGCTTGGAGGTAGTCATGGGTTAGCCCCTCCACTCTGCATCTGTCAATAAAGCAAGCATCCTTCCCATCCTGGCTTTTCCCAGCTGACCTTTTTAAGCACGGTTGCAGGTTCTGCCTGGTCTTCCCTTTGACAGCTCTGAAGATTCATTCCGAACTTCGCAGAGGCAATTGGTTTACAGGAAGGATCAGCAACCTTTCGTAGTCTTCCTCAAAGACAAGTGCACGCATGGCTGTAAATACTGGTGGGGAGTTGGGAAACAAGACGGTCCCCTTCAGACAGTGATCTTGGAGCTGTCTTTTTGACAAGAAAGAAATTTCTGCGCTGAAGTCAGGGAGCAGGTAAATCACAGATGACTTGAAACAATAGGAACAAATTTACTGCAGCTTTCATGTGACTCCAGTGACCTTCTAGGGAGAAGACTTTTATTGCTGGGCATACTCCTTGCAGCCAGGAAGAGACAGTGAAAGCCCTCTAGTTATCTGCTGAGAAAGAGGTTCCTCCTAGGCTAGACCTATTGTCTTGTAGCAGGCATTATTGCAGGACAGCAGTAGGGGAAAGGGTGGGTATGTGTTTGTTGCAGGTGTTTTGGGTCTTCTCTTGATCTGCTTCGTTTGAAAACCCAAGGCAGAGTTGCCTAAGGACTTTTTTTTTTTTTTTTTTTTTTTTT
>VWZE01019984.1:39699-79300 GCA_013396675.1 Eubucco bourcierii
TTTTTTTTTTTTTTTTACCCGGATGATGAGAGTAGAGAGTGGTTTGGAGTTGGATTTGCCTTATTTTGCTGTGATTCTGCTTAGTTTCTCTCCTTGCTCTTTCTGCAGTAGCTTACTGGGGTGATTCAGCAGTTGAGCTGAAAGTTCTCACCATGTGCCTTGTGTGATGCCTGGATCTGCTCTTTGTGCAAGTCACCTGATGTGCTGAGCAATATCCTACTGTCAAGCAGGTGCTGTGTCCCTGGGGAGGGTGCTGGGTTGCCCTTGGGAAAGGGAGAGGATGAGGCAGCAGGACGCTGTCTCAATGCTCATCCACATGTGTGATGACGAGGGCAGAGAGGAAATCTCTGGGAAATGGCAATGAGGGAACAAATGAGAGGAGAACTGAATGTGCCAGGGTGGGGAAACAGTGTGGTGCAGTAGTGTGTTGCTGTGCCCTACAAGCAAGAGTAAGATTTTCTCTGTCTGGGTAACGTCTGGAGTAGGCTTCCCTGTACTCTCTCCCCCTGAGAAAGATCACATAGACACGGGCTTGAGAAAGCCAAGCAGCAGGGGCTCTGATGGGCCAGGATGCTAATGCCTTCTCTGTCCTTGATGTGGGTGGCTCTCCTCAGCTGGGCCTTGCTGCCCTATGGGTTTCTGTAATGTTCCTGTTTGTTTTCTTGTTACAGCTTTTTAACAGGAAGTCTTTAGCTTGGTTCTGGCAGAAATTGATCTCGCCTTGACCTGCAGCTTCTGAGAGTTCTCCAGAAACATTTTTTGATTCTCAGCAAGACGTCCTGGGGACAAGTCTTGGACAGAACAGACCATTACCTGTGAGAGGTGTTGGAGGAGGTATCTTTGGCAGAGGGGTCAGACTCAATGATCTCTGGAGTTTCCTTCCAACCTCTAAGGTTCTATGATTCTGTGGCTGCAGTCTGGGGAGGCCAGGGTGCCTCCACACTCAACTGGTAGCAGTCCTATGCTGTCTGAAACTTTACAAGGGCTTTATTTGTACTTTTCAGCATAGCTTATATTACTGTGGTGATATATATTTATTTATTCCAAGAGTCAAGTCTCTGTTTTCAGTGCTTTTAGGAAAAGAAGAGTTACACTGCAAATCTAGTCAGAGAAGCTGTCTTCAGAGACAGACTTAGCGTTGGGTTCTCCTCTTGCTGGCACCCACCCTGCCGGGCTTAAGAGCACAAAGTCAAAGTGCACAGGGAATCTGAGTCTCCTTCTCAAAACAAACAAGATCTGCATTTGCAGTCTCTCAGCACCCTGGGGAGTATGCAGTGCATCTGCTGCAAACCCAAAGCAGATTAAATCAGCTGGGGAGTTTGACTGTTTTGAGGTGCGGGCTTACTCCTTCCCTTTGGGTCTGCCTGCTTGGTATCCCCAGCTAAAAGGAAGGCATGAGAGCAGAGATGCCTCTGGCTGGATGTGGCATAATATCCAGCAAAGTTACAAGAGGATACAGCAGTGTTTTGGGAGGAAGGCTGCTTGGGCTAGCTCTGAGGGCAGTGAAGGGGTTAAAGCTCAGCCGTTCTGCCCAATCAGTCTGGCTTGCTTGTAATAACCAATTAATGGAGTGTAATTGTGCAAATCCATATGTGGCAGTAATTACCAGGGAGATTAATGGATTCCTTCCTTTCTAAGCAGACCCCACAGCAGCTTGCCAGCGTCCCCTCGCCACCCAAAAGGACTCAGTGAAGGGGGGAAAGCAGGAGCTGCTCTTCTCTGGACACTCTGTGATGAGGCAGCCTTGTCAGTACTGCCCAGTGCTTGTTTAAATAACCCTTTTCATCTCCCTGAACTTCCTTACATACTGCTCACCGCTCCCTGGCTCGGACCCGGCCTCCCGAGGACACTTTGTGCCCAGCTTGTCAGAGCCTGAGCTGCCACGTCCCTGCCCTCCTCATTGTCCATTCATTCCCTGCTCCCCTTTCCCCTGTTTAGTCCTAATTGCTGCAGAATATCACATTTGTTTGCCCTCTTCTTTTGTAGCTTTTTTATTTTAGTTGCAATGGGTAACCCAACAAACTGTTAAAGACGTACACGAGGCGAGGAGGTTGCAGCAGGGTGCTTGGGGTAGGTTTTCAAGCCAGGCAATGGGGTTGCATTTGGGTGATGGCAGCTCATAAGCAGGCTGGGCCTGCCACATCCCTTAGGATAAGTTTTCTTAAGGATATATGGCTGTGGAAACAGAGACTGACTCTGGAGCAAGCGAATCGTTCCCTCTCCAAATGCTCTGGGTGGGCACTGAGTCCTGCTGAGGCAGAAATGGGTACATTTGTGGGCCCATCTCCCCTGGCAAGTCACCACCTGGGCAGCACAGGCTCTTCTGTAGTTGCACCAACACCTCGAGCACTCAATATGCAAAACTACCTGTCCCACCAGTCAGCCCTGGCCAGCCTTGCTTCCACATCACACACAAGGGGTTGAGTCCTGCTGACCCATGGTGCAGGGGGAGCGGGAAGGAGCTCAGCCCTGTTTCTGTGCTGGGCAATGATTCCAGCCCCTGACAGATAGCTTCTGCGGAGACCCAGCCGGTGGGGAGGGCTGATGGCGCTGGGTAGGAAGCCATCCTCTCTGGCTGCACGAACAGGGCTGCTGGTGCCCCAGGGGTAGGCAGCGCCTGCTCAGCTCGGGGTGGGGCAGATGGCTGAGGAGCCAAGTGCCCTTTAGAGCCTGGGATGGCAGGGAGCGTTCACATCTCACATCAAGTGGCCTTGAATGCTCAATGCCTTCCTCATCGAGCCAGAAGAGTGGTGCTGGGATTTGAATGCTCTCCAGCAACTCCGGCCCCTTTCAGTGCCACATACACAATGATGGACATAGATAACCTTTTTCTTATTGCTGACTTGTTACAAAGGCCAGGGACATGGTGGCTTCCAGGGAGCAGCTGTGCAAGGTGCTCAGCACAGACATGAGCATGATTGTTCTCCAAGGAGGGTTACAGCTAATGGGGTAGGTTTTGTGAGATTCTTCCTTGGAGGTGATGGGAATGCACAGAAAGGCACACCTCACTACAGGACTTAGAGGTGGAGAACCCTGACAGAGATGCTCCTTTTGGATCTTTTTTTTTGAGGTCCTGGGAACCTGTCTGCACCAATGGTGCAGTTTCCAGCCAGAAAGGCACCAGGGCAGCTCCTGGGTATGGCAAATTGGCTTGATTTGTCAGAGAGGTCTGTCCACTGGTGTCAACTGAGGCCCTTGACTGCTTTAGCACTTTTATTTCATCTGATCAAGAGTTCCTCAGTAGTCATCTTCCTTTGCTGCTGTGTCATCCTAGGTTAGAGGTTGTGTGTGTGAAAGCATGGCATGGAAATGTGTTTCCTAGACCCACTCTGCCGCAGGAGCTTGAAGCAGCTCATGTCTTGGGGGAGCAGCACTGGTGGAAAGCCTCCCACCTGACACAGGTACCCAGGGGCATTCAGAAAAGTATTCAGGGCGCCTTGAGCTGTGTCTTACACAGTTTCTGAGACACTTGAAGTCTTTGCTGTCCTGGATTTTAGGTTGCAGAACTGGAGTATTTAGTGGATAGGTCTGGTTAAAAGACCTCATTAATAAAATGAACCAAAGGAGACTGATTTATGTGAGTATGGCTTGGCTTTTAAGTGCTCAGAGTTGCTTGTGGAACAACCCTTGGCCTCTACTGATCCCCAAACTGCTTGGGAACTATCTGATGGAAAGTACCAGAGACTGTTTACAACCAGCATGATAGACCCGGGGACTATGCCCTGAGACCTGTGAATTTGTTTATGTGGATTATCTTTTAAGGCTGTGCTGCCAGTTTGGAAAGCTTGAGACTTCAAAAGGCACTGGGCTCCAGATTTTTCAACTGGGATATGCCTGACCAGCAAAGGAGACAGCTCTGTGTTGGAGAAGCTACTCAACTATCTTCAGGGCTTGCTTAAATAAGCTGACTTAAGCCAGTGCACATCAGCACAGCGCTGGCACTCCATTATGAATTGCTGTGTCTACATCATCCCAGGTCCTCTCTCTACTTTTGCTGGCAGAGGTTGCTCCTTTGGTTTAGAACCTTGAAAGGACAGGGCTGAAACCTGTGGCTGTGGGCAGGTGCTCACTTCTTTACCTCTCTACTGAGAAGAGGTCAGGAGACAGAGTAGATATCTGACAGCACCAGCAAATGTAATTCCAATTCTCTGCAGATTCTTCATATGCTTGCTTTTTCCTGCTCTGCTGTCTTGGCTCCATGTGGTGTGGTCTGTGCTTGGCTCAATTCAGGGCCATTCATGTCTTTGAGGCACAGGGGATTTTGTTGCATTCCTGTGGCTTTAAACACCAATGGATTTTTCATTTGGTGCAGGGGAGCAGGTGGTTTTAAAAAGGAGAATATGTTTAAAAGGCAGTGGAGAGCACTGATGAGGAAAGGGATGCTCACTGTAGCTGACTCCTTACCTGCTCCTTGGCTGCACAGGGAGGTGAAGAATTTAAAACAGTTTCTGCAAGGAAATATTGAGAGGAATGGATCCCATGGGAGAACACTTTGGCTGAGTTTCACGTTGTGTTTGTCTCCCCTTGGCTGCCACTGGAAGGTGAGTCCCAGGGGAAGAGGAGCTCCTAGAACAGATGAGAGATGTCTGCGTCTGTCCAGGCAAGGCAAAGAGATGGCTCAATCTTCTGCATGTCAAACAGGCCAGGCTGGCAGAGTCTTGAACGGATGTTAGTTGGATCTGTAAAGAGATGATTGCAAAATGAGCCTATTGGTTTTTCTGAGAAGTGGAAGTCTGCGTGACTTAGGAAACAGATCCAGACTATCAAAAGTGCAGTTGTTGGAGCCACCAGTGGAGGCAGATCTGTGTATCCCCTTTTACTGCCAATTAATGAAGGATGTCTTTGCACTTCAGCTCATCTGAAATGCATCTTGTGTCTCGTACTTGGGCAGCAAGACTTGTTTGTGCTTCATTTCTTCCACTTGCCATGCTTAGGTTGTGTCTCTGGATCTGGCATGTGTGGAGAGGCTGCACAGGCATATCTGCAACACAGCATCAAGCAGAGTGTGTCTCTGGACAAAGATGTGGTCTGGGTTATTGTTTGGGGGCTGGTTCTATGTTGTTTTTTTCCCTGGTGACTCAGAGGCATTAGAGATGTGAGCCAGGGGCTTGCAGTGTACAGGGTTGCCGTGCTAACAGTACTGGGCTAGGGCTGCTAGGTCAGTATTTGGAGCCATGGAAACTTGTTTCAAGACTTCCCTGAAACTCAGTGGAGCTGAGGAAAGCCATCCCTAGGAAGCTTCTGTCATTACAGAAACAGATGAGATTTTTGTGCATCAGAGAAGACATAAAAGCATTGAGAAACCTGCCTCTCCCTCTTTCATGCAGATACACCTGAGGTTTAGCACTATTTGATTTCCTTCCCTGCTCTCAGGGCACCCACAGAGCCAGCTGAAATCTACTTGGAAAAGGGTTAATAAACCAGTGGCATCTGCAGAAGCAAAGTGGAGGTGGGATCCAGGTGAGCTGCCTGGCTGCTGCAGGGCAGAAAGTATCCTGTGAGGGGGGCAGCAGCTCTGCCATCCCATCCTGGCTTATAGAAGACACCTCACTGGCCGGAGCAAGGACCAAACTACAAAGACAGCTGGCTGAGAAGTGCTGACTGCAGCCGTGCCTCGGCGATGCAGTAGATGTGGCTTTTGGGTCCCTGATCCACATCTAAAGCTCTGTGGCCGTGTGACGCAAAGTGCTAATCTGGTGTAAATGCCTTCTCCTCCTTCAGATCTTTTTAAGCGATAGTAATGGGCCAACTTGATAAGGCAGGCTTTATCCTGGATCAGAAATGCTGCCTGCCAGGGAGCAGATTGTATCGTAGACATATAAGCACAGGAGAGATTCAGTGAAAGCTGAAGCCCTCATGGTGGCATTAATTTGACAGTGTGGTCAGATGCTTGCACCTGATCCAGGCAATGGTCGGGTGAAACCCAGCGTGAGCAATCTTGAAGCTGTGGCCTCTCTGGCTTGGAGACAGCGTGAGTTAGAAACCCAAAGGTACATGCTGATTTCTCTTCTCCCATGGCAGAACACAGAGGGGCCTGGGATGAGGCATCTTAGGATAGATATCAACCCTCTGGGCTTTCAGGGCCTGGCTGCTGTGGCTGGGACCTTGGGGAATGGGCTGTGGCTGGTGATGGCTGCTGTGCCTTCAGCCATGAAGGTATTGGTACTGGTTCCTGATGTGAAGCTGTTCCTCTTGGATGCCTTCAAGCCTTCCTCCCCTGAGAAAGGAGTTACTCAGAGCAGAAATAACCCCTGTTACATTGAACTCCAAGATATCCACATGTGCCTCTCTGGTATAAATAGACCATCTGAGGCAGCCAGATGTGATGGAGATTGACAGTTTGTCTCTGGGGTTTTGCACTTGCTGAAGCAGGAGGAAATGTAAACGCATGAGTGTGAGGATGCAGAGAGTGAGAGAAGCAAGCAAAGCTCCCAGCTGCACAGCAGGCTGTGGCACCTGCCACGAAGGATGCAGGTGGGAGCCCTTTGTGGTCTGGTACAGGACAATGCAGAGACAAGACCTTCCTCACCCTATGCTGAGCTCCAGTGGCCGTCAACACATATAAGGTCCAGTGGATATCTTGTGTGGCTGGGCTGCTGCCTGCCAACTGCGTGCCACCCAGCTGAGGCCCTTGCCAAAGAGAGGAACAGATTCTGCTCACAAAAATCCAGGATTCCCAGTAAAAAAAGAATAAAGAATGGAGCATGATCCAGGAAACCAAACCAAACCAACCAACCAACCAGCCAAACCCCAAAACCCAACCAACCAAAACTCTACAGATAAATAAAATTTGGAAAGTTTTCTGGGAGTTTTGAAGAGGTAGGTGAGGGGACTGAGTTTCAATTAGGTGGTTTGTTCCTGGGCAGTTGAAGACATGAAATCTGCAGGGTTTTTCTTACTGAGGGTTTTTTTGTTTTCAGAGTCAAGGTCAAGGAACCATCTTCATTGGAACTGCTTCCTCTGAGAAATGGTTGTTGTGGGAAAACAGCAACATTGCAGACAGTTGCATGGGCTGTGTCTCTGAGAACTCTTTTCAGGTGAGGAAATCTCAGTCCCCAGGATGTAGGTTTCTTTGAAGGAAGGTGATCTAGCTGTTTTTAGGTGTTTTGCAGAAGCCACAGCTTTGTATCCCTGTACAGGAGGGCTAAAGAGGGACTTGCATTTAAATGAGTCCTCTGTCACTCTGATTGGAAAGATTTCTTGCAGGGTGGTATGAAGGAGGCATTGAGTGAAACTTTCCTTTGCCTTTGAAAACCCTTTGCTGGACACCAAATGACACATCAGAGTGAACTTTAAGAGCTGAGTGTTCATTTCTAACCAAAATCTTCTCTAGACGTGGAGGCCTTTAGGTCAGAGACCCTTTGGATCTGAGTGACTGTAGCACTTAGCAGTAGAAATCATGGCTCCATTTGGTCCTCATCCAACCTGGAGTTCTGATCTGACAGCCCGCTCTGCTGCCTTGCACCGCTGACCAGAGAAGTCTTGTGCTTACCTGGAAGGGCAGAGGGCTGTGTGTATCTCCCAGCTGCAGTATTGTAGTTCCCTTTTTATCTTCGATCTTTATTCCAAAGCCAAAACAGTGGAGGAGTGACTTGTCTGACAGTCTCCCAAACCCTGAGCTAGCAGTGTGTTGGCCCAACTGTTCCTTCCCAATAGGATGTGTTTCCAAACCTCTCTGTGGTGTAGCATGGCTCTCCTGTATTAAGGGCTTGCTTATTCCCCTGCAAAGCCAACCTAAAGCAATAGATGCTTTGGACAAAAGTATTCTCCAGAGGGTCCAAATGACTATTCTTTCGGATCCACCTTCCCAGGAATGCTTTGCTGCATGGTTTTCCATGACGCTACTGCTGCTGACCTTTCTGCTCTGGCAAGGGGGAGTGGTGGGGAAGCACATAGGCAGCGATTCTTCGCTGTTACAAAGGCTGGGATTGTTGGCAGCTTGACGCCCCAGAAAGTGTCTAATTGACTTGACTCTCTCTAGCTGGGCTCCAAATGGATTTTCTGCCTCAGGATATCTCGGCATTATAGTGGACCTGTTGTTTTTGCTACTTGAATGATATTAAAAAGTGCATTGTTGGAGCAGAAAGCATGAGTCAGAATGGATGTGAGGAGGGAGCTGCCTGCCACCCTATGAATGAGTGCCAGAGCAGAGGAACCGAGAGGGATGGGGTCACCTGCCATCCACTCTTGGGGGAGGAAAAGTTGCTGGGAGCATCCCAGGAATGAGTTTGGCTTGATGATAGATGTGGCATTTCATATTCAGAAATGGACAGATGCAAACCAGCCCTTTGCATCTCAAACAGGAACCATTAGCATTAAAATTCCTCCTCTAGTAACTTTCAATTTTTTTTTTATTTTATTTTTTTTGCCTACTGCAGTGCATCTTCAGTGTGAGCTTAGTCTCAGGTGCCCTCTGGGGTAGGCAGAGGTCTTGCTTAGGTATCTCTGTTGCCCTACATTCTGGCACTGGTGCCTGGTAGCATCTCACCTGTACTGGTGTCAGACTGTGCTTGTGCCACCACTGGTGCTAGCCTGAAGAGGTAATTCCTGGGGGGAGTGGGCAGCTGGGCCCTACAAACAGCAAAGCTGCTGGAGGCGCTTAGGCAGGCGTAAGAGGATTTGGTGACACTGCTGATTAGTGTTGAGGACCTCATTACTGTGCTGGTAATTGAAGGTCTCCCAAGGTTTAAACAGGCTGGGAATTATCTGTCCTCAGAGGCTGCTCTTGTCTGCATGGGACGGTGCTTTCTACAAGGTAGGCAGTGCCCTCCTTGGAGAAGCCTCATGCTGGGCATGGTGACCTATGCCCTCCAAACCCTGGGGAGGGGACCCACATTGGGTGGCAGCTGTGGGGCTCAGGGAGAGAAGGGGAAGGCCTGGGAAGAAGGAGAGGGCAGGCTGTGTTACTGCAGGTGTGTTTGTGGTGCTGCTGTTTGAATGCGTTGCTGCTGGTAATTGCATTAGCCTGGTGGGGCTCTGCGGCTAATTTCATTAACTTGGTGTCTGTGGTTATTGCTTTACAGGAGACAGTGGTGAGAAAGGGCAGGGCTGGGTGGGGAAGGGCTGATGCCATAGCTCTCTTTGCCGTTTCCAGTGGATGCACCTTGCTTTTGGTGATTTTTGCCTGTCCCAGGCCAGTGCCAACCAGTACAGCAGATAGGTGAGGTTAGATTTGTTCATCAAGCAGCCTGGAGAAACCCAGTTTCAAGTCTCTGCTCTTTAGCCCTTAACATGTTTGCCGTGTGTCTCCTTTGGAGGCAAGAAGGGAGATGTATGAGCATTTTGGCTCCTGGGGCATCAGGAGCTCTAACGCCAGCACCCTGTGGGCAGTGGGGTTTCTCTCAGACTCTGCAGCTCTGAAACAGTGCATGCAGAAGGAAGATGCACTTACAGCTGTAGGGTTACAAGGGCTGCAACATTTTTATTTTGCATATGCTGTTGCCATATGCATGACCATAGAGTGCTTCTGCATTTAAACAGGGATGAAATGGGAGACTGATGGGATTCTTGGTGTAATGTTTGGGGTTTACCTGGTTCAGTCCAATGTGCAAGGAAAAGGGACTATATTTAATCTCTTGTTTTCCTGGTTCTAGGGCTGGATGGGATAAGAGTATTTCACTTTAGGTCTTTACATGTTTAGAATCTGGCTCTAGAGACTAGCATCTCAAAAGCCTTGGTGGGTTAGTACTGGGAAGTCTATCCCAACACTTTGCTGAGATATTGGCTGCAGTACAGTGTCTGTGGGAAGCTAACTGGGATGTCATCAAGTCAGGAACCCAAACACAATGTGAGCATCTCACTTGTCTGGAATCAGATGCTTGCTCAAGGCTCCTACTCTGACTGGTGCCCCAAGGTGTGTCGTCTGGAGTCAGCATCAAGTCCCGTCTAGGTGCAGCATGGCAATACTTTCCCTTCATAAAGTAACAGTGGCAGTCTCCTTTAACATAGCAAGGGTGAAGGGATAAAAAGCATCCAAAAATTTCAAGCAACAACTTGTGCTACTTTGTAATACAAATTGGAGGACTGCCTCTGTATGATCTGGCAGAACTTAAGAGAGTCTGGGCTGATTCCTGATGTCTGTCACTGATTTGGGTACAGAGGCTGGAGCCTCTTCATACACCAAAACCTGTGGTGGTCCCCTAAATCAATTGCCTGATGCTTGCTTTGCCTGACGAAAGGGCCTGGAGAGGTTTCCTTGGAGTTGCTCAGAGTGTGCATGTGTACTGCAGCACTAAGCACTCACTAACCCAGATCTGCTAAAAATCAATAAAGTAATCCACTTACTGCTTGGGACTGCAAACCTTTTTTAAGGAGCTCAGAACTGTTTTGTCTTCTTTCCTCTCTCCTTTCTTCTAAGCTGGAAGAAAGAGAAGAGGGATGGGGAAGAGGGTGCTGCCAGAGATGAACTAAAATCAAGCTCTTTGCTCTGAACAGATCAATAAAAATAATTCCCCGCTAAAATGTCATTAGCATGGAATTAAAGCTTCTAAGATCCTGTGTGGTCAGTAAGAATTAATGGTACTAGTAAATCTCAGCACGGTTGGTGTTTAAAACACAAAGCTGCTTCATTGCTCACACCTTCCTCTCCTACTGCTGCTGGGGCTGAACTGGCCTTGCTCCTGCTTTGCCCCATGGCTGCTTGTCAAGGCCGCAACCTTTTTATCCATCCTGAGGGCCAGGGACCAGCCAGGCTGGAATGGTAGTGAGGTGTGGCTCAAGCTGGTGGAAGCAAAACTGTAATGCAAGAGTGGGTTTGTCTTAAAACAGTGGCTCAGTTCTGTGTGCTGGCGGGCATTTGGGCACTCAAAGTAGATGGTCTCAATGCATCTCTGCAGGGTGGTGGATAGATAGTGGGAACGATCTCGGTGGGGGGATGCTGGACAGGCAGAATTCCCATCATGACAGAACTTTGCTCTGACGGAGAAACATCCCTCTGGCATGTTGTGGGGCTGCAGCAAGTCCCTCTTGGCTGTGGAAGTCTTGGATTGCACTGGGGGTTTGAGTGTGGAAATCACTTCTTTTGGAAGCAGATTGTTTGTTAGGGTTTTTGATTGAAAAATGTTTCTTTCAATCTTGTCACAGAGGAAAAAAAATTTGCCCTACTGAAAAATCAAATTTTCTATCCAAAGACTGTAAAAAAGTCATCTTGCAGCTGGATCCTCTGCAGTGCCCTGAGTCTCTGCCTGTGGGGCCTTAGGGCATCCTTGCTTCATACCTTGCTCTTGCATCCTGCCCCTAACAAGACTCCCTAGTGTGGCTGTTAAAGGACAACACCAGAGGCAAAGGCAGCATTATCCTGAAATAGTAAACTTTGCCTACAGGTTAGAAATCCCTATGGTTGCCAATGACTTGATGGCACTTGGATTAGCACAGGGCAGGGGTGGTTTTGGAAAGTCCCGTGGGTATGTAAGAGCATGGCTCCTGTGCTCCAGGAGCTATGGCTATGGCTCCTGCAGCTGGAAATAGCTGTGAATATTTGGAGGAGAACTGGCCCTGGCTGAGGATGTTCATTCGGGATGTCCTTATATGTTGTGTTGGTGGCAGAGGAATACAGAAGCTCAGCTGAACAGAGAGAGGAATGGGACATAGCCCAGTCAGATGCTGCTGTGTTATGCTCTTGTGCTGGTTCTCAGACCCTCTGGTCTCACTTCCTTGGAGTTCAGAATCTGTGGCCTGTGAGCAGGGTGTGTGAGGATGCTGCTCCATTCTTCTCCTCCTCTGAAACACTTCTGTAGTGCCATTTCTGTTTGTGCAATAAAGCAAAGGGGATTTGAAAGGTGGCCAGATAAAAAATACAAGGGCAATTTCTTCTGCTTGTATTCCCCCAACAAGATTCCACTTACTTGGGCATTTTTTTGCCTCAGTAGAACCTACTCTGAATACTGATCTTTAGGGTTTTCTTTAAATGTGAGAAAAGCCAGCACATATATACCTGGACCACAGCTAATGGGGTGTGCAGAGTGCTGATGGTATTGCCTGCAAACCTCGTGGCTCCTGACAGCAGTCTGGTTATCCATTTGTTCTGCTACATGGAGATGCTCTCCCAAATGGAAGGTTCCCAGGCCCAGGCAAAATCCATGTCCTGGAGTTGCTCTGATGTACCTTCCACACATGAAATGCTGTGTGTCCATGTCCTGATATCCTCCTGATATTGCACATTACCAGGTCCTTGTGCACAGATGCAGAGTAGAAACAAGAAAGCCAAAGAGGTGAACTAAAATCAGGGTCTTTGCTCTGAAGGGATAAAAATAATTCCCCACTAAAACTTCATTATTGTGGGATTAAAACCTCTGACATCCTATGTGGTTAGTAAAAATCCATGGTACTACACCACCTTTCAAAAAGAACTTAAAATTTGTTAATATGAGGGAAAGAAAAGTTTTCTTTGCTTAAATGCTCTGGCTAGAGAGAAATAGGTATGGCAATGTCTGGAAGGAAAGGAAGAAAGAGAGCTAACAAGGGTAACCTTTCCTTCTCCTGCATAGACGATACCTTGGGGCTTACATCACACCAGTCAGCATCCACCTGAGCTGTAGCTGGATGCTGTGCACAGCTCCGTGCTGCACATCGCATGCCTTCCCCTTGTAGCATGCTTAGTGCCAAGGGGTACCATGGCTTCTCAGGTGACCTGGAGGGGACCAAGGGCCAACAGGGTTCAAGGATACTGTTCTTCTATCGTTTTGTCTTGCTACTTGCATGGCCTGCTCCCCATCCATGGCGTTAGCTTATGAAGGCAGCCCATCCTTGGTAGCCCTGTGTCCCCTTTTTCTGCTGTGGCTGCTGCCAAGAGCAGGACTGCAACCCACCTCTTCCAACACACTGGTAAGTCAGTGCAGACCTCAGCCTCTGCTCAATTTACGACCTCAGGCAAAATTCCTCTTTCCTCCATTCCTTTGAGATGACTTCATCCAAGGTCACCCAGAGCAAAAACAAGAAGCAATGGGTTGTGCTATTGTCTGCATCTCTGCTTCTCCCCAAAACTACAGTAGACAAGTAGAGGGCTTTCTGGGCAGAGAACTGGGACTGTTGCCCCTTCAGAGTACCAGTCACTGGAGGGAGGCAGTGCTGGAGACTCCACGTGGTTTTGCCTCAGTCTGGCAACTGGCTACTTGCTTCTGCCTATTTCCTGCAGTACGTCGTTGTCAGAATGGGAATTAAACTGAAGTTGTGGATATAGGTATGGGACTATTTGTGAAGTCTCCTGCATTCTGCTGCCATGGTTGTGACCGTTTTACCAACTGTATGTGGCACAGATTGAGCCCCCTGGGGTCTGTATCCTGTCCCCATCGCTTCTCATTCCATACAGTTTTAGCAAACAGCTAATGATGCTGATCTGAGGTGGCTCTGGTGTTTTCTTCTATTCGTTTGGATAGGGTTGGAGAGGGGAGTTGAATTCCAGCTCCATTAGCACCAGTAAAGTCCTAGTCCACCTCATTTCCTAGCAATGACTGAAGTCTATAGCCACAGGGACTATCAGTTGATGCTATGAGGCATCAGGGACACTGCAGGGACCATGACAGACTGCAGGGACCATGAACCATGTCCCTCAGCACAAAACTGGGTGTGGGACGGGAGCGTGGAGCTCCTTAGCCCCAAAATGGTGAGGTGGTCGCACGTGTGCTCCCGCCCTGCGTGGCAGCCAGCCCGTCACCAGCGCCGGTCCTTCGCATGTCCAGAAACTGCCTGCACATGGCTGGGGGCTCGGGTAACTCAATAAACTGCACCGAGTCTTCACTGGCGGAAAAAGCAAAGCACCCCCCTCCTTCCCCACGATGCTCCTCCCCTAAACAACTTAACCTCCCCACCTCCTCCCAATTTCTGATCTATACCGGAGCCGCTGCGCATTGATCGGCTTCTTACCCGGGCGATTATGCCGCTGGGGCTGTCGGCCGCTGGTCCGCGGGGAGCCGAGACAGCTGAGCGCGGCGGGCAGCCCTGAGCACCGCAGAACGAGAGCATGCCTCAGCCCGGTCAGCAGTTGCTGCCGGCGTGAAGCGAGGATGAGCCCGCGGGAGAAGGCAGCTGCCCCGGCACCCTCCGAGAGCCCCTGCTCCTGCAGAGCCATGTCCCGACCCCGGCGGGCTGCGCTGCGCTCCGGGCAGCTTTGAAGTCAGAGGAGGCACTTGTGTTTAGAAAGGCAAGAGATGAACTGAAGATTAAACATGTATGGGAATTATCCTCACTTCATTAAGTTTCCTGCGGGCTTTGGCAGTAAGTATTTTACTTGCATTTGCAATCTGTGCCTTCTGGGTTAGGTGGAGGAACTGATCTCACAGTAGTTGTAAGGGGGGGAGTAAAGAGGATTTAAAAACATGTTTAACCTAACTCCTATGTGGCTGTAACATGTGGTGTCTGTGTACTTACAGGATCATGCAATCATTTTGGTTGGAAAAAACCTTCAAGATCATTGACTCCAACCATTATCTAACTCTGCCAAGTCTGGTGCTAAACCATGTCCCTCAGCACCACACCTCTAGGAGTGCGGATTCAGCCATCTCTCCCTGGGGAGCCTATTCCAGTGTTTGAGAACCTTTTCACTGAAGAAGTTTCCTCTAATATCCAACCTAATTGCCTTGTAATTGTGTGTGCTGTGAACTTCAGCAGAGCCAAACTAAGCTCCCTGAAATTATGCAGCCTTGAGTCAAACTGTGACTCCTTGCCCTGAAGTTTAGTCTATGGTATTAGAGAGGTGCATGTGTGTGTTTGTGTGCAATGGACTGAGTCTGTTCATAGAAAGAACAGGACCCAAACAACTGGTTATCTTTCCAGTTGTGTTTTTGTTAAATTTTTGAAGAAAAACCTTACATTTAAAATGTAAACCAACCACCAAGGAAATTTGAAGAGGGGTCTTTCATTGCCCAGCGGCTGTCTACTGCCCTTGTGACACAGATAGCACCACAATTGTGTGAAGCTGTGTCAGATTAGCCAAAGGAGGCTACATGGTGAGACAGCCACGGCCAGGCTGTGAGGGGCTGCAGCTGCAATATCCTCATGCATGTCAACCATGAGGGAACTTTGGTTGCAGAAACTAGAGCTCTTGGGAAACAGACTTTGCAATTGCTGGGCCCACTTTTTTATTTTTATCTGAAGTTATTCCTTTTCTCCTAATGCGGGGAGTGGGTTGAGGAGCTGTAGGGTGCTACCGAGCCAGGGCAGGGAGTGGGCAGGTTGTTGTGCTTGGCTGTGGTGGGCTGAGAGGGCCCATGTGTCAATTACTGACCAAACAACGATGTTTCTCCAAGGAAGCCGAAGTGCATTGTTGTTTAGGAATGTGCAAAGACTTAGTATCGCTGGAAAAAATCCTCAAGTTGTTGCCAGCCCTTTAGGGTGAGTAAATGCCTCCAGGACTCGATCTGGAGGCCCCCAGGCCGTGTACATCAGCCTGTTATTCCTCTGCTAGAAAAGAGGTTTGTGCAGACATTGAATTGCGCAAGGGATATTCCTGCTATATGTGTAGTTTTGGGGCTATTTTTCCTGTATCTTTCACCAGATGCTCACCTCTGGTAATTCTCCAACTCCAGAAAAGTCATTGTTATTGCATCAAGTCACCCCCAAGTTTCACAAGTCCTTGACTTTCCAAAATACCTTTTAAAGCAGTTAAAGCAGTTTGTGCAGTAAAGAATCTTGTTTACCGGTGGTTTAAAGGAGCAGGCAAAGACAAGCCAAATCCTCTCCTATTGCTGCAATTTGAGTGAAACACTGAAAGTGTTACTTGTGTTTGAGAATTACAAATCTGCAAGGAAGAGAAAATGAAATGGCATTTGTACTGATCTTCATAGGAAGCAGGCACAGATCCCTGTAGAGACAGAGGTCACAACAGTCAGCAGAGCCTCTGGGAGATTTCTAAGAGAGGAAGTTGGTTGTTGGAGCAGAGGTACTTCTGCTCCACCAGTAAAGGCAAAGTGACTGTTCTCCAGCCCACCAACAGTGTTTGGGGACTTTAACTGTCATTTAAAAGTGTATTTAACTGATGTTTTAACCTGCTGCTAATTCGCTTTGGAAAAACAGAGTCATTTTCTGTCTGCTGGTGGAGATGCAAAAGCATTGGCCAACTTTTGTTTGAGCTGCTTTGAAACAGTTGCTCTGGCCTGTCTCATGCTCCCCGAATGCTTCAGGCCTACAGGCTGTCATTCACATTCACAGTCCTCTCAAAGCCAGCTGGTTTCTCTGCGCCTGAGGCGTTTTGATGGGGCCTGCGAATAGAGCCCAGTGCTGCCCTTCCTTGGGTTGTTTCGTCTGCAGAGAGGAATTTCTAGCCGCTTGAGAAGGAAATTGTTTCTCTGTCCAGACAGCTTCAGGACACATGGCCTCTGTGAGGACAGTCAGGCTTTGAGAGGGATATATCGTGGTGAAGACTGATGAAGGCGGACACCCACTGCCTTGATGTCCTCACCACAAAACCTATGCAGACAATCTGCATCTCCATCAGGCTTGTAGTATGTTCACAGTCTTTGCAGCTCCATCATCTAGCTATAAAACTCGTTCTGCCTGCACTGGCACCACGGAGGGAGACAGGACGGTAGAAGAGGGCAGCATCCACGCTAGGCTGTCGGCATTGTCGCACTATGTTGCTGGAGGGCAGAGTTAAAGTAATGTGTCTGTTGCTGGTTTGGCATGTCTAGATCTCACTGTATTCACATTTCCTTTATCTCTGAATGTCTGGACTTTGTTTTGAGAACAGCGGCATAAAGCACACCTCTTTATTTCTTTTTTGCATTCACTTTAACGATTTTCTCTGCAGTCAGGTTAGAAACCAGGTTGAGGTGTTTGATGGTGTGTATAACTCACTCTGGTCTTAAATATCTGAATATAACACCATCATATTTGTCTGAGAATGCTCCCACACAAACTGGTCATAAGCAGTTGGTCTGTGATGACAAAGGAGCAATCCCACTGTAGAGTGTTTCAGATGAGTTTTTAGAGTAACAGGGAAAGTGTTCAGGTGAGTCACGCTTAGATATCTAAAGCAGGAGGTGGGCTAAAGGCAAATGGATTTGTCTTCACAACCTGGGCTGTAGGAGTAAGGAAAGTGCTTCAAAATGTTTTTTATGCTCCAGAAGGATGCATTTCATCCAGGGTCCAGCTTGCAGGGCAAGGAAAGATGCTGTGCTGGCTGTCCTCTCTTTCTGAGCACTCTCTGGCACAGTTGGTTGGGGACAAGAACTAACTTGGCTGGTCCACAAAGTCTCTTTTATTAGTACTCATGTAATCTGGCCTGTGGCCATGCCACCTCTGGCAGCAATCTTGTCAGCTCTCTCAAGCAAAGCAGGGTTAGGCCAGGTCATTTGGGGGATAGGGAGAGCAAAACCTGGGTTGTGCCTGGAAGGGAGCTGCTGCCTGGCATCTTTTTCACCTGTGATGGTCCCCGGGTTTGTGACATGCAGGATGCATGTCACAGCTTGGCAGATATGGACCTGTAACTGTGTACGTGAAGATGGAAAACGGCTCTTTGAACCAGCAAAGGTGAGAAAATCCAGTGACCGGGCAATTCCTGCAGCTAGGTAAATGCAGATATTTAAATGTAACAATAACAACAACAACAACAATAGTAATAACTATTATTGTTATTATTACTATAGACACTTGCCCTCAATTGTCCAGGGCAGCCACAAACCTTGCACCTGTTGGGTTCCTTTCTGATGGGGACCTGTGGCCTTTGCAGGAGTTAAAAAAAACTGTAGGAATTTGTGCATGTTTTTTCCTGATGGATATTGTGCTGGAAATCATAGAATCATAGAATGGTAAGGTTGGAAGGGACCTCAAGTATCATCTAGTTCTAACCCCCTGCCATAGGCAGGGACACCTCCCACTAGTACAGGTTACTCAAGGCCTCGTCCAACCTGGCCTTGAACACCTCCAGGGAGGGAGCATCCACAACCTCCCTGGGCAACCTGTTCCCGCTGGTCTGGTGGGGAATCTGATGAGGCAATCATGGGAAAACTCCTACAGGTCTTAAACTCTACAATTTTGGTTTCTGTGGAGATGAGAAACTATCTAAGTCAGGTGTGTTACCGTGGTCACCATGGGGATGTCATAACTTGTTAGGGTGAGTAAATTTGGCTTGTGGTCCCAATTTTCTGACAAGCAGTTGTTAAGATCTTTGGTTAGCAAAATCATCATTGTCATAGAGTTACAGGATCACAGAAACATGGAGTTTGAAAAAGACCCTCAGGATCACCAAGTCCAACCAATAAGCCCACTCTACTAGATTCGTCCTAAACCATATCCCCAAGCACCACATCCGAATGACTTTTAAACACATACAGAGTTGGTGACTCAACCACCTCCCTGGGCAACCCATTCCAATGCCTGAGTTACCCTATAATGTATGCCTCCTTTCAAAGTCGTGGCAAAGCTTGTGTAGCTTCTGTAGATTTTTCTTCTTCCTTCCCTCTTCCTTAGCTTGGCTTCCTGGAGAGGAGAGTGTGTGGTTATACTGCAGATGTGTTTGTCCACACGTCCTTGGACATATTAAGCTATTGACTCACTATCCAATTTGAGTCCAATCAGACCGAGATTTCAAAATAGCATCTGATGCTGAGTGTGCACCAGGGCAGGTGAAACTCTTGCTTGCTTCCAGTCCGTGGCTTCTTGTGGGCCAGGTTATGAGTGTCCCCTATTTACAAGGGTGGCACGGGGGCATTACCTGAGAGAGAAGGGAGCAGTTTTGCCCACCACCTGGAGAACTAAGGGAATATTTTTCTGTCTCTTTACAGATCCCTGTTGCAGAAGCCCCGTCCAAAGTTTTTGTTCTTCCATGATGTTAGCTGTCAGGGGAAGACTGCATTATTTATTGACTTGGAACTGGGCAGGAAGATGGAAGCACAAAGGTTACTGGATCTTAAAAGCAAAACACGACCAATAACCTTTCTATAGGATATTAGAATGGCAGTCTGTATTGCCTCTGGAAATCTGCTTGGACAGTTAAAAATATCATCAGAAAGGGAACAGCTTTCCAGTTTAGCTTCCATGTATTAAATAAAAACTACTTCTGCAGTCATGGCAACAAAACTTTTTTGGATTCCAGTTAACTTGTGCTCCCTGCTACATAATGCATCCAGTTTCAGGAGCATTTCTCACAGGTATCTCCCCTTGAAGGTCATCCCCAAGGACAAGCTGCCTGCCAAGCTGTGCCTCCCACGCACACCCGTGCTCCTCTGCTGAAACCAGTCCTCCCCTGCATGTCTCTTCCTACTTCTTGGTGCTCTCTGATCTGCGGAGGATGAAATATCTGCAAAGGTTTTGCTAGGCGTGTCAGGCAGGTCAGCTTGCACCTTTAAGTGTTCATGCCAATGGAATGAACCCTTTCTGTGTGTATCTGAGCCCTCAAGAGAACAAATGTGGCTTTCAGTACTTAAAGAGTTCCAGCTTTTGATTCTCTCTGACGTGAAAAACAGAACTGTGAAGGTTGGAAGTATCATCATCTCTGGGTTTGCCAGAGATCTGCAGGTCTCAGAAGGTAGGATTGCTTCAGGGCTTAGTTGAAGGATGACTCCAGTGTTCAGCACAGATGCCTGTCTTCTGTGGGCTTTGCTTCGTGTTAGAGCTGAAGGAGCATCAACCAAAACAAACTTGCAACCCATCTTGATTAAAGGGTGTGTGTAGGACTTGGACATTTCTGGTTTCTATATTCTCACCTCACTTTATACTGAAATGCAGTTGCTAAGACTGCTGCTTTCTGCCGTTACTTAGGTGAAAATTGAGACAGCTCTACTGTTTGCAGCCTGGACGCATCTCTCCTTACTGCTTTTGACAAGGCATTTGGGGTCACTTGCATACTCTTTCAGGTGGTCTTTGCTTCCATGCCTGCCTTGGTTTTACTTATGAAACACAAAGATATCCAAGCTAGCTTAATGGAGCTAGCATTGATCCTGGATCAGCTTATCTGTGTTAGCCCAGACCTGTCTGTTTAGCATTGGTGTGGTGCACTTGGACTTCTGTGCTCTGCAAGTGCACCTGTTGCTCTGATGTAGTCAGTCCCTGATTTTATAAGACAGTTCAAATTTCCCATTCATGGACTAGGATTTTGCTCAAGAGGAGGTGAAATTAAGGTGGAAGCTTTCTGTGCTTGCTCAGCATCAGTGGCTGGTGGGTTACTTATATCTTCAAGGGCACACTTTTTGACATGTGGGGAACAGAGTGGCTCTTAGTAGAGGCAGTTTGAAACATTGAAGAACCCAGAAGGAAATGTTCTCTTTTCAAACTTTTATTTTTCCAAGGAGAAGGCTGGAGTGTGAGTGCTTCTCTGTGAGAAAGTTTCATAGAGAGGCTCATTGAGACACTGGGGTCTCTGGACATTGCATGTTTGCAACGTACACAGCAGAGGATTCACAGGAACGGTTATCAGACATTGGAACAGGGTGCCCAGGGAGGTGGTGTAGTCACCATCCCTGAAGGTATTTAAAAGACCAGTAGATGTGGCACTTAGCGATGAGGTTTAGCGGTAGTGGCTTAGGAGCAGCGGTGAGATTGTGAGCTTAAGGCAAGCAGTTGAACTTGATGATCCCAAAGGTCTTTTCCAACCTCAACAGTTCTATGATTCCAATTCACACAGGACTGTTCCCTCCTGTTCCCTCTTCCTCTTCTCCAGGAAAAAAATAAACCCAGTATTAGGGTTCCCTGGACCTTTCTTCAGGAAACTACTCATCCAAGCATTATGGGGAGGAGGGATAAAGCCACAAACGGCCCCGCTTGTGAATCAGAAATCAGCTAGCCGAGAGTCTGCAGCAGTGGTTAAGAGTAGTAGCAAGCCCTGTTGGTTAATGGAGAGTCTCAGCTGGTCTTTGCCAGCAGACCTGGGGGACCTGGCCAGTCTGGGAGCAGTGTTTGGAGCTTGCAGGCACGGGCTGCGCCAGCCGCAGAGCCTTCGCCTCCTGACGCAGGGCTGCCTTCTGCTCCGCGGGGCCCCGCCGCAGCGGGCTGAGCGCCAGCATCGCTTGTCACCTCGCATTACCTGATGGACGGAATCTGGCCCGCTTTGGCCTCCGTAAATGTCACCTGTGCCGAATGCCGGTGGAGAGGCAGAGGTGGCCAGCTGCAGCTGGCATGCGGGACCGAGTGTCATCTCCCCAGTCCTCCCCGCTCTGTCCTAGAGCTGCTGCACAGCGGCTCCCTGATGGTTCAGCTCTGCTGCTGTTTCTGTTCGGCCCCAAATGATGGGAGAAAATACCTCTAGGAAACTATACCATCCCTGTGAACCCGAGGCCTTTCTGGTTGTTTTCTGCTGGGAGATGTGGGACGTGGACCAACAGTATCTTCCTGCAGATCATTTCATTTACCAATTTTTAACCACGATTCGTCAGACATGCAATCTCTGCTGTTGACTTTGTATGAGCACTTTGACTTCTTTGGACTGAAACAACTCAGAGGATACTCAGCTAGGGAATAGTTAATGCTGGTATCAAGGCGTTTGACATGGCTATTCCTGCACACACCTTCTGCCAGCCATCCGAATTATTCCTCACATAATCTGATAACCTGATATCTGTCACAGCTTCTTTCTCTCTCAGACCAAAAATGAGAAGCTGAGGAACATTTCCTCAGGTGTGGGAGGTTGCATTTTTGCTCCCTCAAGGATCAGTTTGGCAAACTTATCCCAGGGAGGGACTAGAAGTCTGAGTCTGGAGCACCTTGCAGGAGTGCTTTGCTTTTGATATTTTTGTTTTGGTTTTGCTTTTCTGAGTGGGGTTTGTATTGCAGTTTATAACAGAAGGATAAAATTGTTCGTTGGTAAATGAAAAGTTAGTGCTGATGGTTTTGTCACAGCCTAGGCTAGACAGCGTGAACAGGTACTGTGGAAACAACTTGTTAGCTCGGCTTTGCCATCAAGCCTTGACAGAGCCTGGATTTACACCTGCGTACTCTCCAGTAGATATTTTCATTTATCCATCCATCTGCACTAACAAACACTCCTTCATGCATTTGTGCTTCCTCTTCGGTGTTTCAATGTTGGGGTAAGAGGTAAGCACAAACCTTTCAGGTTTCCTGGCTTCCGCCTTTGATCCTAACCTGCCGACTCAGGGGATTCCCCAGACCATAGCCCTTGGACAGTTACCTCTTGGCATGGATGCAAGCATGCCATGAGGCTTGCTCTGAGGGGCAGTTTTCTTGGGTGAAAGCCTTGCTCTGGGTCCTTATGAAACTTGGAGCCTTTCTAATGGAGAATCTTAGTATTGACTGCTTCTGTGAAGTCTGATATAAATGCAAACAGTTAAATAGCTCTCCTGGGAGTCTTATTAGTTTAAATATCCTGTATGATACTTTCAAAATACCTCCTTTTCTCTGTTAATGGAAAAGAGTGAAGAATCTTCTCCTTAGCTGTCCTAGTATGATAGATTTCTGCCCAATCTCCCCTTCAGTGGCTTATTTTCCAAGCCGAAGCATCCTCAAAGGCAATGTTGTTTGTCTAGTTGTTTAAAGAGGCATAAAACCAATTTCCTTCCAAGTCTGCACTACAGATGCTGGAGAGACCTGCATGCTATGGTACCAGGCTGCTCAGAGATGATGAAATATGCATTTACTTTTCTCTGAAGCTGATAATGGCACAAGTCAGGATGGTTCTTTTAAGTCCCAGGAAACAACTGAGGTGCCTCTGTGAGCTGAACACAAGTGAGGTGGGGGCCAGGCAAGTGGCACGTCTTCCTACTGCTCAAGGCTCTCCTGGTAGCTGTCTCTGGGGTGAATGGCTTTTGCATTGGGAAACCATTACAAGGTAGGCATTTTGCTGTTGACTAACAGGAAACAGCCTGTGTGTATCCATGATGGTGGCAGGGGTATGTGGGGTGACTCTCTCCAGCAGCATGCAGGAGCCCTGGCTCTGCCTCCAGATTGCCTTGATGCCTCCAAGGCTTCTGCCATTGTCATTGAGCTGACTTCCTCTTGCTGCACATCGCTTTCCCACTGGGAGAATTGATCCAAAAAGCCAAAGCAAGAATTGACAAAGACCTTTTCTCCCCCTCCCTCTGCAGAATTAAGTCTGAAGTGGGTTGATAACAGCAGATCGAGTCCTCCTTGACTCTGACAAATGTCTTTAATGTTATTCAGCAAGCTGACCTTTTCCCGTCTTTATTGTGCATCTTCCCTTTGAATCAGATTTGATTGTTACTTCAGGTAAAATAACAAACACTGTCACGTAAATAACTTTGCAATGATGTTAAAAGGAGGAGGAAAAAACAAACAAACACCAAAGCTCTTCTGTACTTGCAAATGCAATGGAAACGATCATCCTCTGTGCCAGCCATGGAAAACCAACTGTGTGACCTTACCACACAACATCTTTGCCTGGCTACTCCAGGGAATGGTCTCCTGTGTTGGAAAAAACACCAAAGAAACAATGGTTCATTGAAATGTTAACGACAGATAATGTTAGCTGGGGTTGGTAAATTCTAGGGGAGGGAGAAAAGGTCATATAAATCCTTAAAATACAGCCAGATGCATAACCCATCAGGACCAGTGGGCATTTGATGCCCAGATACCCTCTGGATATTTGAAAGGGGACTTTTAAAAGACCCTATTCAGGCCTTGGGTTAGATGCTCAGTCTCAGGACCTGCCCTGAAGTGGCAATGACCAAGGTTATATGGCTTTTCTAGGCCACTCCTTTCCCAGTGGAGTTCAGGAGCAGACTGATCTCATGGGGTTACTGTGAGGCTCAGTTTGTCAATGTTCAGTGGGACTCTTGGGTGTGGAAGGAGGAAATTTTCTTTTGTTGTGGCTGTGAGACTGTCTGCAGGCACATCTGTGTAGCCAGTCTCTGCTCTGTCACATACTATGTGAGGAAAAGTAATGGTCCACATATTTTGTGGGTACCTTATCCTGTCAACTGCATTCCTGGCATGTCATGGGCAGTTACTGCCCTGTGCTACTCCAACTCCTCCTGAAGATGCTGTGGCATTAAGTTTTGAGAACTGCAGAAACATGTGAAATAACACAGTTGAAAGCTATGTAGGTGGGAAGGGAAAGAACTGAACTATGGGAAGAGTACGAGAAGCCTGCTGAGGACAATGCCAGAGCCATCACAGGAGGCAAAGGTACTTCATAACATGTAGGGAGCATTTAGGCTTTCCAGCCCAGTTCATGAGGATTTTATGGTTTCAGATGCAGTCTGTCTCTAGAGCCAGATTGGATGAAAGAAACAGGACACTGGGAAATAGTTCAGAGAAGACCACCGTGAGGCAGGCAGAGTGCTGCCTTTTTTCAAGACAACTGAAGCAGAGAATGAGGATTTAATTATAAAGTACTTGTCTTCATGATGTGTTTTATTGCTATAGGTAGCTCCATTTTCCATGCCATAACCAACGTTTTGGGCTTTCACTTTATAGCATAAGGCACATTTGCTGGTCGTCTTTAATCCTTGGCCAGCATCTAAGCTGGCACAGCCAGCCTCAGCCATAGTGTAGTTAATCTTTCTGCTTCCCCTTGCAGATTCCCCTGTTCATGCCAGCTCCACGTCCGTGAGCCCGTCGTCAAGCCTGTCCACAGGAAATTCGGTGGACGGGCACCACAACTACCTCGAGGCGCCTGCAAACACCTCCCGGGCTCTGCCGTCCCCCATGAACGCCATCGGGTCTCCGGCGAACACTCTGGGCTCTCCCTACAGAGTCATCGCCTCCTCCATTGGCTCACATCCTGTCACTCTGTCCTCAACCCCGGGCATGAATTTTGTGACACACGCCAGCCCGCAGGTAGGCAGATGTTCACACTTGCTTTGCTACAGTTCGTGGTGTTCAGAATGGGTAAAGTCTCAACACTTGAGGGAGTGGGTTGGCTGGTGGGAGTCCACTGTGCCTGGCCACTTAGGGAGATCAGCTCTAGAGAGCATTTCCCAGCATGTGAATCTTCCTGCACAAATCTTCCTGGCAGAGTGTGGCCGTTCGAGCTAGATTCCTAGCTCAGACATTAAAAAATTAGGAACAGAGAAACACTCCAAGTGAAAAGGATAGCATGCCAGGGACAAGCCACAAAATGGCAACAAGGGATAAATTAACATAGTTTCGTTGGAGCATTGAAAACTTTATACCTGGAAGCACAGCTTGTATCTGTCTCTCTTGGTCCTGCTGCTTGCTGCCATCTCTCCTGCCGCTGCTGCTTTGGCTGCTGCTTGGCTTTGCTGTGCTGCTTGCTTCATCTCTGCTCTGAAGTCACTATATTCTGTAGTAGTTTACTATGTTTAGTCTAATGTGAAAATAAAATTTCATTTTCTGACTTTTCCAAATCTTGAGTTTTGGTGAATTTGCTCTCTGGGGCAGATTTACAAGAAGTTATTGGGGAAGTGATCCAATTTAACCCATAACACAGAGAAATCACCTGTCTGTGCTTCAAAATTCCCTGCATGATAAGGGCAGAAAGACGCTTCCCAGGTCTGCTCTCACCATGGGTGCAGCCCAGTTCCCTCCCCTGCAACCATTGCAGTGTGTCATTACTGTCTGTGGAAATAATGGAGGTAGCCAAGGGCTGCAGCATGCGAGGCACAGCTCTTCTTCCTGTTCTGCTTCCTGTTCGTATCTGGAAAGGAGAGAGACAAACGTTCATGCTAAATGCCAGCCACGTACTCTGTGCTACACAGAAACGTTGCCTGAAGGAGAATGAAGGGCTCCCGTTCCTGCTGCCTGGGCTTGCTCAGGTCCTGAAGTTTCCACAGTAGTACTCAGATATTAGAGTTGGTGCCCGCTCCGTACCATGAACTATGAACCTCCCAGGACACCTTTGTGGAGTAGGGACAGGGACATGCTGCTGCAGGAGCCTGGCACCACCTCTGACATGGCTGGGGCCAAGGAAGCAGTGTGGAATTTTGATAGTGTGCAGAAATGTCCTAGGAGTCCAGACATGAGTGGTTATTTTGCCTTTTAATAATAAGACTTTGTGTTTTATTAGAGGGGCCTGAAGGTAGGATGTACCTTCAGGATGTACCTGAAGGTAGCCTCATGGCTTCTGCTGAAGATCCCTGAACCCTCTCTGCCCCATACTGTTGCTACTTCATGGACTGTCTGAAGTTCTTCCTAGCACCTGGCACTGAGGCTGGGAGAGAGTGGTATGGTGGGGTCCCTGAAGGGCTCTGAGTATAACAGTGGTTTGCAAGTTTGACTTAAATTTCCCCAGCATCCTCAACTCCTGAATGTGTCTCAGCTGTCAGCAGTGTGTTTTCTGGGCATCCTTCCTCCCTTGGCACCGCCCAGCTGTTCTCCATCAACCTAACAATGCTTGTGCCTCTGGTATTCAGGGCATGTAGTCACAGTATTTGGGGGTGTGTTAGGAAGAGTATGACCAATAGGTTGAGGGAGGTTCTTTTCTCCCTTGACTCTGCTCTGGTGAGGCCACACCTGGAATACTGTGTCCAGTTCTGGGCTTCTTAGTTCAAGAAGGACAGGGAACTACTGGAGAGAGTCCAGTGGAGGGCCATGAGGATGATTTGAGCATCTGTCTCCTGAGGAGAACATAGAGACCTGGAACTCTTTAGCCTGGAAAAAAGCAGACTTAGAGGGGATCTTAACAATGCATATAAATATCTAAAGGGTGGAAGTCAGGAGGATGGGGATGGGCCTTTTATGGTGGTGCTCAGTGATAGGACAAAGGCAATGGATATGAACTAGAACACAGGAGGTTTCATTTGAACTTAAGGAGAAGTTTCTTTACGTCAAGGATGCCAAAGCGCTGGAGCAGGCCGCCCAGAGAGGTTGTGGAGTCTCTTTCTTTGGAGACTTTTAAACCCCACCTGAATGCATTCCTGTGCAATCTGACCTAGACATACCTGCATTAGCAGGGGAGTTGCACTAGACAATCTCCAGAGGTCCCTTCCAACCTCTACCATGCTGTGATTCTATAAACTATGTGGTGGTAGAGCTGGTGGCAGCCGTGGCTGCATGGAAGCCTTTCCTTTGGTGTTGGAGATACTCTGGGAAGCAGTTTCCCTAATCCAGGCACTGTGCCAAATTCCAGCTCCAAGAAGCAGGTTTCATTTGTGTTGCCTCTAATGCAAGGAGACAGTTGGGCCTTGGGGATTCAGCAAGGAGGCAGCTAATGGATTTGGGTTCAAGGAGTCATCCCAGATATCATACATGATTGCACTTAACCTACAGGAGTCCAGCTCCAAGGACAATGATGGCTAAAACTACCCCAATCCCTGCCCATACCCCCTCTCTCCCTGTTACTGTACAGCCAGAGAGAAAGAAAAGGTGGCACCTGACCTCTGAGTAATATTTTAAACTATAAAAAAATTCCTCCTGGCTCAGCATCTTTCCAGGGTAAAAAAGGTGGCTAGACCACTTGTGGGGAGGATGAGGTTGTTTTCTCCTTTCCTTGGGCTAGGTTCAGATTTTGAAGCATCAGGATTTAGAACTGCCAGTATCTGGGCTGGGTCTCTGATTGGGAGGGCAAACTTCTGTTCCCCTGGGAAGTTCTTTCCTTATACACTTTTATCTTCCAGTGGGGCAAACCAACTTGGCTCCTAATGTGGGAATGTTTTTGCTGGACAATTTGTATTTTCAGTGTCATCAGGCTTTGTAAATGAAGGGACAGTGGTGACAGGAGATGAAAACAAGCTTCACTTTTAAATTTTTCTAATGAGATGTCCAAAATCCCAATGAAATTAACCCTTCTTATTGTTTGCTGAAATTCTCTGTGAAATTGTTATACTTTTCCATGGAAAATGGGCAAATTATTAGAGCAAATGGAGAACTTGCCACAGTATGCATGAAATCCAGTGATCTAGACATTATGGAGACTCTAATGAAGGCTGTAGCTGGATTTTCCTCTCAAGCCTTGTTTTTTGTCCTTGTTTCTGCCCTCTTGCTGGTAAGAAGTTATTTAGCTGGTGGATGGTGGGGGGACTGTTAAAAACAAGCTCAGTGATGAAGAAACCACCCCCAACCCTCAAAGCCTGGTAGTGAGAAAGAAGATTTGATAGTGTTTTTGGAGAGATGTTGCTCTGTCCAGACAGCTCTTGACAAGATGTTCTCTGTGGTCCCTAATCCTCACTGCCCTGCCAACAACAGCTTGAAAGCAAACAGCAATAAAAGGAAGCCCTGGGCAACATCAGGCTTTGGTCTCTAATCGATGTGGGTTTGTAACCTTTAACTTGCAGCAGTTGTGAGCAGTTTCTAGGGATCTCAGCTGGGGGCTCTGGGCCATTCACCTGCATCTCACAGGAGCTGAATTTTAGATGCTCGTCTGCTTTTTTAATCTACTAACCCCAACTCTGCTTCGTTCTCCAGCCCAAGATAGCATTTGGGAACAGAAGTGCCAGGGAGTGTCCAAGCTGGCCATGTTTTTGTGTGTTTATGCAGATTTGCATATCATGAGGCAGGGAAGCTAGCTCACTTAACACTTCTTTTTTTCTTGCTTTAAAAACATCATTACAGCTTCCCTAGCCATGCAGCAGTGCAGGTTTAATGCAGCAGATTGCCTGGCTGCAAAGCCCTCCCTTACTAAACTGTTAGTGCTTGAGGCCATAAGCAGCCAATGATTCCAGCATTCTCTAAAGAAGCAGGCAGGATCCCACCAGCCTTATTGCTTGGAGGATGTAACTGAGCAGCTGAGGGCTGCTGCCTACCATTTTCCAGCTCCGCTTAGTCATAGAATCATAGAATGGTAAGGTTGGAAGGGACCTCAAGGATCATCTAGTTCCAACCCATGCCATAGGCAGGGACACCTCCCACTAGTACAGGTCACTCAAGGCCTCCTCCATCCTGGCCTTGAAGACCTCCTGGGAGGGAGCAGCCACCACCTTCGTGGGCAACCTGTTCCAGTGCCTCACCACCCTCACTGCAAAGAACTTCCTCCTAACATCCAGTCTAAATCTCCCCTCTTCTTCTAGTCCTGGATTTGGTTATGACACCCGGGCAGGGTAAGCAGCGATATCTGCTTAAATCCCTCCAGCCAGATTCACCAGAGGATGTCTTTCTGCCCATGGCAGCCCCATGGAGCTGCTGACAATAAGCCCAACAGGAGCAATGAGGATGGGGTCAGCTCAATGTGGGGATCGTTTCATCAAATCTCAGCCCTCTAACTTGTCTTGTGGCTTCTGCTTCTGCAGCTCAATGTCCTGAACAATGTCAGCAGCTTGGAGGATGTCAAGCCCTTGCCAGGTCTCCCAGGGATTGGGAACATGAATTATCCATCTACAAGCCCAGGATCCTTAGCCAAACACATCTGTGCCATCTGTGGGGACAGGTCCTCAGGTAGGGGGTGTTTGGTTGGTTGTTTCTTCTTGGGAAAGAGTTTGTGCAATAAAAACTCCCCTGATGCTCTGAAGCAAGGCTTGCGTAAGAAAGAATAGTGCAAAGGCTTGCTGGAACCTTATTGGCATTGCAGCCAGAGCCGTGGGTGGGTCTGGCTCATCCAAGGGCAGACTATCTGTTTTACAGATTGTTTGTGCTCTGGCCAAAAGATGGCAAACCTAAAAGCCATGCTCTTCTCCCTGACATGTAAAACGTCATTTTACATTTTGTCCTTGTTTGTCAAAGGTAAATAGATCAAAATTGCTGAGTTCTTACTTATGCTTTGTGTTAGTTGGGCTTTGACCGGGTCTGGGTTTTCTCTCCTACTCTAAAGTCTTGCAGACTTGGCTGTGCCTTGCAGACCCACATTGTATCAGCGCATCCCATTTGCTACCTATGGCTTTTCTTCACTTGCATTGCAGTTAAGATGTGGCTTTCCATCCTTCCACTGGGATAAAATCCCTCCAGCAAAGCAGTGGTCTTATACTTTGCCACTGGTCACTATTCCTGAGAAAAGCCACTAAAGTCCAGTCAGGTTTGCCAAGATGGTACCTGCAGATGGGCAGGAAGGGCAGACGCCTGCCAAACAACTGATCTCTTCCGCTTACCTTCCCAGGGAAGCACTATGGAGTGTACAGCTGTGAGGGCTGCAAAGGCTTCTTCAAGAGGACAATCAGGAAGGACCTGATCTACACCTGCCGTGACAACAAGGACTGCCTCATAGACAAGCGCCAACGCAACCGCTGCCAGTACTGCCGCTATCAGAAGTGCCTCGCAATGGGCATGAAGAGGGAAGGTATGTGTGGGCTACTGGGAGGAATGACTTACAGAAATTTTCCTTATATTCATCAGGGTAAATCTGGCTCCTGGTGAACCCACAAGGCTAGAGCATGCTAAAAACCCACACTGAGAGCTTCAGAGTGGTTTTGATCTCTTTTTACACTGGAAGTGAGGCTGATGGGGAAGTTATTACACTGTATTTTTCTTTCCATTCCACCTAAACACACATACTGGTGACCATCACATCTGTTAAGTGGTTTTGACCCAAGCTTGCTTTCAGCTAGTGGCCTTTACTGATCCAGAATACTTGGACTGCTATGAACCTCTGCTGTGGACAGCACCTGGCAGTGACGAGTCCTGCCCTGGGCTTGTTTCCTGTGTGAAGAGCAGCCCGAGCTTGCCAACTTCAATTCTCATTACCTAATTCTTGCACTGGAAGACAGGAGTGAATAATTTATTTTCATATTTTGTTGTATAGCTCTGCCATTTCACTCAGCATCACCTTTGGAGGTAAACTGTGCCAGAGCTGTGGTGTTTTGGTGCTGCAGGAGACAGCTATATGGAACCAGCTCATGCAACCCCCAAAGGACTGTGTTTCTGACCTAAGCCACCAAAGGTGTTGATCTGGAGCAAAGATCTGACCCAAGATAGTTGGATTTAGAGGGACTTTGCGCTATCTTGAAGGAAGCCTCCAAGAGCTGCTAAGGGCAATGTGTGTCTGCAACGGATCCTGGAGCCCTGCCTCTCTCCCACCCAACTCTGGAGTATTAAAGTCTTTGTATGAGTTCGCGTCTGCTGTGGTGGAAGGCAAGCCCATACGCGTTTATCTGCCCAAGTGTGCCCCCTGCAGTTAGCTTCTCCCTCTTGGGTGGAGCAAGGACCACTGAGCTGTCTTCCAGACACTGACAAGTAGAAATAACTAGCACAGCATTTAAGCTGCTTTTGCCCAAGACGGAACATCTGTGTCACCTCCAGAGCTGAATGCTAGCAGGCAGTGTAGCAGTCCCTTTCTGGAGGGCACACAAGCTTCTCCCTGTGCGGGAGCTCAGACTTGCAGGGCAGAGCCTGGGGAAGGAGCTGTAACGCTAGGCACAGGCTAAGCCTCGTCGTGTTCCACCCTCAGTGCTGTGCTGCCTGAACTGCTTAGGGACAGCGGGGGCCTGCGACATGTCAAACTTGAATCAAAAATCTAATCCCAGGCACAACTCTCCCTTCCAGCTGAGTGCAAAGTGGTTCCAGGGACCAGGGTGTCGAGCAGCTTCCCTTTGCAGAGCGTGAAAATAAATGCAAACCCCAGGACCTTGGTGGATCCTGCAGGGGCTTGGCTGTAACAATCACAGTGGCTTTCTGGGAGCTGCAGGAACTGCAGACAGATTGTAGCTTGAACAAGGAATCCTGGATGAGTTTGGAGGCTGAGTGATGGGACTGATATTTTCCTGACACGTTCTTTCTTCCACTAAGATTTTGATGACTTTAGAAGCACTTCTCTGGCTTCTTCCTGTTCATTACTCTAAGGAGAACAAATGTTTCCCCCAGCTGGCTGGCACATATGTGCATCCCATGTTGCCCTCCCTCACCAGCACTGGACTGAATGCCCCGCTGAGCCATCTCCTTGGGTGCTGCCACTTCCCTAGCAGCTGGGCAGTGCTGGGAAGCACGTCCTCCCAGATGGGAGAAAAGCAGGGAAGTAGCAGGCATTGCAAAGTGGTCATGAATATCAGTACTGAGGAACCTGCCACAGTTTGGCCTGTCCTATGAACACACTCTAACATAAGCCAGGTGAGGCAAGGATGATGTGGAGGCTTATTTCCTGGCACCACTTCAAACAGCAGAGGTGTAATGACAAATGGGAACAAAATCTCTTGATCCAAGCATTTGACATAAAAACCTGTCACATCTTTCTTCCAGCAGTGCTTACTTAGCTGGGAAAATGGGAGCACATTCTCCCACAGGCTTACCTGAGCTGTAGGCTTGGTGAACTGTGCCCTTCCTTGCTGTCTGCTGGTGTTTATGCAGGTCTGGTCACCTCTTAAAGGACTTCTTATCCCTCAACCTTGATGATTTTCCCACTCCTCTGGATACTGACTGTCTCATGCTTGGCTAATGGGTGCTGAAACCGTTAAGCTGTTGAATAGAGAAGCACTAAGGTCAGTGTGGCAGGGACCGGCTTTGCAGCTGGTTTCTCCTCCACTGAACCTTCCATCTCAGATGTAACTGCCTGTCGTTCAGTACAGGCTGTTCTTTGACAACAAGCCAGCTGCCTACCTGTCCTGTAGGGGCTGTGGGACACTTTGAGGCTGTAGGTTTGGGACACTTTTCCTCAGCTGAACCCATACAATACCTGATGGTCTCTGTTTTTAGCAGGATTTTCTGATTTCCCTTTAGGATTTATCCAACAAAAATCTACACCCAGGACTTTTATTGAGCACAGGTCTTGGCATGCCACATACACATCCTACACCAGTCTGTCCTCCAAATACGCAGCAGACCTGAGAGTTGATAGCTGTGACGTGGAGAAAATGTTTGAGACTGTTCTTCCAAAGAGGAGGTGTTTTGGAAAATGAGAATAAGAAGAGATTGAAGGTCTTGGAGCATTTGGGGAAATGCTTTGTAGTAGAGAGGATTGGGAAGAGGGGAGGTGGAAGGAGAGGTGATGCTAGGGCCGGGCTAGGCTGGGTAAGCTTTTGCTCAGGGATGAGGTAGGCAGCGCGTGTTGATCTAGCTGGGGATAAGGGACCATCTAGCCCTTCTGCTGGGTGCTCTGGCCACTGTGGGACTCTGAAGCACACTATGATTACAGCAAACCTCAATGTCTGGGTGCTGGGTCCCTCCTGCCTCCTCTCAATGTTTAGTGACAATTGAGTCCAGTACCTTGAAAATCACAACCTTTCATCAAATTTGACTGCCACTAAGTCTACAGCAACACCAAAGTTATTGGGATGTGGCAGGGGGAAGCCATTTGAATGCATGTACATTTGAAATATGCATTTACTGTGTGCTCTCCCTCTTTTAAGGAGGCTTCTCATCCTTCTTCCCAGAGGAAAGGGGACCCACTGCAGACAGGTAAGAGTTGATGTGGATGTAAAGAGCCATATTTCTGTCCTGCAGCTGTGCAGGAGGAGAGGCAGAGGAGCAGGGAGCGAAATGAGAATGAGGCTGAGTCCACAAGCAATGGCAGTGAGGACATGCCTGTGGAGAGGATCCTGGAAGCTGAGCTAGCAGTGGAACCCAAGACAGAGGCATACAGCGATGTGAACACAGAAAACTCGGTAAGGGCACTATATCACCTGCAGCTTGAGACAAGAACCTTTGAGGTCATGGGGTTCCATGTGAGCAGTTAGCATTTTGCAAGGGGTTTTTGCATCATGCTGCCTGAAAATCACAGAATCACAGAATGTTAGGGGCTGGAAGGCACCTTGAAAGATGATCCAGGCCACCCCCCCTGCCAAAGCAGGATCACCTATAGCAGATCACACTGAAACACATCCAGGTGGGTTTTGAATATCTCCAGAGAGGGAGACTCCACAATGCCCCTGGGCAGCCTTTTCCAGTGTTCCATCACACTCACAGTGGAAAACAATTTTTTCTCATTTTTCCATGGAACTTCCTATGCCTCAACTTCCACCCATTGCCCTTTGGCCCACCATTGGGCATCACTGAGCAGAGCCTGGCTCCATCCTCTTTGCACTCACCCTTTACATATTTATAAACATTAATGAGGTCACCCCTCAGTCTCCTCCAAACTGAAGAGACCAAACATTGTTTTTCTTTTGAATCTTCTCTGAATGACAAGAAGAATGCAGTCCAGAGATTATTTGCCTAGTGTTTTTTTTCAGTTTCACTGAGCAGATGAGTAACAGCTGGATGCGACTGAGTCTGAGCACTGTTCTGGCTTCAATAGTTGCATAACCCTGAACAATGCTTATCTGCTCCAGTGACCAGGACTAGAATGGAGCTGGACATAACAGGTTTACTGCTGTGGTTTTAATGGTTTGGATAAAACTGCTGCTTATGCCCATTCAGAGACTGCTGATGGCTTTGAGATGTGCCCTGGGGGAGCAGGACTGCAGTCTGCTGTGCAGGATATGCTTTGAAAAGAGCAGCAAGCAAACAGGAAAGCTAAGCAACCAGTAGACTTGGCTGGTTGTAGAGGGGACATTAGTAATAACTACCTTCCCGTCAGTGCACAGATGAGATTATTGGCAGTTTGATCATTTTCCTTGTACCTCTGAGCATAGTTAACTTGATCCAATGCTGGTAGTGATTGTCAAGGATTTTTTTTCAGTGACAAATTCTCTTTTCCTCTGTTCTTTTCCTTTTGATGTTGCTCTTCATTAGACAAATGACCCTGTCACCAACATATGCCATGCTGCTGACAAGCAGCTCTTTACACTCGTCGAGTGGGCCAAGCGAATCCCCCACTTCTCTGACCTGACCCTGGAAGACCAAGTCATTCTTCTTCGGGCAGGTAATGTGACCTCTGGGGCTATTCCCAGCACCCCTGTCCTTTCTCTGGACTGTGGGCTGTACCACCCAGATTGGGTGGTGAATGTGAGAGCCTGAGTTGATCCATCTTTGCTGTCACAGGGCAAGCAACCTATCCTGAGCCGTGATGTGCAGTTGGCAGTGGAATCTGCTGTTTGTTTCCCTCTTCATGCAGATATGTAGGAGGGCAAAGGGAATAAATGTGTCGTGTTAATTCTGTAATTACAGAACTTATCAGGCATGGGACACATTAGTATGTAACATGCAAAATAATGTGAAAAGATTGCTGATATGTTTATTAGGAGGAAACCCAATATTTTCTCTCTTCTTCTTCTTCTTCTTCTGCCCCCACCCACCCACCAAAAAAAAAATTGTTTCCCTTTCAGCGCCTTCCTTTCTACTGGTCAGAGTTTGCCAGCCCTGCAGTGTTGGCAAGGGTGCAGTTGATATCTAGGGTTCTATCTGTCCTGTGAGCTGAGTTTGAAGTCAGAATAGAGAAACCAGCTTTGTGCTTCACTGGTTTATATATATATTTTTAATGGCTTTTGGTTGTTTGGTTTTGTTTGTTTGGTGGTGTTGCATGGGTTGGTTTGTTGGTTGATTTTTTTGGTTGTTTCATTTTGTTATGCTGAGTTACCTCTCTTGTGTCCTGCATGTCTCCTCTCACAGGTTGGAATGAGCTGCTCATTGCCTCTTTTTCCCATCGCTCTGTGTCAGTGCAGGATGGCATCCTTCTGGCCACAGGCTTACATGTGCACCGCAGCAGTGCTCACAGTGCTGGCGTGGGCTCCATCTTTGACAGGTACATAGCCTGTTTCTGCCATCCTCTGAAGTGGTGGCCAGGCTGGCTCTGTCTTTCCTCTCTGAATGGGAAATCTGTCCTTAGAGAGAAGCAGAGCAAACCCATGATGATTTGGGGCAGAAGCAGATTAGAATGAGGAGCGGAGGCATGGCTGGCTTAGAAACCAAGAACAGGATGAAAACCCTCTGGAAGGGGATTTGTAGCTGTGGATCTTTGGCTGGATGTGCAGGAGGAGGAATGCTTCTCTGTCTTCTCAAGAGTTTGCTGTAACTGGATCTAGAGCTAATACTCATCAGCAACAGCTTTAGCTGGCAAAGCCTTAAAGCTGAGCTTGCTCATACAATGACTGCACACGTACTGTCTGCGTCGTGCCTGCTCCCTGCCTGGCAGGGCGCTGCATTACCACTCTTACACAGCTGACTCATGTGATGGCAGTGCCCAAGCTTTGCACAGTGAAATGTGGAGAAGAACCCATGCAGTTTTCCTCAAGTGAGTGCAAATTGTTCTCCATAGTCCCAACTGAGCAGAGAGGCTGTGTACTGAGCAAAGTGAGAACAGGATTTAATGCTCCAGTCCCTGGATGCTCCTAATGCACATGTGGAAGAGCAGTATGTGGCATGGCTGTCCCTCAAAGCTGCCTCTTCCTGCAGAGAGATATTGAGGATATTTCTATTGCCTGTCCCAGATGCTTTTCAGCCCCTAGCCTTGCTCTCTGTACCTGTCTCTGATTATCTGCCTGCTCATGTCCCTCACATGCAGGGTTTTGACAGAACTGGTGTCCAAAATGAAAGACATGCAGATGGATAAGTCAGAGCTGGGATGCCTTCGAGCCATTGTCCTGTTTAACCCAGGTAAGTCTGAGGCTTGAGGCAGTCCTAGGTGAGGTGTACACCATCTGGGCTGTGGCAGGGCACAAGGAGGAGGACCATGACATCATTAGGACTACAGACAAATTTGTCCCAGTCCCTGGGTGCATGATTAAAGAAAACCCAATTCCTATCTTGCCCATGTACTAGGTCACTCTGCTGGGAGGGCAAAGGTCTCCACTGCAGGGATTCCTTTCCTACCTGGAAGAGGGAGACCCCACCTGCAGTGATATGTCCAACTCTGGAGTCCTCAGCACAAGAAAGATAGGGACCTGTTGGAGAGGAACTGAAGGAAGACATGAAAATGATCAGAGGGCTGGAACACCTCTCCTATGGAGAAAGGCTGAGAGAGCTGAGGTTGTTCAGCCTGGAAAATAGAAGGCTCAGGGAGACCTTATTGTGCCTTTTAATGCTTAGAGGCCATCTATAAGAAAGGTGGGGACAGACTATTTAGCATGTCCTGTTGTGACAGGACAGTTCAGGTTTTAAACTAAAAGAGGGAGATGTAGACTAGATAGAAGGAAGACTTTTTTTACCTTGATGGTGATGGTGATGAAACACTGGCCCAGGTTGCCCAGAGAAGTGGTAGATGACCCCATCCGTCCCTGGGAGCATTCAAGGTGAGGTTGGACAGGGTTCTGAGCAATTTACTCTAGTTGATGCCCCTACTCACTGCAGGAGAACTGGGCTAGATGACCTTTAACGGTCCTTTCCAACCCCAAACATTTTATAATTCTACTTATATTCTCTTCCTTGTCCAGATGCCAAGGGTTTGTCCAGCCCCTCGGAAGTGGAATCACTGCGGGAGAAGGTCTACGCCACACTGGAAGCCTACACGAAGCAGAAGTACCCTGAGCAGCCAGGGCGGTGAGTGTTCCCAGGCAAGCCGGATGGCTCAGGGCAGCACAACACCCATCTTGGAAAGAGGAGGCTGAGGCTGAAGTCTTCTACTTGAACCACCCTCAAAGCAAGGGCGAGTCAGTAGCCAATACCGCCTGAGCAGCCCTGCTCCTGCAGACTGGCCTGTCCTCTTAGTGCAGTAAGAGACATTCTTCCAGGGTGGCAGGGCACTGTAACAGGCTGCCCAGACAGGTTGTAGAGCCTCCATCTCCGGAGGCATTCAGGACCCACCTGGACGCTTTGCTGGGTGATTTACTCTGGGTGATCCTGCTCTAGCAGGGAGGGTAGACTAGATGATCTTCAGAGGTCCTTTCCAACCCCCACCATACTGAGATTCTGTATGGTTCTTCAGTGCTGAGCCAGAGCCTTTAGGGTGCCGGTGCGATGCGGTTGCCTCGCTTTTCGATCCAATCCTACCCTCTGCTGGCCGAGCTCTCGAAACGCCGCCGGCTGCGTCTCCCCAACGCCGCCAGCCGGGCGATGCGCGCCCGCAGCGTCTGCTGCTTGTGGATGCGGGACATGGGGAAGCGGCAGGGGAGCATCTGCCTGCTGCACGCTAGGCAGATGCATCTCAGAGCAGGAGGCAATGACTGGCAGAGGCACTGCTGATGGATTCTGAACCTCCAGGAGAGGATGGGCTTTTTTGAAGGCAGTTTCAAGAAGGATTTAAATGGCACTACAGAGATGTAAGTCACTAGTTCAAGTCTTGGAGAGAATCTGGATATATATATTTAAAAAAAAAAATTTATAAGAGTGCTAGATTCTGTTTTGAAAAGATACACATTGCTTCCACACGTGGAGAGAAATACCTGGTTTGAAAGCACAGAGAAATCTGAGACATCAAACTCCCCAAGGCATTTTTGGGGAGAATATGTGCTCTGCTCTCCTGAACTCCTGGGGCAGGCTTGGAAACAGGTGGGAGAAGGCAGCCAGTGTTTCCCATGTGCTTCTGACTCTGCTGTGTTCCAGGTTTGCCAAACTCCTTCTGCGTCTGCCAGCACTGAGGTCCATCGGGCTGAAGTGCCTGGAGCACCTCTTCTTCTTCAAGCTGATTGGGGACACCCCTATTGACACCTTCCTGATGGAGATGCTGGAGACGCCCCTGCAGGTCACTTGAGGATCTGGCCTCTGTCTGGCCAGGCTGTCCCCCCGTGCCCCTGCAGAACTTCCCACCTCTCTTCTCTGAGCCTGTCGAGCTCAAGAACTTTCCTCCACCTTCCCCTCCTCCTTGGTGGGATTGTTGTGTTTTTGTACATCTGTAAATCACCCCCTCTAACTCTCCATGACCTGGCCATGGAGGGCCACAGATCCTCTGACCAGCTAACCATTCCCCTGCCCCCTGTACAGATAATTGCTTTAAATTATTTTTTCACTCTCAATAAAAGCCAACAAAGCAAATAAAATGATATATGAGAGAGGCACTGATTGGAGCTGGCAGAGCAGTGTCCTCTTTTGCTGCGGTCACAAGTCCAGATTGAGATGGGGCTGAGGGGTGCTCCTGAGATCTTGGACAGCACAAATCAGGGCAGAAACATCACCTGGGATACTGCTGCTTGTCCTGATGGATAGAGTCCTCTGGTCCTCTGTGTTGTTACTCCGTGCTCCTGCTAAGAAGAGATGTGGAAAAACTTGCTGCTTGGAACATTTCATTCTTTAAAAGGAACTCCTGGACTCTTTGAACAATTTAAATTTGTAAAGTCATTTAAAGACTGGGGGGGGGGTGGTGTTTGTTGTTTGTTGGTTTGTTTGTTTGTTTTTCTTTCTCTCCTGTGCTTAGTCCAGACACTTAGGGAAGAACCCAAGTACTTCAGTTTGGTCCAGGTGGAGTATTTTTTGGGTAACCCAAACCTGGCATGCTCATAGATAATTTTTTTTTTCCCTGAAACTTCATTAAATTATATATTTTTTTTCCTTTTCTTTTCCTTTTTTTCCCCACTGTGTTTTTTGCACTGGAAACAGGCTCTTCAACCTCAAATTCATAATCTCATACTCCATAAGTGAAACTTGGGGAGAAGCAAAGCTGAAGATAGTCTTAACAAGCCTTCTTGGTCTTTCCCCTTCTCAAATGGCACTGTTGGAGCTTCCATCACAACCAAGCTAACCAGAGTCAAACGAGTTAAAGACATTAATTTGTTCAATATGCGAAGCTTATCCTGGTGGGAAAATGTCCTCCCAGGAACCCAGCAAAACTGTCTGTATTATTATTCATAAAACAGGTGTAGTGTTAAGTGATCTGCCCCTTCTGACCCTCTCAGCAGACAGTGCGGTGAGATACAGCCATGCTTCGTCTGTCCATGTGACAGATTGCAACGCTGCGACTCCGGGGAAGTTGCGGAGGGGAAAGGAACAGTGACAACAGGGAAGAAAGAAGGAGGAAAATGAAACATTTTGTTGAAGCTCCCACATTGGGACATAGGATTCATTCTCTGATATTTCACTGTGAGAAGGAAAAAGAGACTCAAAAGAGGAGGCAACAAAAAACAGCCCAAAAATGTAAAAGCTGAAACCTCCACCTTCTCCCCCCCGACCTTCTCCCCCCCGACCTTCTCCCCCCCGA
>VWZE01019984.1:80187-115087 GCA_013396675.1 Eubucco bourcierii
TACTTCCACACCAGCGATGCTGTCTCTCTCAGGAGCTCTCAAGCTGTCCTCAACACACAGTTGTTGCAGCTGTGATCCTAAGTCCATGGAGCTGCAAGGTTGGAGTTTAATTTGGCCAAGGTATCCAAAGATGCTTTGGTCTATGCTCAAACCTCTCCGATAACGAATTTAATGGAGACAGTGTGATGCTTCTTGATGGCTTGAGTGCACAGTGAGGGATTCAGAGTCCCTGATACTCCACATGAGCAGAACAGCTTGACACACACGCACCAGAGAAAAACAAATTGCATAGCAGAGTGGGATCCAGAACATAGCCCCAACAGCCTTGCACATGCAAGCAGGACTTGCTAAGTCACAATGAGCCATTCACTTTGACTGTCTTGATGCTAATCTCTACTGACTTCAGGCAAATCCAGACCACTGACTGCATCAACGGTCACTTTTTGAAGTTAGAAGTGATTGGATATAATAACCAGGACTGGGGCAGGAACTCACAAAGTGGCCACCTGTAGCTCCTGGACACCCGTGCTCTGAGCAGTTTATCTTGAGACTCAGAAAGGTGGTCTCTGGGTTCCGGGCCATGAGGTTTCCAGGTTACACTTCAAGAAGTGGTTTTCCTCTTTCTCCAGGTGACTAGTGGGCTTTTAAAAAAGTGTTGTGTGCTTAATCGTCTGCTTAACACCTGCCCCACCACACAGTCCCCCACCAACTGTTTAGTAGGCCAATGAGACCATGAGACACAGAGTACAGCTTCTGCAAATAAGAAACTACAAACTACTTACAGTCTGAAAGTGTCAGTAGTGTACAGCTGTCCTGTGCAGAGGAAAGAAGTCATTGAGCATCTGAGCCCTTTTCTGACTATAAAACCTTAAGTGTCTCTCTTGAACTCCCTGCTCTCGGGTTTCATGGTTTAAATATGGTTTCCATGGTTTCATTGGCTACTGGAATGGGCTGCCCAGGGAGGTGGTGGAGTCACCGTCCCTGGAGGTGTTCAAGGCGGGTTTGGACGTGGCACTTGGTGCCATGCTCTAGTCTTGAGGTCTGTGGTGACGGGTTGGACTTGATGATCTTTGAGGTCTCTTCCAACCCTGGTGATACTGTGATACTGTGAAATAAAGGAGCTCTATCTGCAGTCACTGAGGACCTGAGGCTTGATGTTCTCTCCCAGATGTGGTACTACCCTCATGTTCCTCATTCATGTTGTGGGCCTTTAAACAATAGCATCAAAATGCTGTCCAAGTACGGCACTGCAAAGCTTACAGGTCAGTCTCTATGGGCACCCTAAGGAGCAAATCCCATAACAGTTAATAAGCACTCACTGGTGTGGTTTTCCCTCAGGATAAATTGCTGGAGAACTGCAGCTTAGCATGGCTGGAGCTTACTCAGTCTGCAGCCCTGCAAAACCCTGGTTTTCATTAAATAGTGGAAATCACTGTCATGGATAAGACAAAATTTCTTCCCTTGCACATATATTAAGCCCCAGCTTGTGTGGAGTTACAGCTGCACGATGACTTCAAAACAGCTCTTGAAGAGCTCAAAAATCAAGATGTGATGAAGTCCCTTCCTGTATGGTAAGCTTTCTTTGTTGACAATATGTCATGATGGTGCCTTCAAAATCCAGACATCAGCCACTTTTCAGGTGTATCAGTGAGAATGTATCAGAGTCCAGCTACTGAAATGTGGTTCCTCCTATCTGCTCTGTATTTTGCTCTTGCAAAATTGCTGTTCCTTGGTCTTGCCACTACTTTGCCTGAAGAAGGAGTCATTCACTTCCCCATGAAAACCCTCAGAGCCTAAGATTAAGCTCTGACGTTTTCCCCTTTGCTCTGGGAATAACTGGTGCAAAGTAAAGCGTCATGTTCTCTTTCCCACCATGCATCACACCTTTAGAACTTTCTTATCATTAGCAACAGGACCCTCCCACCATGTACAAGCTTTGTCTGAGTGCACAAGGCCAAACATTTCAAAGCATTCTGAGCTGCTCACTCTGTAGTAGTCTATGGAGGGGACTTCAACAACTAGTGGATTTGGCCACTTATGATGAGGACCTTGGAAAATCAGAAAACCTTTAAACTCTCTGTTGTTTGTGCTAAGCTGGATTGGTTTCTCTCACAGAAGTCAAGCTGGTGTGCTGCCCTACCCTGTCTTCATTTGGGTTCTGTGGTAGCTGCATCAGTTTCTAATGGAGTTCAACAGCCAGCAGCAGCTCTGGATTGAGAATTAAAAGAACAAACAAAATGCCCAAACAAAAAAAAAAAAAAAAAAAAAACACAATCAAACAAAAAACCAANAAAAAAACCCCACTACAAGCAAAAAAATCCAACCAAACAAATTCCACAATGTAAAGATTTGGGCTGGTTTGCTTTCAGTTCAGCTTTGGGCTTCCTGATGAATTCAAGGGCCTGTCCTGTAGACCTGAAATGGCTTTCAGACACTGATTGTGTGACTCTGAATTGAGTGCCACCACCAATGGCCTTTCCTTGAGGTTTCCTTGTCTGGGATGAGCCTTGAACTGCCTTCACCCATATACCTGAGCTCCCCTGTGATGCTCTCTTTGCTGGCTATACTTCTGCTTGTCTCTTTTCTATCTTGTCCAGCTCTCTGCTGTCCTATCAAAGGTCCGTGCAGGGGAACTGGGAAGGCTGTGCTGACTTGAGGCACAGGGAACAGGAGGAATTACGCTATTGAGGAGGCATGCGGGGCTCCCTGGAGCTGATGGAGGTAGTGGGAAGCAGTGTGCACATCATCTTTCAGAGGATCACAGAATCACAGAATGTTAGGGATTGGACATGACCTTGAAAGGTTATCCAGTGAAACCTCTCTGTACAGCCTGTTCCAGTGTTTTGTCACTCTCACAGTGAAAAAGTTTGTTGTTATGTTAATGTGGAGCCTCTTATGCTCCAGTTTGCACCTACTGTCCCTTGTCCTGCCATTGGACATCACTGAGCAGGGCCTGGCTCTGTTGTCCTGATACTCACCCTTCATATCTTTATAAACATGAATGAGGTCTCCCCCTCAGTCTCCTCTACTGCAAGCTAAGGAGACCCAGATCCCTCAGCCATTCCTCATAAGGAAGATGTTTTACTCCTTTCATAATCTTTGTGGCTCTGTGCTGGACTCTTTCAAGCAGTTTCACAAGGTCTTTCTTGAACCCAGGAGCCCAGAACTGGACACAATATTCTGGATGCGGTATCACCAGGGTAAAATAGAGCAGAAGGAGAATCTTCCTCATCCGCATCCCTTCTAATACATCCCAGAATGCCATTTGCCTTCTTAGCTACAGGGACACATTACTAGCTCATGGTCATCCTTTTGTTCCAGAGGACCCCCAGGATGACAGCTTTTATTTCATGGGAAGGCACACTGTGGTGGGAAGCATGATATACAGGAACCCTGACAGATCTTCAGGGGTTTGTCAGCATGAGTGGACAAGGACCAGCCTCTACCTCTGCAAGGCCAGTGGCTGCTGCCTCACATCTGTTATGTCTCTAGCTATGACCTCTGTGCAATTAGCTTTATCCCAGAGAATCTTGGTTTGGGTAATTTAGGCGCTAAAGAGGTACTTAACAGGGCTGCGGGATGGTTTCTGATTTGCACCTCCCCCCCAAGTCTGATCATCCCAGCTGGGTGAGCAGCAGGTGTTGCCTGTAAAGGGCTGTTAGGGTGTCGGGAAGGAGAAAGTGGCCTTGTAAACAGGGCTATGTGGTACGTGTGTATGTTTCTGGGTGGTGGGTAGGGCTTTGTCTGCTGTGTTAAGTTGGATTCAGGTATTACAGGCATACTGATGATGCTGGTTAGCTGATCCAGTGACTGCTCTCCCAAAAGAGATGGCTGAAACATGCATAACGAAGCAAAATTTGTAACCATGTCCTTCTTTGGTCTCCTGTGTGCCTGCTTCTGGGACCAGCCCTTCCTAGTCCTGCACACTTCTGCATCTGCTTTGCTGGCCAGAGTTAAGGTGATACTGGAGAATGAATTTGGCTCCTTACTGTCTGGAGTCATGTCTGTTGCTGTGACTGTAGCTATCTGCCCTCGGAGCTCCTTTCAGCTGTGAATAGTGGGGACCTGCTGGTTCACTCAAGCTCTTTAGCACAAAACATGAGAACTAGGCATCTCTGTCCTCCTGCAGAGAGAAGGTTGAGGAGCCCTTCTCTAGGGCTGTGGGTATGTTAATTTGGTAAGCAGCTTCTGCTTATTGCCAGTTTTCCCAGACCAGCTTTTGTAAGACCTGGCCACCTGCAGACCCTACAGCTAAAATGAAAAAGCCTATTCCTGCTTCTCCTCTGGTTTAATTCTCTTCAGCTGCTGATGCTGTGGTCTGCTGCACCCAATTCAACCCTGAGTGAGCTAATTACAGAAGCCCTCAACCTCAGAAATTGCAGTGAGGTGGCTCTCCGTCTTTTGTAAGGCCATTGTCTGAGATGAAGATGTGCTTTTGGAGTGCATTTCTTTCCATGTTTTACTGTCTCACCTGATGACCATCCTTTGTAAGAGACTGAGTGTGCTCCAGTACCTGTGCATCTATGTGGGAACTAGTGGATTTGTGTAAACAGTGGGCAGCAACACCTCACTGCAGCCCACTCAGTGTTCTGCACTGGGCCAGTCCCTCAAGCCTGATCCTTCAGAGGCTGGGCTGGGAGTTTTGCAGGAGACCTGTAAGGTAGGACAACCTCCAGAACCCTCCCTACCAGGAGAGGAGGGAGAACACCACAGAGTGAAGACATCTAGGAAGGAATGTCTTCCTTCCCAGCTGTTCCTGCATCTCCAGTCGGACCAAATTGTGTGACCACACTGCCCTGTACAGGGCCACAGTGGAAGAATGACATTCCCACCCGTGGGGCTGGCTTCTGTCTGGGTGACAAGAATCTGCTGTCCTGCATGCAGCTCTGCAGGTGGGGTAGAGTGGAATGGTTGTGCTGGTTTGTACAGGAAGGAAGAACAGTGCGTGGTGCCTGGAGCTCTTTGTCATGCTGCAGTCCCTTGTCAGGTTGATGTCTTGGCAAGGTGGCTCTGACCTGGCTACCCAGAAGGAACAAAGATGGAGGTAAAAGAGGCCACTGCCGCAGCTGCTGCTAAGACTTCCTGGATGTCACGGATCAGAGCAGTTTTGTGATTATCCGTGTGATGATACCAATGGTTTTGTGCCCAAGCTCCCAGTATTAGTACTGCAACAGACTGGGGCTGTCCCAGGACACCATTTCCCTCTCCCATGGGATTTTGGCAGGGTGGTGATCCACTCCTGCTAGCCTTTGTGGCCTTTCTCCTTCCTATGAGTTATCAAAGGACAGCTGTCTTGATCCCTGCATCACCCATGTCATCTGGGTGTGAGGATCACTTGGTGACAAGGATGCCCTATGGAGATCCTGGGAGCACTCCTGCCCCTGGTGCCAAAATCACTGGTGAGCACAGGAGGTAAGGCCCCTAAAACCTTCCCCATCGTCCAGCAGCCTGTGGCGGGTCCCCTGCCAGCCAGAGAGGAGCCATTCAGCCCTCCACTGTGCTGGAGAGAGCCGCGGTCCCCTGCCCAGGCTGCTCCGGCAGCGGCAGGTACACGGCCCTAGCCGGTGACTCCGGGTCTGCGGGTCCGTAAAACTTCTCGATAACCAGAGAACCCTGACAGGCGGGAGAGAAAGGAAAGCCAGCCGAGATGGGAAATCGTAGGGCCTGCGAGAAGGCTCCCAGTTCCATCTTATGCAGCCGGACAGGAATCTTTCCTTCCCCGAATCCGCTGCGGTTTGGCGGAGCGCGAGTGGCGCTGCTCCGGGTCCGCTTCCGCGGTCCTGGCGCCCGCAGTGATCAGCAGCGGCCAGCCCTCCGGGGCAGCTCTCCGGCTAGTTTTTTTGTTGGTGGTTTTTTTGGGGTTTTTTTTGGTTGTTCTTGTGTTTGTGGTTTTGTTTGTTTGTTTGGTTTTTTCCCCCCTTCTCCTTCCTGCACTTATTTTCCTCAAATGCTGCCGAACGGCGGGAGAGAGGTACCCGGGATGATGCGTAGCGCCTGGGAACACATCCGCGCCGGGACCCCCATCCCGTCCCGGGCTGAGGACCAGTTTTCTCTAAAATCTCCCTTCTTCGGCTTTTCCTGGGAGGGGAGAGGTGATATCCAGCCGGTTTCACTACAGGGATTGTCGTGGTGGCAAAGCACCACGTTACTTTTTTTTCTTTTTCCTCGCCGTCTTTTTTTTTTTTCTTTTTCCTTTTCCCTTTCCTTCTTTCCTTTTTTTCTGTTGGTGTCTGAGAAAACAAGGAAAAACCGCGAAACAGGGAACTGAGAGAAGCCGGGGCTGTCCCGCTGCCCGCGGGGCGGCCCAGCCGTACCCCCCAGAGCCAAGAAGGGCCGCCGGCCCCTTGAGGCGTGGCGGGTCCAGTGCCTGCAGCTAGGCAAGAGAGCGGGGTGGAAACTTATTTCGAGTGGGGTGGAGANGCAGCAGTCGGACGGGCGCTCCTCCGCAGGTCGGTGCGCTCCGCTCCGGAGCCGTCCACGGGGCCGCGGTTAGCTCCCCAACGCGGACAGTGCCGGGGGAGGCCAACCCGGGGAGGGAACAGCTGCTGCAGCACCCGCCTGGAGCTCTGGCTGCGGACGTGTCTCCCGTCGGTCCCCCTCAGGAAGGCACCGCCCGGGCCGCTCCAGGTAAGTGACCGAACTCCACCGACGGCAGCCCCGCATCTTCTCTCCCCGCTACCTTGGGGAAACCCGGGACCGGCCTTTCCCCAACTTGGGGCCGCGGGGCTGGTGGGACGTGGCAAGCCCGTGTGAGGCAGAGGCTGCGAAGCCGAAGTGCGAGAGGTCTGAAGCAGGGGGTTCTGTCGGTTGGAGGCAGGGAAGGCGGAGGGGAGAGGGTGGGCAACCGGGGCAGGGAAGCCCCATTCTGGGGCGGCGGGGCCAGCGGACGGGACTGAGCGTGGCGGGGCTGGGCTGTGTTGGCAGGCGGGCGGCGAGGGCCCTTCGCCCGGCCCGGCTCCCCACCATGCTGGACGGGCTGAAGATGGAGGAGACTTTACAGAGCGCACTGGACCCCGCGGCTCCCTTCTCCTCCCTGCTGGGTAAGTCTGGGGTCTCCCTCCCAGGGTGGGGTACAATTGGGCGAGCCCCGAGAGATAGGCACAGGGGATATTGAGGGGGACCGGGGGCAGCTTTTCCTCGCGGCTCGTTTATGCCCGCCGCCAGCCTCTCCTTTTGCCCGGGGAGTACCCCCGGCGCCCGCTTTCAACACTCCCGTTTCGTTCAGCAGTTGTATTAAATTGTCCGTCCTCTCCCGTCCCCAGTGCATCGAAGGCCTTTCCTTTGTATTGAACAATAAAGAATTTGTTTTATTTTATTTTTCTTCGTTTTAATATCGGTTTCATACAATCGTCCTCTGTCCGAGCTGCGCTCTGCCGCCGCCTTACCAAGAGGAACGAAATTGGGGGCGATGTATCCCGCACAGGGCTCATCTAAGGCACAAGTGCCCCCCAGACCCCAGAGCAGCATCCAACACCTTCCCGACCCTTTCTGACCCACCAGCTTGCGCGGGGGAACTGAAAGTATTCGGATCCTCTCTCCATCCTTTGCCTGCTTCTTCCTCCTGTCTGCTTCTTCCTCCACCCACCCCTGTCCCCGGCTCCTTCCCCGCAGGCAGAGCCGCGACCCCTAAGTCGGTGTGCGAAGGGTGCCAGAGAGTCATTTCGGACCGGTTCCTGCTGCGCCTCAATGACAGCCTGTGGCATGAGCAATGCGTCCAGTGTGCGTCCTGCAAGGAGCCCCTGCAGACCACCTGCTTCTACCGGGACAAGAAACTGTACTGCAAGCTGGACTATGAGAAGTAGGTGACCCTCTGTCCCCGGTGAGCCCCTCTTACTCTGCTCCCGTTGCCCACCAACCCCCAGCGCCCTGCCATAAGACCAGAGGCTCAACATCTCCTCGCTTCCCTGTGTGTCCCAGCCTTATCGTGCTGCATGGCGAGTTGCAGCCTTGTTGCACCTCGGTTTTCCTCATTCTGTTTTGTTGTGCTCTGTTCGTGCCTTGGGAATTTTGAGCCTTTTGTCATGAGCCTGTAAGACGCCCAGGGCTGGAGAGGAAAGGGGCAAACTATTTTCCCATCTCTTCTGGTTTTATTTTGCTGCTGAGCATCTGCAGGAAGAATGTTATATCCTATTGACCTAGTCCTGGATAGAGTGATTTTCCTGATATCCCAATAGACAGGACAATGCTGTTACTCCCCTAGCCGTATGGGGAAATGGAGGCACTCGGCAGGAATTAGGGAAGGCCCTGCTAAATTTGGAATGTTTGCTGTCGCACAGCAGAGGCTTTGCCTGTGCCTGGGGCCGTGTTGGAGCAGGAAATTTGGATGTAGGTGGTTAAAGTTTCAAGCCCTGATGCTTCCTTTTTGGCAAATGTGGGACTGAGGGAGAAAAGACACTGAAAAAAAAATATTTTTCTTTTTAAAAGAAAAACCTTTCCAGTGGAAATGGGGAGAAGGTTGGTGAGTGTTTTCTCTCCTGCAACTGCTTTCGTTTTGTCCTGCTCATCTCACTCTTGCCAGCGCTGCAGGACCCTGCTCCTCAGCCGGCTTTTAGAACAGTTAAATTTGTATTGCCTCCAGGCTGGTTATTTCTTGAGAAGGATGTAGACAGAGGGCCAGATCCCTCACTATGGCAATAGCACGGCTGCTGGAGTCCCAGAATTTAATTCCCAGGTCACTCTTATACAGGAAAACAGTCGCCGGTGATGTTCTTGTCCCTGGCCTCTGGTGGGCTGAGAGTGTGCCGGGGGCTAGCTCTGCTTCAGGCCTTCTTCAAGTTGTTTTGCCTTTTTTCTTTTTTTTTTTTTAAAAATTCCTTTAAGTCCCGTATGTGGGTCTGAGTTTGATTACTATGGATACAAGGCAAATTGAAAGCAGAATTTTTGCGCGTGACCTTGTTTTCAAATGTTTACGAAAGAGCGGAAGAATTAGCTGCTGCGGGAGTGGAAGGGAGAGAACCGCGGCACGGCTCAGGGGTTCTTCAGGCAAAAATTCATCCACATTGGGAGTGCTGCTTGTTCGTCCCTAGAAATTTGGCCTACCGGTTCCCATGTGTTTCTGACACAATTTAATTCACGTTTTCTACTGTATCAGTGCCTCTCTTTGGAACATTAAGGGGAAGATAGGGAGAATGTTAGCACAGAAATGCCTTTCCAGCTTGCAGCTTCTCTGCACGTTTCGCTGCAGCTTCTCTATTCTGGAAACTGACTCCAACTCAAAACCCTCTTCTTGGAGGGTCTCCTGGCTGTGAAAGAAATAGGTGCTGGATTTGGCTTTTTGCTGTGCCCATTTCACTGTCAGGATAGGTGAGGATGATTGAGACCAAAAAAAAAAAAAATAAAATCACAAATATTTCCTAAGCTCTGTCAGTGGCACCACTTATCTGATTATTTCTCAGCTGCATTTGGGTTAGGGACTTCTGTCCGAGCTGGCATGTGGGCTTTGTAGCAGGCAATCGCCCTGAGTTGCTGCTGGTCTCTTCCCCGCCTGCATCCTCCTGTCCTTTGCTATCACATTGTTGTCCCCCTGAATTTAATTATGTGGTCGTGGGTTGGGGTTTTCTTTGTTTGCTTTTTTTGTTTTGTTTTGTTTTGTTTTTAATGGGGTAGTAGGTCCATGTCCCTGCTTTCTCTATCCACCCAGGAAGACTCTCTTCCATGCTGGTTGCTGTGACTTCTTACCTGGGGATGGCAAGGATAAGGAGCAGAGTCCCAAAGAGCTCTTCCCTTTGGGCTCTGTTGAGTTTTACGTGTGATTCTGTATTTAACAAAAATCCCNAGCATTTTCCCCGAGTACGGGAACATTGTGCTTGCCTCCACTGCAGTACCGATGCTGATTAGCAGGGCTTTCAGCGCGAAACACACACAGGGGAAGAGCCACGGCTCTTGGACTGAGCTAATTATCTTGATAGCTGGTTAATTATCGCGGTTGACTGGTGCTCCTCAAGCAGCGCGCTGGTGTAAAGCAGCCGATCCTCCCCGTGACACCGGCAGTCGTGCCAGTGGAGCTGGACTACTGGGGCCTCTCCTTGGGTGGGAGCACTGGGGGTCTCTGTGGCGCTGAGAATGTCAAGGAAACCTTTGGCATCCTAGGATGTCAGTGCCGTGGTGCTGCTGGTTGTTTTTTGTTTGTTTGTTAAGAAAGAAGAAATTGCTGGAGCTGTTTTACCAGAGATGAATAGCTGTACTATTTTCTGATCCCTACCTCAGGTCTCAGTTTGAACTCTGTTTGTAGCAAGGTTGCAGAAGGTTAATGATGGAGTGAGAGATGGCAGAGTTTTGCCTTTAGTCATAAATACAGCCACGAAAAGTGTTACTGATAGTTTTAAGCAAGCATCTGACTTGCTGGACTCCAGAAAAAGAGGATTAATTTGTTAAAACGTGTTTTACATTTATTTGTCTTTCATAAAGAGGAAGACCTCAGGAGAGGACTTGGAGAAGAGTAGATTAAAGACTAGGTGTGCTGGGCCAGGTCTCAGCATCTCTTTGGGGTGTTCAGTGCTGCAGCTCAGGACCCGTGGACAGTTTGGACAGTGATGCTGGCTGGGGATATGGGGAACTGGGGGATCATTCTTGGACCAGTTTCCACAGAGCTGGCGGGGAACACTCCTGGGAGGGACTGCTCAAGCCAGTGCCCCTGGGATGGTATCTATTTGGGGCAGAGGACGTTTGTTACAGAACATCCTGAATCCTGCGGCAGCCCCCGGCGCTTGTCCAAACCTGATAAGTCTCAACTATGACAAGGTTCAGGCTTTGCCCTGACTGGCTCCCTGGCTGCAGAGCAGCCCTGGGACATGCCTCAGCTTTGGGGCCTCTGTGTTAGTTACCAGGGAGACGGGGTTTTGTGGTGGCAGATTTGAAGGGGGACAATGTCCAACCTGGCCTTAAATGGGGAGAGGTGCTGGAAGCTATGGGAGCTATGGAAACAGGGTTGTCCTGGAAGCTTAAAATCTCTATAAGGATGGGAATGGCTGAGCCCCACTCATCCAGATGTGTTTCATTACGGGTTTACGTGGGCCAAGCAGAACCAGAGCCATAGGGAGGCCCTTGTCCTGTGGGGACATATCCATCCTGAAGCCCTGCTGTGGCTGATGCTGACAGAGTGCAGAAACCCTGATGGCCAGTTCTGGGGACCGGGAGCACTGACAGCGGTGCGGTCATGACGGGGGGTGCAGCTGGGGAGCGTGGTGGCGGTGGGACAGATTGGCACATCCCCAACCACGGCACAGAGCCCCTGCCCTAGCCCCGGCTGGCAGGAGCAGATGGCCAGCACATCTCGGAGCAGGCCTAGCATGTGGGCGCCGGCAGTGGAGGGGCCACTGCCGTGCCGGGCTCCCTGGCTGAGTGAGGCAGTTGTGTGATGCTTGCCCTGTCTTCGCACGGCTTGATAGCTCTGTGCCCTTGCCAGCTTCTGCACTGTCATCACAAAGTTCCCTCTGCTTGGCTCCAAAATGCCCTGGTCCTGGAGCTATGGGGTTGTGTGGGTGCTTCCAGCTTCTCCTCTGTGAATTAAAATACAGACGTGCATCCAGTCACAAAGGAAGCAAAAAATTCCTTCAAACCTTTGAACATGCACAAAAACAAGAGTGTGCAAAGAAACCCATTGCTGTTAGGTTTTAAAGTCACACCAAATATCTTCCTATGGCAGGTGAACCTGAGTTCCCAATGGTAGGTGGCTGGCTCTGCCCGAGAGGAAGGCGAGATCTGCCTGGCTTGGGGCAGCGCAGCCTCCTCTTACCCTTCTGGCAGCTGCTGCTGTAGAGGAGAGAGGGGGAAGAGGGTTGAGGCATGGTGGTTGTTTATCTTGCTTAACATAGGTGATTAATCTAATTGTACAATTAGCTGTGTGCTGTGGCATTGCTTCCCTAGCCCAGAAGAGTTGTGAAGGGGATAATCTCAAATGGATTGAAAGAATAACTTGATGTCAATGCTGGACCCTTTAGGGCAGCTTGGTTCCACTGACAGGAGACTTCCTGTGATCTGGGGCATTTGTGCTGGCTATATGTGATCCTTTGCCTTCTCTCACCTGGAGAAATGGTGCTTTTTGCTCCTCCAGTAGCTGATGGGAGAGAACTGTCTCTCCTGAGAGCCAGGGATCATCCCAGCTAATGTGTGATGTACCTTCCAGCGGTCTTTCCCCCTTCTTCTAGAGGGGATATCGGTGCTTTGGACTTCTCCAATTGACCAGGGCTAGAGGGTGATCAGGCTGACCTGCAAGAGCACAAGGCAGATCTGCATCATGCTGTCCTCCTTGCTGGTCCCTTTTTCCATCCCTCAACCTTCTCTTCCGGTGCTTCCCATCTTTTTTGCCTGCTTTCCATCCCCAACCATCACACCGCCTTTCCTAGAAAAATCCTCTCTGTCCTCACTCCCTTTCCCACAGTTCCCAGAGGAAACATGCTAACTCTTTGCAGGCTGGGATAAGCATGGCTCTGGGGTAGCCAAACTTGGCCTCATCCCTACCAGGGTTGTGGTGGAGGTACAGCTGGGCTTGGTCCTTCATTTTTTGTTATTGATTTGCTCTGTTATACCATCTGGGGCAGGAAGCAGAGAAGCAGCAGCAGGATGTGGTGAGGAGAGGGACGTTATGGAGGCTGCTGTGAGGTCCAAGCTGGAAACCTGAGGACAGTGAAATATGCCTTGCCCTTGTCTCTACCACCCACCATCCTCCTGTATGTTGCTTGCAGGGCTCCCCCTTTCCAAAGGGAGTGGAGGAGAGACTTGGCTTCTTGCCCCATCCCCTTGCCCTTAATTAGATTTGTGTCTTACAATTAACGCTTCGTGGAAAGGCCTGGAAGGGAGTGACATTTGGCAGCTTGGGAGCGAGGCAGTTGAATATACTCATCATCTGTCCTTCCATGGTAGGGACAGGGGTGGCTTTGGGGTCACTTTCTCCTGTTTGTCAGCAATGGGACCCTGGAGGCTGCAGGTTGGTGCTGGTAGAGCTGGGATCTGAGCATCCTTGGGACCCTTCATGCTTCCTCCATGCTTTCTGCCGTCTTATCTTGGATCTACAATTTCAATTATTTTTTTTTTTCATTTTACTTTCTTGCCCCTGACAAGGCATTTGGAGTTAGAGGAATAGCTTTGGACCTTTGCAGTCTTGATGAAGGCACTGAAAGCAAATAGACTGAGGGAAGAAAGGGGGGTTTGTTTCGGTTTGATGAGAATTTGGTCTCCACCAGCTGGAGAGACAGCTGGGGTCTTCTCCAACCCTCGCCTTGCCGGTTCTTCACCTGCTCACAGCCGGCAGGCACGGGGAGGGATTTGCCGAGCCATGGATTTAAGACAACCCACAATTTGCTTTCTTGCTAAGCCTTTCCTTGCAGAGCTCTCTTGCAGGGTCTAAGTGCAATGCCGTGGTCAATCCCAGCTGTTTTTAGAGATGGTGATTTGGGGTGTTAGCTGACCAGTACATGGGCAGGATTTGCTGTTGGCTGCGTGTGCTGCTGGGAAGGCTGAGCTCTGCTGGCTTACTTGGTCCCCGCAGCAGCAGTGAGGAGGCCTCAATATACCCAAACCCATAGCAGTTTATGACTCTAATCCTTCACTCGCATTCCAGGGTTTGATCTGGGGTGAACACCAAAACACCTTCTACCTTATGATGGGAGAAGGAAGGCTTAAGGGGTGAAGGTTTACCTCCTTCTGACTGAGGAGGAGAAAACCCCAGTGGTTTGAATCAGGTTTGGGTTTAGATTAACAGTTCCACACTTCTAGCAAACCCTACGGTGTGCGGCTGATGGTGTTACTCAATGCGTCCCGTGTCCTGAATAGCTGTCTTCTCAAGATGGTCTTTGTCTTTTTGTGTTCCATTTTGTCTCTGACTCACACCCTCTGCAGTTGTAAGCACAGGATGGGGACACTAGCACAAACACAGGAGGCCTGGGCTGGAGAACTCTGCCTCTGCAATTTAATCAAGCATCCCTTGTGTAGTAGAGTAGTGAGTAGCAGGGATAAAATATTAATGTGAAATACTAAGGATGACCCCAAATAACCACCTCCCCGCCCCCCCACCCCACCTTGCCCCAATGTGTTTTCATGAAAAAAATTGCATTTCAGTGTATTTGTAAAAGATTTCAGAAGGGAGGGGGAAGCAGTGATGTTCCTCGACACAGCCAGCACTGAGTAGAGGTGTGAGAAAGCCTACAGTCACGGTTACACAAACCTGTAACTTCAGTTTTATTCCTTGGTACTTCTGTCTGAACAAAAGGAAGTCAACTGGTCCCTGTTTGTCTTCTCCTGGGGCTGTTGGTCTTCAGGGGCAATGGATGCACTCAGGTTGTCCCATGCATCTCTGTGAAACTGTCAGGTATCTCACTGCAGCTCTGTTTGACATTTGGTGGGTTGTTGTTTTTTAAGATCATCAAACCTTGGTTGCCCAGGAGAGGGCTTCTGTAATCCCTGACTTCCCACCCCAAATACTTATGAACAGCCAGACCCTGAAGATTTTGCAAAAGGTATGGGGCAGGCTGAGCAGTGCCATGCCAGGGTTACGTACCAGGGTACAGGGGGCACTAGTTGGTGTTTCCTTGATGTTTTTACTGTCAGATGTCTCTTCCTCCTTGCTTATCTCTTTTGTTGGGTTCTTATTATCAAAAGACTAATTTCTTCAGCTTGTCCTCAGGGATCTTTCAGATGCTTCATGCTTTGTAGGCTGGATTTCTGGAAGCAGTCTTTTCTCCCACAAGGGTTTGACTTTTCAGGAGGGTGTTGTGTGTGTTTCTCAATAAATACAGGTGTGAAATTAAGTTGCGTACAAAGCAAAATATTTATTTTCTCAAACTGCACTGTGTGCTTTGCAGGAACCTACCTGTTTGCAGGAGGGCATTTCTTGTGCTTGTGGATATGATTCTGGTTTGGGTTCAGGTCTCCTGCATTGTTACTTGGTCTGGATATGTTGGGCCAAGGCTGCTCAGCTCCTTCACCCATGAAATAGAGATGAAAATATGAATCTAGCTACAAAAAGGTTTCATTCATCATCACAAGTGCATCTTTCTAGGTCAGTTTGGATGCTGAGAATTAGTTATCCATTTGTCTCCTGATTTCCCTAAATTTTACATTGTGCCTTCTACCTTGGCTACTTCTGACCAAAGATGAAAGATCTTGTGTTGCGGAGGAACAAGCTTCTTCCAGGCACAGATCAGTAGGATTAAGGTATGAATTTATAGGAGAGCTACTCTCTGTATCCTGGCACATTCTGCCAGATAGCTATGCTTCCCCTTGTCCAAGGGTCACTGGAGTTCCACAGCTGCACATGAAATGCTCATCCTGCGTGGAGACATCCTACTCCTCCTTGAGGGAAATACCTTGAAGGGTAGAGCACACTGAAGGAGGTTTCCTCAGCCTTGATCCTTCCCAGCTGTCTCCCCATTGCTGTCGTCCGTATATTGTCTCTCGCTGCTCCCTACCCCTCTCCTTCCCTTGTAGGTTTCATTTCCTAACGCAGCTCTTGGGGAGAGCTTTCTGTCCTTGACAGCGGAACAAATCCCTTTTCACGCGACCATCGCTCCTGGCCCCATTGTCCTCCACCCCTGCTGCCACCGTGCAAAATCTCCTTCCCTGGTACGTCTGTTCCTCTGGAATGATAACCACCATCACGGTGGGGTGGTGAGCCCTCAAAATCCCTCCGGGCAAGATTCTCTGCCCTGCAAGGTTGCAAAGTGGGAACTTAAAAGCACAAGAGGCAAGAGTGATTTCTGGGGAATCCAGTATTTGGATATAAGTTGTCTCTTTGAGATGCGCATCATCTCCTCTGGTTTTGTGCTACAGAACCCCTTGGGTGATCCTGGAGCCTGTGTGTCCTGAGGGCTACTCCTTCTCTTCCTGGGACCAATGAGGCTGTGTTATGGATTGATTTTTCACGATGTAGTATCACCCAACCTAGCTAAACAAGGAGGACGTGGGAATTTTCTCTTTACTACTGAAAACTTAGGGAAGCATTTAACAGCAGAAACTTGGAAAGAGGGGAGCAATAGGTTAAGGGACCTGAAGGTAGCTCTCAGCTGCAGCAGTTTTATTGAAAAGAGCCAGTGTTGTTATTTCTTACCTCCAACCCCCAATGTCATAAAAAACATAGGGAAGCTTTCATTGTGCTCAGCATTTGCTGACCCTATTAAGTCTTTATTCCCTGGAAAACAGTGTCTCACACTGAACATTGTTGACCTCTGCAGTGAGGTTTCTAAATAGGAGGAGGGAAATGCCGCATGGGAAATGGGACATGTCCATGGTTGTCTCCACGGGGGTGATTCTGATGCTGTCAGATGAATGAATTCAAGAGTGTCGAGAGTGGAAGTGGACATTTATCAAGGCACAACCACAGAGCTCTTGCTGAAAGACTTCTGAGTTGACCCCAGATTGGGAATGCCCTGCAGCCCGCTTCTGGGGCATATTTTCCATTTCTGGTTTAGAGAGGATCATCCAGACAACAGGAGAGGGAAGGATAACTGTGCCGTGTGCCCGTCAGGTATATGGGACCCTAGCTCCGTGCTGGGGTGGAGGATGGGGCAGCTGTCTCCTCTATACTTGCAGACCATATTCTGTAGGTTCTTGTAAGGACCGAATGGAATTAAGAGGCTCATCTGGAGCGCACAGTTTAGCCAAGCCAAGGTCTGAATTGCCTAGTGTACTTGCTGAACTCCAAGTCTTGACTGCAGGGAGAACTGAGAGCACCTTGATCACTTGAACTGTGTCTGCAAACCCAGCCAGTCTGTTGGCTTGCTGTCTCTGCTGTGGTCGGAAGGCTTAGGCTCATGTGCCTTGATTCTCTCTTGAGCCAAATAGGTGACCAGTTGAGTTGGTGATGGGGAACTGAGCTATTGAATTATGCATCTGTCAGCATCTCCACTGCCGGGCATAGTGCTGGAGTGGTATTGAGCAGATCCTTTTAAACAGTAATGTGGAGCTTCGTATGGAAAGCCATTAAGTGTTCGAATGTTCTTGATGCCTGCTCGGGTGAATGTTGTTCCTTCTTTCTGCATCTGTAATTACGAAAGGCTGAAAGGGTAACCTCAAAGGACTGTCTTAAAAGTTTCATGAAGCCTGAAATCTTGTGGGTTGGGCTCTTGAGTCCAAACTTGTTTCAGCTCTGGCTTTCAGGAGTGTTAACCAGAAAGGAGGAGAGGTTTCCTGCACGCATTACTTGGAGGACATTAAACTCCATGTTGATGGGAGGTGCTGTTACACAGATGTGTTAGGAGAAAGTAGTGGGAGAAGACATCAGAGATGGGTGAAGGGCTATGCATGGGGAACATAGATCCAAGTAAGGTGTTCATTCTTTGCATGGGGAAAGCTGCCCATGGCACAGATGAGATTTTTCTGGTCTCTGCAGTGTAAGGTATGTGTGTGACGAATGCCCTCTGCTCTGCAGCTCTAAACCTGTGCAGCACTGGTGGAAGGATGCAGCAGGATCTGGGCGACTCATGTACTCTTTGTAGTTCTGGCAGTCTCCAAATAGGTCCTAACAAGACCCAAAACATCTGTGACTGAAGTAGGTTCTTCATGGGAGTCTCCTCTGCAACATCAAACTCATCTTTGCACCATTTGTTTGCCTGCTAAAATGGGGACCTGAGACTCTGAGCAGTTGGTCGCTACGGGACTGGGGAAGAAGATTTCTCTGCAGATGTGATGCATTGTGAATCTCTACCAGATCTGTTTTCAGTTTCATGGTAAGGGTTTGCAGCCGAAACGACCTCTGGCCAAGCATTCTGGGCTCCTGCCTGCTCCTAGTGCTTTGCCTTTCTCCATGCCTTGCTTCATGGCTAAACTGTAGCTCTTCATGACTGGAGTGAAGACTGAAGAAACATGGTAAATGCTTTGCTGCTGGGGTAAAAATGAAGACACAACTAGCTTTGTGGGACAGTTTCTTCATGACCAACTGAGTTCAGAGACATCTCATCTCACCTATCCATATCCAGGCAGGGTAACACAAAGTGATGAATCTGGCTGCTAAATCAGAGAGCCCAAATGCATCCTGCTGGCCCATCCCCTTTCTCCAGAGAACATGCAGTTTCCCTGCCAATACTGCCCTTATACTGTTTCCAAAACCCATAGCAAAAATCCCAGGAAATCTCTGAATCCTTGGCTTTTGAAGTAAATAAACCCCCGTCTCAAACTGAGTTATTTTTGCCTATTCTAGGGACTTCTACTTCCAAACATCAGCCTTGGTCTTTCCCTTCCTGGCTTGATGCCTGCGGAGTGAGGTTCTCACGCAGAGCAACCAGTGGCCTCACCTTGGGACAATGCTTTGCAGGTCTGTTTGGTTAGTTGGGGAAGTAGATGGGCCACGTTGTGGGCGAAAAGTGCTAATGAAATGAAATCCAAATCTGTGTCTTCCCCTCTGGTGCTTCGGTGCTGGAAGAGTGCAGCAAACTGAAGATGCTTCTTGCCGAAGCGGCATTTTTCTTTCCATAAGGATTAGTGGTTCAAGAGCGGAGATTTTCAAACTGACAAGCTTTTGGCAGAGAAATAATTACAGGCTTTTTATGCTCTGTGTTTTCAAAGTAGTTCTAAATTACTTTTCCCCTCAGGGTACTTAAAAAAAAAAAAAAAAAAAAAAAAAAAAANTCAGTGTCCTTGAAAACACACAAGATGTTTGTGGAGACTAAGTTTCAACCATAAGATTTTTTTTTTCTGTATGTTTGCTTTAATTCTGTCCAATCAACCAACATTTCTTGGCTGGTGATGCTTCAGAAATGGATCTTAGAAATGGGAAATGGAGGGAGGTAGATGTGATCACTTCTTGGCCATCCCAGGAATGTGGGTTTTGCCTCAGCAGTATATTCCCCAGGGTTTTTACCCCACTCCTTGCTATAAGAGAAGCTCTTTGGAGCTAGCAGAGCTGGTTTCCCCTGTCTATCTCTTATTTACTTCTGCCAAATTGCTGCACATCCCGTTGGGATAGCATGACTATGTCCTCTTCGTTGCTGCAGCCCCCCTGCAATTCCTGGGGACTGCAGAGCAATGTCTGGCTCACTCAACCCTGTTCTCCACTGGGTCCTCTCCTTGCCCACACCTGCAGCCTGACTGCTTTTTGCTTTTCGTTACAAAAAAGGCAGCATGAAAAAAGGCCATCCGAGTTGGAGTTTGAGGGCAGTTCTGAGGCACAGGTCAACTTATACCTTTTTATCACATGCAAAATTCACCTCTTAAGTTTCTGTGAAAACCCTTAATGAGGTTCCTTAATTTTCTGAGCTCCATGTCATAGCTTGTTTTACCATGACTCAGTCTCAATCCAGAGATCTTTGCTCTCTGTTTTTCATCCTTGTCAGGAAAAAGCCTTCCAGCAGCTGCTGTCCTAAGTCTCAGCTACCTTATGGTTGATAGGAAGAACCATCCCTCCCTCCTTCCCTCCCTCCCTGATATTAAACACTGCTTGCAACGTATGGGGGGACCTGAGAGAGGACCCCACTGGCGTTTACACTCCCTGCAATATGAAAGGGCAGCGACAGAGCTGTTATTGCATCAGCTGCTGGGGCAGAATGAGGCATTCTCTTGGGATTACCAGTGCAATATTCCCACTGTCGGCACAGAGCGGAGGGCAGGCCGCTGTTAATAACAGCATTGCACTACCTTGGCTTTATTAAGTGGGGGAAGCCTCTGCGCTGCATGCCCCAGGCACGTCTGGGTCTGGGCTTTGCGGTGAAAGGGAAGGTAGTTAAAAAGGTGGGTGGTGTGGAGATGATGTTTGAAGTAATTAGACCTGCATGATGGAGAGGGGGAAGGTGTCAAGATGGGTGGTAGCAAAATCTCAGTGTAATGTCCTGCCACGACCTGCTTCAGAACCATGCTTTGGGCTGAGCCAATCCCATCCTGTTCCTCTTGGCTGTTCTGCTGCTGGGGGTTCTGGTGTTCAGTGAGTAGGGCAGTGAATGTCTTGCTTTCCCCATCCTTCATTCTTCTGAACACCTGCTTAGAGTAGCTAAAGTCTGGTTGAGCTTGTGGGTAGGCCATGATATAGCTCCAGAGCCTACAGAGTACCTTGTGTTCTGCAGATGTGGCAGGTGACACTGCAGAAGGACATGGTGCCCAGAGGAGAGATGTCGCTAGTGTCTCTCCTCTGTTCCAGGCACCATTTCTCAGAGGAAAGGGTTGTTTGTTGTTTTTGGGGTTTTTTTTTGTTTGTTTGTTTTTTTGGGTTTTTTTCCCCCTCTTCTTCTCCTGCCCAGACACTGCCAATCCCACTAAAACTTTTGACTGGAGCAGGGATTAGGTGCTCAGGTTTCAGTCCTTGTCTGTGAGTGGTGTAAACTTTCTGCTGGGGCTCGAGTGACATTTTGTGGGAGATAGAAGAGTATTAAGTGTTGGTCCTTGCTGATAAAAATAGCCTATGGCCTGATGATGTTTTCTGTCGTCTTGTTGCTGGTCTGTCCAGGCTCCATCGTCTCCATGCTGGCACTCCCAACCAGGTCTTTTCTTAGCATCAGGTGCTGAGGTCACCCACAGCCTGACATGGCATGGTCCTGCTCTGAGCATCCCAACCTGACTGACACAACAACGTTCTTTCCTTCCATTAACACCACAGGTGGGAAGGTGCTGGACTCTCCATGCAGACCAGAGGGCAAACTGGACCAGGAGCAGCAGATGCCAGGTTTGTGTTCAGAGAGGCCGGAAGGACAGGCTGTCCATTTTGCTCACCGTGAACCTGCCACCCAAGCACAGTGTCCCCTCTCCCTGCAGTTTGAGCCTGCAGATCAGAATAGATTGCCCATTGTCACAAACCTGGCTGCTAGCATGGGACCTCTGTTGAGCACAGGAGTCATCCTGCATACACATGTGCCCTTCTGCCTGTTTTCCCTGTTACTGTGTTCCAGAGACAATGATTTCATCCTGAGGTTATAGCCTGAGCTGGCTCAAGGCCCCTCAGCAGCATCCATGGAGCTGACTCTTGCCGCTCCAGAAACACAACGCTGAGGCCAGTCGAAAGGAAAGGGAAGGAGAGGAGGAGGAGGAGGGAGTGGCAGGGCCTGGCTCACTTCTGAACTGGGACCAGATTTGCTGGGAGGATCTTTCCCACCCTGCCTGTCTTGTGCCTTTCCTGGGCTCTGCTTCAGAGTAACATCTGCCTGTTTTACCTCTGAAAACAACCAGAGTGGCTCTGGAGGAGCTTGTGGTAGGATGTCTGCAGGGACAGCTTCTCCCAGTGTTGAACCTTTCTTTCTTATGACTGGGCTGTGAGGTCCCCAGGCATTAGTCTCTCTGAAGACGCCTCCATTTCACCTGCTTGTTCCTCTGATGTCCAGCAAAGCATCCTTCTCCCCAAGGATGTCTTCATGGACCTCCTAGACAGGTTGCCTTCAATGCACTATTTTAAATTCAACACTTAAATACCTTTCTCAGGCAAGTGAAGGCTTTTGGGAACAGAGTATTTTCCACATTCCCACTACTCTCTACTTCAAGGCCCGCTCACTGCTGTGGAATTCATCCTCTTGCATGGTGTCATCCATCAGCTGAAGAATCTCTCTGGTGAGAAATAAGGAATGAAGTCTTTCTGTGCCTGGAACCCAACCGATATGATGGCACTTGGCCACTTAACAGTAGTGGGCGATTGCTGAACCCCTGCCAGGAATTCTTCCAGTGGGATCGGGAACACTCTGGAGTGTTAAATTTGTCCCGTGGTGTGTAACCTCTAAGTAGAGCCTGTCCTGTTTTGTAACTGGTCATATGATTCCAGCAATGGCAGCCGCCTGACCTGCGTTTCAAGGTCAGTATGGAGCTTGGGACCAGAGGGGCAGCTCCTGTCTGTAGCCTTTCCTGGCCACTGAGCCTTCTCACAGGGCTCTGTTCCCTCTGGGGGCAAAGCCTTGGGCACCTTGGGAACTCCATCTTGGAGGTGGAGGCAATTTTGCTCCCAGCCAGTGAGACTGCAGTGCACTTCTCCCATTGCACGGTGTGCTCCTTGGATCAGCATGGATGCAAACTCTGCTCACATCTGTCCTGCAGCCCTGTAAGGGATTCTTGTGTGCCACCAACAGAGTCTTCACACCTGGAAACCACTGTCTCTTAGCCAGAGCCTTTCAAGTTGCCCAGAGAGGTTGTAGAGTCGTCTCCTCTGGAGAATTTCAAACCCTGTCTGGCTCTGTTCCTGTGTGACCTGCACTAGAGTCTATGGTACCGCTCTGGCAGGGGATCTGGATCTGGGATCCCGCTCTGGACTCAATGATCTATGGAGGTCCCTTCAAACCCCTAACTTCCTGTGATTCTGTGATCATCTATGTCTCCAGCTTCTGAGAGTTTTACAGCATCATTCAAAAGACAAGAACTTCCAGCATACGTATAGACAATATTCCCTCACTCTTCATTTCTTAAAATGCCTCTCAGTAAGGACTTCTTCTCATATCCCTGAAGCTGGGGGAACTGCTGTGCAGAGCAAGGTTTGCTGGTAGAGGTAGTGGAGCGCAGAGTCCTTGATGTAACGGACAACCAGCACAGTGGTACTGCTGCCTGCTCTGTCTGTTGCCTTTCAGCCCCTTGCTGGAGCGCATGATCATCCTCTTGGGAAGAGCCTCCCATGGTCTTTATCAATAACTAAATGTTTTTGGCCCCTCGTTGTATCAAGCAATTAGAAGGGACTTCATGGACAGATCATTAAATAAGAATTAGCAAGGTTTAAAATATGAATGAGCAATTGGTCCTCCCTAGTTCTCCTGTTACATGAAAGTTTCATTTACAATTTAGACCCAGGTTGGGATGTGCTGAGAGATACTCAGGCTGCAGCCTGCGCATGGGGGTTAATATGGTGCTTCTCTCCTGCCAGAAAATAATAAAAGCCAGGACCTGTCTAGGGACTGTGCATGAAGGATTAGGAAGAGGATATGCATGGGCCTGTCTGCAGCTGGTTGAAGTCTAGTGCAGAGGGGCAAGCCTGGAAATCATTGCTTTCTGATGGCTGCAAAGGGACCAGTGTGGAAAGGGAGCTTGTCTCCTAAAACCTGGGGAGCTCTACAGCCAGTCTGTGATTTTTAGTTTGAGGCAGTAAGTGGATCTTCTCTTCTTGAGAGATGTCTGTGCTGGATGGGAAGGAGGAAACACTGTGGGTGGATGCTTCTGCCTCCACTTTCCAGGTGCTGTGGTTGTTTGCTGTGAGCAGAGGATGCCAGGCTCCAGGGACCGAGTTTTCATTGCGAGGAAAGGATCTTGGGCTCCAGGAACCAGGTTTTTCTACCTTTCTGTAGGATGCCTTGTCAGGTTTACAGATTCTGCTGGGAGTCTGACTCCATCCACAGCATTATCTGTGGCTTTTTGGATTTTAAAACTCCGTGTCTCAGAGTCAGGGGATTCAATGAAGTCCTTCCCTACTGTTCACCGGGGAGCACTTCTAGTGAACATCTAGTTCTGACTTTATGAAAGCTGGGAGGTGCTCAGGTCTTGTGTTTGTCCGAATTAATGACATTGCCAGTGTTGTTCCCTGAAACGGTCACCTTGAGCTGCCTCGGAAAGCTGGAGGCACAACCCTCCAAATTACTGACTGCATGGAGATTCCTTGCATTGGTTATTCAGAATTAGGGTTTACCTTGTCTGCTGAGGTGGAGGTATCTGATTTCCCCAAAGCAAGTCAAGGTTTTATGGCCCTCAGCCAGGAGAAATTTGTTGGTTTTGTGGCAACTATTAATTGCTTCCTGAATTAAAAAAGTTATTATAAACAAACTCACTTGCCAGGCAATGAGTTACCCAGTGCATAAATGCTTTGCCGTTAATGTGTGGTTGACCCTGACCATGATGTGAGGACCAGAAGAGCTTTCAAAGAATTTACCAGAAACCATTTCAGGGAAGGTTGTGTGTTGTAAATCCTTAAGTGGTGGTATGGAGGGAATTAGATTAGATAATAATTTGCTGATCTTTCCCCATTGAAGTTCTTGAGATCATTAGAAGCAATGAGGAGAGGCACCCCTCTGTGCCCTTATCCCAGTGATCAATGATGGAGTTTACAACCTGGAAAATGAGATTATCAAAGGCTTTGTTTTACGCACCACAATAACAAGCAACGTCAGAGAGTGAAACAGGGTCCTGTTATGTCCAATTGTAAAGCTGCAGTGGTTCCTGAAGGAGCAGCCCAGGATGGGACTGTTTGTGCTGGGCTGAGGATGTCCGTTGCATCTGACACCTGCTGCAGCAACACCAAGGCACGTTTGGCATGGGTGTCTCAGGTGGTCCTGTGTCTTTCCTGAACTCACCCCAGGGACCCACTCTAGGAACACTTTTATTTACTATAGCAAGAGAGGTGGTGTCCAGTCTTGCTTTCATAGTCTGCCCTGATATGTACTTCCATCTCTCCATGCATGCCAGTAACTGTTCTAAAGCTCCCTGGAGGTTTCTGTGAGGCCCCAGCCACTCCTCACTAGTTCTTTAACCCATGGACAAGGCTGCTGAGGTATTTCACAGGAAGATGCTGGTGTGTGGGGCTGTTTGTTGCCTTTCCTTCCAGCAACAGCTTTCATTTGCTTGCTACCTCCTCCAGTTTGGTCTTCCTCAGGCTCCCCCTGCACCAAAGGGGTAGAGTTTAGGGATGCCTGTGGCTTTTGGTGACTTACCTACTTTTATAACCCAGGACACGTGTTGAATTTTCCCCAGATGTTTGGAGATGCTGCCTGCTGGAAAGAGCTGCGGAGCTCAGCAAACAGTATTAAACCACTCTTGTCAGAAAGGGCAGGCATGGGGTGGGGGGTGGAGGGGGAAGAACTGAACCATGTTTCACCGGTAGCTAAAAAGTATTTCCCAAATCCAATATCTATGCAATGAGGGGCACAGCGGTGGGAATTGCACATCTTTTCATGAGGCAGTTCTTGCAGGGAAAGCTGACAGTGGCTAGGCTGCCTCGAGATCTCGTAGTAGTCTTTCTGGCTGCCTGAAGCGAGGCACTGGTGCTTAAAGGATCAAATCCAGTGGCTGCTATTTGGCTGTACGTTAATGTCGGCATAGGAGATCATGATCTGCTTGTCTGTCTGTCGTGAGGCTGCCTGGCACATATACAACTGGGCCATGTTTTCAGTATAACAGTGTGTGACATCAGGGAAGGTAAAAGTCTAGATTAGCTTTGGGATGTGTGTTCCTGCATCTCCAGATTTCACTCTCTCCGGCACAAGGACAGAGTTCAAAGGGGCTTTGGCCTTCCTGGAATAGGAAACAGAGGGATCCACCCCAGCGCATTTTCTGCTCTTACTCAGAATGGTCCCACCCCAACCGAGAAGCTCTACATCCAGCTGGGTGTGGAAATTGATGCGGGAAGGTCCATGAGAGGACTGTGCTTCATTCCTACCACTCCAGTGCTGGTCATTCCCCTTGAGCATGTGTGAGGTTGTGTTTGATCTAGGTCTGAGATGGGGGTTGTCTTTATGCTTTTTCAGAAAGGAGGAAAAGAAACACAGGAGCCCCTGGTGAGATGGGCTTGGAGCAGGGCGTCTCTCACTCCGCAGAGCAGGCATTGACGTCCAATTTTCTGTCTCACTTTGTTAAATGGACCTGCAAACCTGTTGCAAAGCCAAGACTGCTGAGGCGAACGGCCCACGGCCAGATTGCAGGGTCTTGCTTAACCCAGCGCTGCCGTGTTTCTCCCTACAGTTTTCATGCAAGGTCTCAACTTCACCTTTTCACCAGTGAGAAATTGCCCAGAGCAGTACAGCTGACACTGGGATGAGGTTTTCTTTTCGAGGTGAGTTTTACTCAGCCTGATAGACTGGGTATATGTAGGTAGAAGCAAGAAGTGCCTTGTGACAGCCCTGAAGATGGAGAGACTTTGCACTACAGTGAAATGCAACCCCTGCTTTCTTCCTCTGGGGAGGTGTCTTGGAAGCACCTTTCCATGCTGGTGACATACAGGTCACTTTTACTTTAACTACCTGGAGAGGTATCAGCTCAGAAGTTGTTCAACAAGTTGGCAGGTGACATGGTTAGTTTTCACTGGTGATGTGCTATGGAAGTAAGCAGAGAGAACCTCTCACAAGCTGGTTCCCTAAGCAGGGTCTTTGTGTTGCATTGATTTGGATTCTGTTCATGCTCAGATGGTTTTCCTCCTGATGTGTACCTTCTCCACAAGCAGACTTAATTGCTTGGGCAGGCTTTTGCTTTCTGTTGTCAACACATGGCCTTATGGTCTGAGGTCTTATTTCTGCTGTGTTTCAGCTTTGTGTGAGCCCTTTCTTGCCTCTTTTTTTTTTCCCCACAGAGGAAGTAGCTAAGAAAGGGGAGATGTAGAAATGAAGGCACAGTGGCCTTGTGTGCCACATTCATTGCTGTATTCGCCACCTCTGTCCAATGGGTCACAGCCTTGTCTGGCTTTGGGAACCACTAGTCCCAGAGACAGGGAGTGCCCGATATGGATTTTTTTTTTTTTTTTCCCTGGGAAATAGGGGCAGTGGAACACAGCATCCACATTTACAAACCACGAGGGACATCTAGGGGAGAGGAGGTGTGGAGGTGCTCTGGGATGCTACTTGAAGATTGCCTATGGAGGCTTGGGGGTCCTCTTTGCACTGCTGCTGCTGGTAGAGGCTGTTTCTATCTGGCACTTACCAGGAGGGTGAAGTGTCCCTCCTGTCTGTCCTGGCTTCCATCAGGGCTGTGCAGGCAGCACACGGGCAGGGAAGGAAAGGAGGAGAGGATAACGCCTCGGCTGTGGGCCCTGGCCATTTTTGGATGAGTAGGTCATCTGGGTGTGGGAGGGGAGCTGGTGTCCAAGCCAGCCTGGAGAGGCTGAGAGGTTGGGTGTATGTGTGATCTGGGGGAAAGTGAGAAGGGATTTCTTAGGCAAGTGGAATGCAAGTTTCCTCCTTCGCATGTGTCTCCTGTTCTTTCAGTTTGCAACAAAAGTCATCAAATTGCCCAAGACCTGGCAGCAAGGACAGCCCAAGAACAGCCCACAAATCATGGGAAAGCATCTCCCCTCCTCCCTGCCTGCTTCCAGATACTTGTGCATCAGGAATCACTTTAATCCCCCTTTGGGTGATAAAACTGCCACCCCTTCCTTATGCTGGGCAGCTGCAGAGCCCAGAGCCTCGGGAGCTCCAGCATTGGGCCTGATGAGTTTGAAATCTGAAGTTTGTGTATATTGGTTACGCTTTTAAACCCACTAAATGGTCCAGGGAAGCACTGGACTGATCAGACATTAGGAAAGATAGCAGCAGTTTGGAGGGGACACCATAACACAACTGATGTGACTTTCCTTGTTCCCAAGTGGTGGGGACAAGTGGCAGAGAGTTGTGTCCTGCTCAGTCCACCTGAATTATCAGGCACTGATATTGAAAGGTGCTTTTAATGAACCCAACCCTTGTAATCCTGTTCTCCCCTTCACTCCATACACCATAGGGATGGGCAAAGTCACTCCTTCTGTTCTAACTGTGAGGTTAGTGTTGCTGCTGAAGGGCTGCTTTTTGCACCATTTTGTCTGTTTCACTCGAGGCTCCCAGAGCAGTGTGAGAAGGGCTGCAACCATTCCTCCTTTAGCACTTGAATCCTGTCTGGTTTTACAGCCACCTTTTTTGCACCAGTAAGTACAGTTCTGTTAAGATCTCTAAGAAAGATGCTTAGATGGCTCCACTTTGGTCATCACCGTTGTTACAAGAATTTTTTACAAGAAAATAATTCTATTTATCTCAATAGTAAGTGTAGACTAGCAGTGATACCAGGACTAGCACTGTCAAGATGTCCCACCTTTGTTCCATGTCCTATATGATAGTGATGGTTCAGCTTTCCCCAGGCAGTCCAGGGACTTGTATGGTGAGAGATACTGGGGGCTTGCAGTGAGTGAAGATGGGAATGTGAGGCTCTGCGGGGGAGGAGGAATTGCTTCTATGTACATCTGGGGAGGGGATGTCACCTCTAGTAGTGTAAGCACAGCCAGGGTGAGGGTGGCAGCCCTGAGCCACTGCTTGGAGAGGAGGTGTTGAGGTGATGAGGCATCCTCAGCCCAGGCAGAGTGAAACAGCTCCATGTGAAGTCAAATTGCACTTAACAGTTACACTTCAGATACGACTTTTTCCTACAAGGCACTACTTCACTCCAGCAGGATGCCCTGAGGGTCACCAGTGTGTGTAGTCCTGGTCCTTCTTCAGCTGTCCTGGTGAAACCTTGCAGACTGCCCCACTCACTGAGCTGCTCCTAGCTAAGACCCATGGCCTGGCTTATAGGGCAGCTTGCAGGGCTTCCTTCACCTGCCCACCACACCACTCCCACACTGAGCTGCTTTCTGCTTCCCTGTTCCTACCTTCCTCTTTCTGCTGCAGCATCTGCTCTGGATGTTCTTTTCACCTCAACTGCAGAAGCTTCTCCAACCTGAATTTCCTTTGGGTGTGGGGTGGTTGGGGTTTTTTTGTTTTGTTTTGTTTTTTTTTTCTTGTGTGCATGGGTGGGGGTTGTTTTAATCTCTCCAGGGCCCTCTCCAGTTTGTGGTCTCCTGCTAATGTTATTAACGTGCTAATTAGCCCCTAATTGCAATTGCCAATGAAGATGTCAGACAGGGCTCCTATTGGCCCAGATCCTCCCCATCACTCTCTTTCTCTGAATCCCATGGGTTGCTCTGTACTTCTTACATCACCTTGATTACTTTATCTGGTTTGGCTTTGCAGAGAGGTGTTCATGTCTGCATGAGTGTGGGTGAAGGCTCATCAAGATGCAGCACAGGGTGGTTTTATGAACCCCACCAGGGCCATGCTGACAATGGATGTAAGTCCAAGGGGTGTTTTCTGACTGGCCTCAAGGTCTCTTCTCTAAGGCAGGGTGGATGGCTGGTTCTCTTGGGAGACAGAAGGAGAAGGACTTTGGAAAGTTAGAGTGGCATTTGCCATCCCGCCTCTACACTCAACCCTCTGGCTGCCCGGGCGTTGTGCAAAGATCTTCCATGTCTATAAATAGGCAGAGAGGTAAGCAAAGAGGTGGTTAGATGGGATGAGGACAGGCAGTGAGCCAACCTTGGCCGGCATCTGGAGCAATCATTGCCTTTGTGCAGAGAAGAGGTGTGGTTTGTTCCAGCCACACTGCTCTCATCAGGCAGAGTTTGCCCCCGCAGAGCCTATTTTTGAACACAAACCCCCACACCCAGTTACCTCTTGGAGGTAGCACAAGGAACTGGGACCAGCTTACAGCAAGGTGCCCTGGCGCTGCTGCAGGCCGTCAAGCCTCGTGCTCTGTGCAGATGTGGCCCAAGGAGATGAAATGTGCCTCTTGACCGATTGCGAATAAATCAGGGTCAGGAGCTTGAACACTGGCCAAGAAACCCAAAGGGATAAAATACAGCCTCTCTGCAGACTGCTAGCAAGCAGCACGTGGGCTGAGGTCTGCTAGATAAATTTACGCGCTGTGAATTGTTCACCCAGCTGTAGTGGAGGGATGGATGGACCCATGGAGAACTGATCACCATATGTGGTGGACATGCCTTCGGTGCTGACCTTTAGAGGGTTCAGCAAGGTTGGGAGGTGGCATGGATGATGTCTTCTAAGAGATGTTACTGGGAGGGAACGATTGCATGTGTGGTTTGATGCGAGGGAGGGTGATTCAGGCTGCCTCTACCCTGCGTGTCCAGGAGACATGCTGGCAAAACAAATGAGTGCCCCAGACCTTTGTTTTCCCATCATGCCATTTGACATGAGCTGAAGATAAATACTAGGCTCTTTGTCTTTGCCCACTTTTTTCTGAGCTTGTGGGACTTGCTGGCCCAAGATCTCCCATGCCTGATGCATCCCAGCTTAAAATAGGAGGAGGTAGCAGGGAAAAAGTGAAAAGGTGGGATCTCACCCAGTCCCAGGCTGTGTGGGTATGGGACCTCCAGCACCTGCTGTCACCCATTTCAGGTGAAATTCTGGGAACTGTCAGTGCTGCTCTGGCTGTGGGAGCTGCCTTCTCTTGCTTAGCCCAAATCCATCTTAGCTGGAAAGAGAAACATTGACTTCTTATTGGGATAAAATGTCCTGCTGGTGGAACTAGCTCCAAACAGACCAGTTTAATGAGCCTTTGGGCTCCATTCAGCTGCTTTAAAGTGGAGAGATGGGCCCAAGCCCAAAACACGGAGCCAAACAACCTTATAGTTGTCCAAACTGCAGAGGAGTGTGAGCAGTTTGTGGCTGGACCCTCCTTTGCTCTTAACCAGGCATCTGCTTCACACCCTCCACCTCGGGACACTGGATGTTTTCATGCTGTCATCAGATGGGATCAGCTTATGTATAGATAGCTTATGTGTCAACAATCTGTAGATTGACATCTCTGTTCTGGCTTTAGCTCAGCTTGTTTGGGGACCTGACACCCCTGTGTGTACCAGACCTTACACCCTGAGGCTGTGGGAGGGTGACTGTTCTATTTTCTTGTCTCATTTTACCCCAACACTGCAGGGAGAACTTGAATCCTGCCTGCTGTGATTCAGAAAATGGTAAGGAAACAAAATATTCCATGTTTTAGAGGTAAAAAGATTTCTCCTGGATGCTATGCTGGGCAATATTCTTCACCTAGGATGAAAGGATATCAAGGGGGCTGTGGAATGCTTCTGCTTTCTGGGATTTGCAGTATTTTTCTGAAGTTAGGAGTTGCAAAAAAAGGTCTTTTCTCAGACTGAGCATCCCTGAGTTGCCTCTGGAATGGACTGACTGCTAACTATATCCAACATCTCTCTTGCACTGTGGCGACAGAGTATTCTGTGTCCTGGCTCTGGCCCCAGTAGGCTCTGGATGGGGACTTCCATGTTGTTGGCTAATCCAGCAGCCCCACTACTTGCCACCCCCACACACACCTTTGCCTTGGGCTGTGACTTTTGACACAGGCAGAACACATTTAACACTGTGCTCTGAATGCATTTGCAGTAGTGGTTGAGTGGGTTGGGAACTGTGGGGTTGTGTCACAGCTCCTACTGGCATCACCATCCCAACCAGGGCTGGGGATCTTCATCCCAGGGGGCTGATAAGAGCCACCAAAGGCCGGTGCAGTTCTCCAGGTGCAGGGTGAATGATCCCAGCTGGCACTCACACCACTGTGCCATTCAGTGATCTCATCTGTTCTTCTAAATGTTATTTAGACTGTGTTGGAGAAAAACACAGCAAGTTTGTAAAGCTGACTGTTTTTACACCAAGATCTTTCCTTCCTTTCTCCTTGTGGCAGTGAAGATTTAAATGAAACCTCCCAAGGAAACCACAAATAGAACCCAGAGCAATGAAGTCAGTGTGAAAAAGTGTGATGTGGTACTTGGGTTGGACGTGCCTGTTGCTTTTGATGAGGTAACTCAGAAAAGTCCAACACTGCACAGGCAAAACCCAAAGACATTCAGTTAGAGTATTTGTTTTTAATTGAAATTATGTGGTTTTGCAAGAAGGTATCATGGTTCTTCACTCTGTGGCCAAGCACCCCAGTTGTGCGCTCCTTTATCATCCATCCTTTAAGAAAAGTCATCTAGAGTGGAAATGCTGATGGGGCAGGCAGAAGTGTTCCCCTGCTGCAGCCTAAAGCTTAGCACATCCCAAGTAAAGGAGATGAGCTGGAAGGGACTCCCCAACACTGGAGCAGCAGAAGGAGGGTGTTTTTACTACCTCACTTCCATTCCATTGAGCTGGTGCATTTAGTTTTCAGTGTAAAAAATGGCAGTTCTGCTGAAGATGAGTGGCTTTGGGAGTTAAGGGATCTAACCTACTACCTGGACACATCTGTTATTGCTGTTGGGTGGCATTTGCAGTCTTGCTTACTTGCAGTCATTAGGTTTCAGATTAAAAAATAGACATTGGGTGGTTTATGCTTGTCTTAGGTGTTAGGAGACATCCCAACTTTAATGTTGGTACCTTTCAAAGATGTTGTTGAAAGGATTAGCAACATCATTTTTCCTTTTGCCTTTCAGAGGGTCCAGATGGGAGTTTGCAGAGCCATGCCCTGACATCACTGCTCTGTGGACTCCCATCCCAACAGCTTTTAATTTACTAGCACCTATTTTGGGACCAGGAAAGCCTTCTCCTGGCTGAAGGCGTTGAACCATCTTCCACGAGGGGTTTGAAGCTAATTGGTACAATCAATATTTGTTTTGCAAATGCAATTGGAGGGAAAGAGGGATTGAGAGTGCCAGAAATTCAATTGACCTGTAAAAACAGATACTGTGTAAAGGGAATCCTTTCCCTGCCAAGCAAATATTTAGAAAGGAGAAGCAATAAAATGAATAAGCAACAAAGTAATATCCTGCCTCGATGGCCACCGGAGGCTACTGGGGAGGGCTGCTGTCTCAACGCTGTGATAGCCCTGAGTGGATGAGTGTCAGGAACCTGTTTCCTAGAGAAAGTGTGTTTACTTTTACCATCTAATCTATCAAAAGCTCATCCTAGCACCTTGGCAGCACTGTGACCTGTCGCAGGTAGCCCAGCAAGCTGGGCAATGATCCCACATCCCTGCAACCATGACTGCAGCAGGAGCCCAGTGGTACCAGAGGGGACAGGGATGTCTATGCACCTTTGTCCCGCCTTGTAGGGGTCTCTGGTCTTTGCTCCTGTGTCCTTGGGTGTACACCAGGGAGGACTGAGAGTGCTGTAGGATTTGAGAGATGTGCAGTGCAGAGTATTGATGGTTTATGTCTGGAAGGAAGTTCAAGAGTCTTGGTGCTTAGCCTCAGCATACTGTGGTGTGAAAATCAAAATGGATAAGGGAAAACAAACAAACAACTCAACCAACAATTTTTATATTTTTTTTTTTCCCCAGATGAAAAAGCTTCAGGAATATGCTTTGTAGAGGGATTGGTGAGATGAAGTTCTGTCAGGGCTTTTGCCAGGTGGAAGTAGAGTGTTGGGATCCCTCTTCTACAGGTTACTCAGCATCCCTGGGCACAGCCTTTTGGTACCCAAGTGACTTGGACCAGAGACATCCACGTGGGGTAATTTTTTAATTGGGAACAACAACAAAACAACAGACAAACAAATAAACAAAAACCCCAACAAACCCAAAACCAAACAAAACCAACCCCCTCTGGAAAGCAAGGATTTTTTTCAGAAACAGACGTATAATGTATATGTATAACGTATATGTGTGTGTGTCTGTGAAACAGAGCAAGGTGAAAGAACGGAAGTGGTTTTATAGCAAAACTCTGAATCCCCTTTAGGCCACTTTGGATCCTTCTGAGCATCTTTTCCCCCATAATGACCTCTCTAATTGACATCAGGATCTGAGACTGCTTCTTGTTTACTGACGCTGATTAGAGTCTTTTGGGGGAACATTCATGGCTGCTGAAGCAACCTTTAAATGCTCTTGCTACATAGAAATCAAAAAGAGGTTTGGATTTGCTTTGATGTAACAACGGACTTTCAAGGGAGTGTTGATTAAAAATGTAGACCCCTCCCAGACTTCCCCAGACTGAAGAGGAAAAAGTTGTAGAGAAGCAAGTGAATTGTAAACACTTGATCATAAATTTTCCCAAAGTGTTACCTCTGTTTATTATGAGACTGAGTCCTTCCAGGATGTTCAGTGCCTCCAGGGAACTGATGCTCAGACCCACGAAGGGCAGAGCAGCTCTGCTTCTCTATGCATGAGATGTCATTTGGGAGCAGGTTAATGCTGGGATCGCAGTCGGTGGAGCTGCCTCTCCTGCCTGCCTCTGCTGACACATCCCCAGACCACCGATGGCATGAGAAAATCCCCCGCTTGCCGTCATCTGTCACCACAGCCCTGCCTCGGGTGCTGCTGAGGTTGTAAAACACTCCCTGAGCATTTGTTTCTCCAGAGAGCACAGGCTAGAAGAGAGCTGCAACATGAGCTTGGTGAAAGGTGGGAGGTGGGGTGGCGGCGGTGGAAAAGATGGCTTAAATTTAATGTCTTTTTAGATGAATATTTCCATTCATTCCAGAGCATATTCCTCTGGCATTTCCAGCGCGCTTGTTTAGCCGAGTAGTTCGCAAACTTCATGGAAACACACGTTACAGTGCTCTCTAGTGCACGGAGCTATGAATGAAGGATGCCTCTTTGGAGATCTCTCCCTTCGCAGCGCGGCTCTTGCTTTGGAGCAGCACTGCTAACCGCAACAGCTGCTTCCCATTGTGGAAACGAAAAAAATGAAACTAACCCCATCCCAACAACTTGACAACACACGCAGATGATATTTATGCAAAACCTTGCGTGAGGGTGAGCTGGGGCATATGGAAATAAAAGATAAGGCAAGAAATAAGCCAGCCTGGAGACTGATATCTCTCTGCTGGCAGTGCCCGGTGTGCTGCCACGGATCTCTGTTTGCTGAGGTGGTCTGAAGCAGCTGGTCTCTGTGTCTGACTTAGTTTACTCTGTTTAGCTTTTGTACAGCTGAGCGATTTTTATAGCCGCTGGAGCACCGGGAAGCTTGACAGGATATTGGCTGTCTCCTAATGAGGGTTTGCCTCGTTGGCACGTCGGACACAAACGCCCTGTGAATTTTAAACACCTGGGAGGCAGCGTCTCCTGCAGGGCCCCATCCCTGGATGCTCGGAGAGCCCTTGGGGGACACATATGAGTTTTCTGTTTAATAAGGGAAAACACAAGCTGTGATTGTAGCCTAGGAAACTTGAGAGCAGCCGTCAGCCCCAGTGCACATAAACCCGTGCTGCCCTTGATGGTGATGTACTGGGAAAGCCACTCAAAAGTCAAGGGAGCCTGTGCTGCCCTGGACAGTTGGGGGCTTGGGTTGTACTGAGCCTGAGGTCAGACCTGTGGGACTTAGCTGAGTGTGAACTCAGCCCCCTGTGTTTGTCTGATCCCTCTTTTAACTTGTTGGTACAAGGTGAATGTAAATTAGTGGTGCTGCTGGAGGTCCCCAGCCCTTTGCTTGAAGTGGAGCTAGCTTGGATGCTGAATCAGGTTGCTTGGGGCTGGGGCCAGTTCAGCGAATGCCAACTATCTCTGAAGTAAGATTGAACTTTCCCTCTTCAACTGACTGCTCTTTCTGTCTTTCTTTTTTCCATCATTTTTCTCCTTTTATTTTATTTTCCTTCCTCCCCCCCCC